>JBCFYV010009882.1:33628537-33767745 GCA_039000515.1 Timema cristinae
GACTGACAGTTCACAGCTGACTTCTGGCAGTCAACATTTAGGTATATACCTAAGTTTTGACTGTCAGAAGTGACAGCTGCTAAACACATGTTTTTGCTGATCATATGGTTTGGTGTAGGGATACATAATTTGGTCTGGTAACTTTTCAAAGCCATCAGATGTTAGCTATGAGCTGTCAGTCAGCACCAAAGAAGTCATGGGGCTACTGTACTTAGCACCGCGTCTTACTAACCACGTCTCACTACCTGTTCAAGCTATACGCTTAAGGGTGCTTAATGGGGAGAGCATTAAGACGCATTGCAGACGTTTAGAAGTACCGATTTATTTAAGAAGTGGTTGAATATTTTTACATATGGTTTTCAACAAAATGTTGGTGAAACTTTTCAACAGGTTTCGAGCCAGTTTTAAAAATTAAATCTAAATTTTATTTTATTTTAAGAATGTCTATAACCCTTTATAAAAATAAGTTGTACTCCTGAGATTAAAGTAATATGTTTATAAACCTAGATCTTGCGTTCCTCTATCAAATAAAGTCATTTTGTTAGTGTCACAGCAGTAAATTTTAAGAAAATTCGATATTGTTTTATTGGGTTATATTATTAAGATATCAAAAACTTTATTTTTCACCTTGAAGTAAGTAGCAATCCCGACCCTCCCCTCGGAAGGAAGGGAGGAAAAGGAAATAGATAATCTTTACCACCCTCTTTTAATAGAATACACTATTTTAGTTTATTGTTGTTTTCACAAAGATAAGTTGAGGCTGATAATAAACAGTAGTTGCTGAACGTGTATTTATTTGTGGCATTGTAAAAACACACAGATTTTTAAAATATTAACATCCATCCAAATAATGTATTGTCGTGTGTGTATGTGTGTTAATTATTAGCATTTATTACTATAACTATTAGTGAAACTACAGTATTTTTATTCCACTAGTCTATCGGTTTTATCACCATATGGTCAAATGTTTTGAATATTGTAATTTTGTGCGTGAAAATGGAAGAATCTTTAAGTAAAGAATATAAGCGAAGAGGTAAATAATCAAAACTGTGGCTAATTGCGCGTGGACAAATGAAATAAAAGATGTACAGTGATCCACGCGGACTGTCTTGCTCTATTTTTTTTTAATGGAGATATTTACTCAAAATTCGTAATATATGTGAAACGAACTCATATACACTAGTAAACCCAAGCACAAATTGCGTTATACTTACGTTGAACATTTTTTGACTGCAGGATTTAAATTTTACTATATTATTTTCAAGAATTAAACTCCTCACTAGTATATTTGGACCAAAAATAAAATATCTATATTGGGTCCACAACGGTCAACACTGTGTATTAAAATTTCGACTTCCAGGTAAAATTTTCAACATTTTATTAGGGGCTGTACTTCTTATGGTTATTGCATTTTTATTAAATTCCACATTTATAATTTATACCAATAAAAAAGGTAAATATTGACTATTGAGTCTAAAATTATAAAGATATTGTTGTATAAATATTTCCCCTAAGAGGTTAAAGATAAAAGAACATAAACCTTTTGAGAGAACTTCTTACCTACTTACTCTATGGAATTATAGAATTATTGCGTTAAAACATAATATGTAGTGTGTCTGACCAAATAAATCTCACAAAACTGTATTAATATATTTGCAAATATCTTCGAAACTATTAGTTTTATAAAGATATATTTCAAATAAAAGTTTTTTATTCTTAATAGTACTACAATTTTGAAATGATAAGCTATTGAGTATCTCAAATAGTTGCGGATGTAAGGAAATTTCCTGTTCTGTATAGTAACCCTGAAAGTCATTTTCATGGGAAAATGAAAATATATATTTGGTTTATAGTCTTAATCAACTCCTAGATACGAATCTTAATCAAAATCGTTAGAGCCGATTTTTAGAAAATCTATTTTTTCTCTTTTCACTCTTTATTAAACTACTCTTAATTTTAAGGTTAAACAGACACACAGACAGACGGCATTGCAAAATCTACTTTTTAGGGTTTGAGGGGTCTTGAAACGTCGACATCCATCAACATATTGGGTTAAATTTTTTTGATGGTCACAATATTTTAACTTTAGTGTTCAAAAAGTTAAAAAATATGTATATATTAGCGTTTAACTTGAAAATGATTGGTCTTATAATAATATGTTTCAATTAAATATCTGTATTTTAAATAGATATACATATTTGCAACGATAATTAATTTCATATTTCAAGTAGTTTCGGAGATATGATAAAAAAAAATAGAATTTATGGATCAAACCGAAACACTTAAAGTCATTTTAGCGAAAAAGATAGAGTAGCCATTTTTTTTAATTATCGATAAATGATAAGAAATTAAATTTAATTAAAATCGTTAAAATTATTTTAAGAAAATAGTTAATTTTTATTTTTGCCCCTCAGTAAACTACCCTTAGTTTTAGGGATAGATATCCAATTTTTTTTTTAAAAAACCTTGGGGTAACCCTATTAAAACTCTAGAAACTAAGTTTTAGCCTGATCGGTAACATAGTTTAGGCTATATATACTCCAAGGTACAGACAGACATACGGAAAATCAAAAATAACTTTTTTAATTTCGGGTTTTGGTTTCATTAGGTGTACACATGGACCGTGTTAGCTTTCATCAGGTGTACACATATAGTGGACATTGCCTCCCTTCATCAGGTGTACACATATAGTGGGCATTGCCTCCCTTCATTAGGTGTACACATATAATGGACATTGCCTCCCTTCATTATGTGTACACATATAGTGGGCATTGCCTCCCTTCATTAGGTGTACACATATAATGGACATTGCCTCCCTTCATTTTGTGTACACATATAGTAGGCATTGCCTCCCTTCATTAGGTGTACACATATAGTGGGCATTCCATGCCTAAATTTATTTCTAGATTTATATTTTACTTCAACTTTATTTAGTTGTAAAATTATATTCAACACTACTTCCCTTGTTTAGGCTCTCCACGTAGATATTGAAACAAACACATTTTACTCGATGGTAGATATAAAGTGAAAGCTATTTTAATCACAGAGCAACAAATTAAACACATTTTTTATATGACTTATTTAAAAACTATATCCACTCAAGTTTATTGATAGCTATTGTAATATAATTTTGTTGGTTTAGGAAGATTTTGAAACATACCAAATAAGTTATAAATATAAAAATCGAAATAAATCAAAACACAAGCATTATATTTCGTAATTACTTTGTGGGTATAACTAATAAGTAATTTTAAAGGTCACGCTTACTACACCATCTTCTAATATTATTGATAAAGACAGGTTATAAATTTGTCATATAATAGTTTTAACTAAACCAACTATAAATAAAAATATTGTACTACAAAAATCTAAACGTTCTATACAATTAAAGTTTTCACCACCACTTACTTTAAAATTGGAAAGAAAGGTAAGTGTTATGCAACTGTTACAAATTTAGATGCTGCTAGTTTTGCCTTTAAATAATGATTGAGTTCCCTAATAATACAATAATCCCACTAAAGGGGAAGAAAGCAGATATTATCAATCAGAGGTCTTATACTGTCATTTGTGTTAAGGTAGAGTGAAAAATAATCGAAGGAATAAAATCTCAGACCACACGACTGGAATTCCAGCCCCGACCTACCCATCACCTGTAAATTAGATTAGATGAGAGAGATGATTTTGTTCGTGTGCCCACTGGAGATGGCTATTATTTTATTAGTCATGGTTTTATAAGATGTTTAAACAAAAGATTAAAAGTGTTCAAGCTATTGTATGGCTGGGATTTATAACCAAAGGGTCGAATAATCTTAGGCGTCACTCTATCAATAGAATTGGTTGCCAATGACGTGGAGGTTAGGGTTCGAATCTTGGTCTGGTGAATTGAGGGGATTTTGTCCTGAATGGTCGATTTCCACTCACTCTCCACGTTAATGCGGGTACCCTTCATTTAAAATTAAACTTTTCTTTTCCCTGACATATTAGCTCATTAATTAGTTGCGTATAACCCGAATGGGTAGTAAGACGCGGTGCTAATAATAATAATAATTAGTGCCTATGCAAATAATCTATAACAGGTAGTTTGATGGTTGTGGAAAATTAACCTAAGAAATCAATATTTAGATACATAACTAAAAAATAAAGTTAAAGTACCTAATTATTATATGTACAGGAATGTAATTCACAATTTAATATACAAGATCAGCATTAATAGCAGCTTTAAATAGTAAAGTTCTTATTTCTTCTAAACAACTCGATCAATGTCTAAATTTGGAAGTAAATTGGTTGTATATCAAGCCAGTGGGCTGTTATAAAATATTAACCAAAAGAGTGGCAAAGTTGTCACTTTTACTGGTAAATGAATCATCTCGGCCTTGAGTGACAAGTCTTTCGTCCTTCCTCTTTCACTAATCTGTTACGAACTCAGAGAAAGAAAGATAAGTAAAGAAAAGAGGTGAAATATATTTTTTACTCCCAAAAGGCGACGAGGTATTTCTACCTTGAGTGTGGAGAATGCCAGGCCTCCGCCGTGGTTCGGATCCCACGTTAAACTGTAGGTCCTCCATTTCATCTCACAATCACCCTACCATTACACATTAGCGTAAGTGCGTATAATCCGAACGGGTGCTAATATTAATAATAATAATAATAATAATAATATTTCTATCTGCCCATGTAGCGCCCTTAAGTACGAATTACGCTAGGGGATTAGAAATGGGGAAGGTTGAATTTAGAGGAAGTGAACCCACATTTGCGTGGAGGGAGAGTCAAAACCCATTTAGGAAACCCCCCTCCCCCAGTTCATCCAACTGAGATTTGAACCTCGATCTCCTCGTTCTTGGCAGCCAAGCTCAACACGAAACAAGTGTGATAGCCAACTACGCCACCGAGGTGGGTGGCATTCTGTTCACTTATAGATAACACGAATAGATGGAAGTAAGTAAATTAACTTGAGATGTACAATTTCAATTGACTATATAATATCCTCAACTATTAGTCACATTTATAACAATCGTGCTGTGCAACTGATGTAAATAGGCTCTACATTTACTGTTTTTTTGGAAATTCTAAGCTAGCCAACCCCTTTTCCAGCACTGGGGATTTTTCATTGAAACATAAAGAAAATTAGAATTTAAAAAAATATGCATATTTTCTTCTTTATTTCTTACATAATACTGTTCTTTCAGAAAACATTAGGCTATGCTAAATTTTTCATGTATGGCCGTACTAATAATTACACGAGAAAACTGATGCTCCAGGTAAATGTAAATAATGAGTTTGTAAATCAAAACATTGCCCATTGTGTGCTACGATTTTTGTAATGATTCTAAAAATGTCAGAAAATGTATGATAGGAGTAAAAACAAAAACACATGTGCAAAAAAGAAAAAAAGTGACAAAATGGCAAAAAATGTAAAATCCTTCAAATATTAAAAAAAATATGTACAGTAAAAGTCATGTTTTCAATATCAGGGTGTCATAAATTATGTTTGTATAAAAGTTACCATTGCGCTCTACTTCACAGAAAGAAAGATACAATGACATTAACTTCTGGGCCCTGGTTATTACTATTAGCGTCTCGAACACTTACCTAATCGGACTTTGCAACAAGTGAAAGCTAAGAAACCAAGACCTCACCAGGATTTAAACCATAACTTTATTAAAAAAGTGTTAAAACAACGACTATAGGCATAATAGCACATGGTGCTTTAATGGTTTTGTCCACATAATAATAGTTATTTCTAGTATCTTAGGTAAACTGAGCATGTAATATAGTAGTAAAGATAAAAACTCGCTTTGGTGGCCACATGGTCTAACGCGCTACTCTCACATTAGACTATACTGCCGATGACAGAGAGATCGAGTTTCGATTCTAAGTTGGTAGTACCAGGGGTGGTTTTTCCAAAATGCCTTTCCACTATCGCTCTACTCAAATGCGGGTACACTTCCATTAAATATAAACTTCCTAATACCAAAAACAATTAGCGTAATTAGTACACAAGCGTATAAACCGAACGGGTAGTAAGATGCGATGATATAAAAAGTGCTTAACTACCTTAAATATTCTTAAGAAGATAATAATGAGATTTATATTCCAATAATAAAAATAAATATATTCAAATAGAAATATAAATATAAAAATATAGAAATATAAAAATATAGAAAAAATAAAAATATAGAAATATAAAAATATAGAAAAAATAAAAATATAGAAATATAAATATATTAATAGATATCTTAATTTTATGTGCACTGCATCATACTATACATTCGGTGTATACATATTGGGATTAGGATAAGGAAGGTACAATTTAGAGGAAACATCCGTAATCGCGTTCAGGAAAATGTGAAAAATCACCTAGCCAGGACTTGAACCTGAAACATTCCATCATCAACAAGCCAGTCTATAGGGAGAATAAATCACTACAATTGTTAAGAGTGGTAACCTATTGAGCAATCGGGTATTTGAAACTGATTTTATAAGCATTTTGTAAATTATATATATATATAATTTAATAGAATAGATAAACATACAAATCAAATTTAATTACTTTATCATAAAAAAATTAAACTCCCCATTAATCTTTTATTATACAGCCAAATATTTTATGAAACAAAATAATCAATATCATCATGTGTAAAAATTAACCAGAATAATAGTAATTTGTAAATATTAAAATCTTTGTAATTTATTGTATCGAAAACTTTGGTCTCTGATGCCATGTCCCAGTAGGCCTATGTATTAGTGCAAGGCATTTGTTAGTTCCATTACCTAGGTAAGTATATCCTTGGTTTCCTTGTTTGATCTTCCAAGAGCTGTATTAATTTTGAAACCATTCTTTTATAACCTTTAATTAAGCCAAATCTAGTCAATCAAAGTGTGTTTTTCGAAATGTTTTGGATTAAAAATTCTTGTTATAAAACTTAAAAATCACGTACTTATATAAATTAATCATTTCTAAAATCTAGTTAAATAAACAAGATGGTTTGAATCAAAAATAATATATTTGTCAATGGGAAGTTAGGTGTAGGCAATAGATAAATTGTGTAGGCCTACCAAGTCTTAATAGTCTATTACACTTAGAAATACTTTGAAAATATTAATCCTGAGTTAATATTTGAGGCCTATATAATATGGTAATTTACTTTCTTTCGTGGCCACATGGTCTAACGAGCTACTCTCGTGTTGGACTAGACTGCCAATGACGGAGAGATCGAGTCTTGAATCTCAATCGGGTATACTGAGGGTATTTTTTCCAAATGGGGTTTACACTTTCCTACGCAAATGCGAGTACACTTTTTATAAATATAACCTTTCTCATCCCCAAAATCATTCACCTAATTAGTACATGAGTGTATAACTCAAACGGGTAATAAGACGTGATGTTAAAAAAATGTTAATTTAAAGTTATTTTAAATATAAATAGTAAATTAAACCTGATCCTTTTAAGTACATCAAAATGAAAATAAATAAATAAAAATACATTTTCAAAAGTCAAAAATCTAAAATTATATAGTAAAAGTCAACAGTTTGATTGTAATGTGCTCGTAAAATTGGTTCACTTATTCACTAAATATTTAATGTTCATTATTTCAATACTATTTGATAATAGACCTACATCATAAGTAGGGCTAGGATTTTGATGACCTAAAAATTTCAATAAAATGCCCTATTAAAAATGCATTTATGACCCAAAATATATTAAAAAGCCTCTTTAAAACTAAAAAAAAAAAAAATTACCCAAAAAATATTTTGTTTGTTTGTAAACAAAACCTTAAAATGTAATTTAAAGTTCAGTTTCTGTGCCAAAGTGAAAGTTTTTAATTTGTCAACAAAAAATATTCCATACAAAATAAAAAAAGGAAAAGACATAAAACTTCAACTTACATTTTCTGCCAGTTTAATTTGACATGGAAAACTTAGGAATTTTTATTTCAATAGTCCAGAATTGCAATGCACAAAAAACTCATGCTCAGATTTTCGAAAGAGAATGATTTTCTATTATCTGCTAACAATTCTTTAAACATAGAGAAGCTCCTTTCCACTTTTACTGACACCACAGGAACATACTTGAAATAAACTTCGTTGCTTTGTTCAAAATCTCCTGAAATTTCACCAAGGGAAAAGTTTTTTTCCCTGATAGCACAATTGCAATCAAGCACAGCGTTTCATATGATTAATTTTTTTAAAACTTGCTCAATTTTCTTTTGCACAGCCTTTCCCACTTTTCCAGTCAAAATATTTAGGTCATTCACAACTTTCTTTATCAAATATATTTGATTCACTAATAGCACTGCTGACTTCTCCAAATGGCACTATGCAGAAATCCAAAATTCAACTTTCGGTAGGAAAACTTACCTGCAATTTCAGGATCATAAAGAAGTTCCTGCGCAACTTTAATTGAGGTCTCTTCATTACTGTCAAATGAGTAGATGATCTTTTCACAACTTGTATGTTCTCACAGTAATAGTTGCATGCTTCAATCTAAGTCCCCCACTTGGTTAAAATAGGAGCCGACGGCAAAGGAACGTTTGGGGACTCTGACTTGAATGATGCCCCTCGAGATGGTGCCTTCAGAAAAATTTTCTCCACGCACCCAATCAGCTGGTCAACTCCTAAGAATTCCCCTTGTATCTCTTCAGCAACTTTGTGAAAGGCATATGCTAGACATGTTAGGTGCATCATTTTTGAAAACAGTAATTTCAGAGCATTAGCAGCCTTTATAATGTAAGGTGCAACATCAGCCGCTAAGAGCAGAACATTGTCGTGTTGGATGCCATCGGGCCATATTAAGCTCAAGGAACTATCAAAGAATTTTCTCACTGTAAGAAAATTCATTTTTTCTAAATGTTCACAATTGATGAGAAAATGTTCACCAGGACCATCTTCTTCCATCGTACCTACCACTACTCTAGCTTCATATCATCCTAAAGAGTCAGTTGTCTCATCCATAGACACCCATATTTTCTTTTCTGCTACTTTTTCTCCTATCTTCTTCATGGTGTTTTCATAGTATTGGCTAACAATTTTGTTTTAGTTTGGAGGAGTCCGGCAAAGACTTCCCAGCCTGCTTTTCTAAAAAAACTGCGCAATCTCAGCTTGTTAACTTTGCTCAAGGGACTATCAGCAAAAATGAAGGCTTCGCACAGTTCTCCGTAAAATAGAGAATGTTTTGAAGACTAGCTGGTTTGGCCAAGGAGCATTTGCTGTAATTTGTTTTTCATCCTGGAATTGCTGAAGACCTCGTTTGAGTTTTTCTCGCTTGACATGCTGCTACACAGTAAATTTCTTTTCTGCAGCAACTCTTAAGTCACAGATTTTGCAATATAGTATCTGTCCATCGGTAGAGAGCAGTGGCAGCTCGTAGCTAAAATTAGTGGGGGTGCTGCTAACACTGGAAGGCAAATAGTGCTTTTTTAAATTCACAGCCGCAAAGCCAACTTTTTAGTTGGTACCATTCAGAATTAAAGCTATGAATATATTTCTTGTTGCTTTTGCCAGGCTGAGATATTAGAATATCAGCTGTTGGACGACCTATTTTCTTAACTGTAACTTTATCATGGTGAGATAGCTGTGAAAACTTAAGCTGTTGAAGTTCACTTACTGTCACAGAACTTATTTTTTGGGCTGCAAGGCCATGGTTAAAGTTTTTTGTTAAATAAGAGAACCGGGAAAAAATGAATCAAATAGAATAGCTGGAAGCAGAATAATAATCAAATTCTACACTCCTCTACACTTTATCACATTCAAGAATATGGTACACGGTTTTTAAGCACAACACACGCAGAGTAAAAAAAATAATTCCTTCCACCATCACGTCAGAGCCGGCACTACAAGATAAATAGTGCTCTCTCAATCTGGCAGTCTCGCCTTCCTCCCCACCCCCTTCTATGTGCGCATGCGCACAACAGTCAAACACCACGTCACTGGCACTGTGAAGCGCACAGTTCCATACAAATAATTTTGTATCGGTTTCATAAACTGGGGATGGCTACTGAAGTACTAACATTAAGCTTAAGGAATATATATTGTACTACAAAAACAAAGAAAGAATTAAAGAAAAAAGGACTCACTATACTAAATGTTATCGATAATATCAAGTGAAAATAGGGGGTGCTGCAGTTCCACAGTGCTTATACACGAGCCGCCACTGGTAGAGAGTACTTTTTCACCATACTCAGCAACGAAAATAATTAATTTATGTGAAGCACTTTCTCTCACTTTAGGCATGTTTAATGTTGAAATTCACATAAACAACACGTGCAGCTTCTGAAAGATATAGAGAGACAATGAGCCACCGTTATCTGCAAAACTCCCTCAGACTAGTTTATACAAGCTCATTTAGAGCCCCACTATGCTAGAGAGGAGGGGGTAGAAGAGCTATACAACTATCACCGTCTTTAAGGATGAGACAGGGGAGGGGTGGAAGTAGTCTAACCGCCGTTTTGGTACCACCGTTTGCTATGACGTGAGCAGAGATGTTCTAATCATTGGTAAATGATTCAAAAGTAACAACATGACCTAAAATGACCGAAAAATCTTTAAAAATGCCATATTCACGTAAAAACAATGGAAAATGCAAAAAATGCCTTAACAAATCCACTGGAATCAGCGAAATTTCTTATTAAAAACATTTGTATGTACTTGAACAACGTAACAGGTTTGCCAAAAAAAAGATGCAAAATCATCAAAATCCTGTCCCTAATCATAAGCTATCCCAGCTTTATTTTATTGTTTTATTCATCAAAACTTAGATCAGTGGGCACATTGACTAAGTGTCAACTCATATATTTTGAATTTTCGGTGACAGTGAGGTCAGGTTTTGAATACTCACTAAGTGTTTGATTTTCTTAAATGTTTTCCTACTCACCATTCACGCCAGTTCGGATAAACTGCCACTAAATTCCACCCTAACTATCCCTTCTCAAATGGTGTGATTAAATACTTCTGGTTTGAAAGGATAGTGAGATGGAGAGCAATAACACAACAAATAACATGAAAATAGCTCTAATAAAATCCAAATATGTAATGCTAGGATGCTAATGACTCTTTGGCTAAAATTGAAACTATAAATTATTATATTTGTAGCTCTATTAAAAAACATATAAAATATTATTTTATTTACTTGTATATACAAGTGAATATCTTACCTTATGATATTCTCCTCCAATCTCCTTTGTAACGATACAATCGTTTCCAGATTTTGCACTTCCTTTGCCGTTAATACATTGCTGGTGCCTATAATTCAAAACACAAATGAAAAATATAACTGACACCAAATATTATTGTTCAAAACAACACTGCATTGACGATAATAGAGTATTATTACATTTAAACTCAACATTATTGTATGCACTATAACGAGTTGCTACTTTATATTTAGCACGTGCTGCTGCAGGGGCGGCCTGTTCTTAGAGACCAAAGGGGCCAGACCCAACCAACATTATTTTAATATAAAAACTACACTAACGAATGGAGTCAGTCTATACACCCCCGCTATACGATGAAAATGTTTTTTTGTGTTTTTTAGTTCATGTGTTTGTATGTTAGTATGTATTAAGACCCAAGAAATTGTATGACTGATAAAAATTGTTAATCAAAATTAATAAAGTTAATTCTTTAATAAAAACTCCAAGAAAAACTTGGTAGTAAATGATTAAGAGTACATCAGCCTAATGACTTTACATTTATGCAGGTGAATGGCAAGAAAAAATAAATTTTCTAATTCTTGGTTTGGTAAACAATTGTGGTTAACTGTGAGTGAAGTAAAACATAGTTTACTTTGTTTTTATTATTTATTATTTGGCGGTGAGGGGTTGTGGACAACGGTAGTCAGGCAAACACAGTAAGGTCAGTTATGTTTCCATGTTGTTACTTAATTTTGAGGGAATGATATTTCAAAGTACCGTAATGTTTTGTGTACCATATCTATATTTTCACATTCTCTATATCTATCTGACACTCTCCCTCACGCTCTCACACAGATTCTCTCTAACGTTCTCACACACTCTCACTCACAGTCTCTCCCCTTACACACAAACACACTCTATAACACATTCTCTCTCATATTATCTTCTCTCATTCTCTCTATCACCCTTTATACCCCTCTCTCACACTATCTACCATCGCATACACTCTTTATCATACAATTTCTTTCATATTATATTTATTTTACTCTCTCTTTTAAGCGCTCTCTCAAATTCTCTCTCACTCAAACCCTCTCTATCTCTTAAATGCTCGCTCTCTATCTTTTAACTGCTCACTATCTATCTCTCAAACGCTCTCTCTTAAACTCCCTAGCTCTTTAACTCTCTATAAATCACTCTCACTCTCCCTATATATCAATTTCGTTCTCTCTTTCAAACTCTCTCTCTCTCTCTCAAACTCACATTCTCAATTTCTATCTCTAACTTTCTCTCCAACACTCTCTCTTAAACTCGGTCTCTAAATCTCGCTCTCTCTAATATTCTCTCTCTAAACTAATATCTCCATCTCTAACTTTCTCTCTCAAACTCTCTCACATGCCCCACATTTTCTCTCTTTTTCCCACAATATCTTTCCCTAAATTGTACACTTTCTTTTTTTCATACACACGCACACTCTCACACATTTTTACACGCATTTTCCCTCAAATATTCTCTTTCTATCTCTCACACACTTTCTCTCTCTTTCTCTCATACTCTCTCTTTCTCTCACACACACTCTCTCCCCTCACACGCATCCATTTTTATATATCATTTAACAAGCCCATTTTTGATAGTTGAAATTAAGAGTAAACGGTTTTACCGATTTTAACCAATGAAGTTATTTTAAAGGTTAGGGGTCCAGAATGCTGGCAAAAATATAAAACTTAAACTAAATTTTCCTTGTGAATTTTCCATATTTTCATTCTGTGTGGTCATTGGCTAAACTGTACAACCATTCTTTGCTTACGTCACCATGGAAACCATCATTTGCATATTATTGTATATCGGTGAATAAAATATGTATCTTTGGTTAAATATAATAACAGCTTAATAATTATAGCTTGAGTGGTTTGGTGCAACGAGTATTTAGAGAGCTGGGAGAGGGGTCCTTTTAAATTTCTCATCGTGGAAGGAAGAGGGAAAATAGGTAAGTTTTGATTCAAATTAAACAAATAAAGTTAGATATCTATGTAATTTGATAGTCTTTGACGAGTACATTTGTAATTATAAAGTCAAGTGAGCTCTTACTATAAATATTTTTTCCCAATAAAAAATTTAGAATATATTTTAGTGCAAAAATATGCAGGCCTCGCTGCAACAATCCACTAGTTGAGAAATATAATTGCTTAGCTATTAAATCCGTCGTAAACTAAAGCAAATAATACAAACTATCTTTGATTATCTTAACCTTCGTAATTCCCATTTTTCAACTCTTAGGGCCAGTTTCATAGTCAGATTGAGTACGCCACAAGTAAAGCACAACATTGATCACAGGACGACACCCACCTAAACTCGAATGGAATGGGCCAGTTTTTCATATGAAACTGGCTCATTTCATTTTGGTCTAGATAGGTGTCATCCTGCATTTAGTATAGCACCATATTTGAGACGTACTCAATCTATGAAACTGGCCCATAGCTTGTTTACATTTAACTAATTTTCCAAGAATTTAGATTGCGGTATAAATTATCTAATGATTATTTTATTTGATGGTTTTGACGTCATCATGGCATGAAGAGGACTCTATGAATGCTGAACCCAAATGACTAGCTGTTTTGAAAACTCATTCAAACAGGCCACACATTGTGCAAACTGTTACACAAATTTGTGATCTGCATAAAATATTTCAAACGTGTTTCTTTTGGTTCAAACTGTTGTACAACACTTCTAACCAGCTCATACTAGGTCAACATGTCTGCACAACAGCCTCTATTGGTCAAATTATTTGATAGTGTCTTTAGGTATACACTGAGGAAAAATCCTTATGAAACTCTAGAAATGTATATGTGCAAAGAAATTTTTACCTGTAAGAGCGAAGGCAACAAATCTCGACTGCCGAGAGACAGATGCTCTGCTGTTCAGCAGAAACCCCGGCCACAGGTGCTGGGAACTTCTTGCATTCTTTACTGGACTCAAACCAATCGCTTCCAAGAGTACAGCAGCGAGTAAACGTTGGTTCCAAGTCACCTGAAACATTTGTGATAGTTAACAAATTAGCTCACTGCCAGTGACGTAGCATGACGTGGATTATTGCCAGGATAAGCAAAACCTGTCTAAATTATACCGGTGATTTGTTCTCATCCATCAGTAGAAAATGTATTAACAAGCTACTATAGACAATACATTCGTATGTGATGTATGTAGAACAGAATCTATGTATGATTGGTCTAATGGGGATCGAGGGGTGATAAAATATCAAAGTTGAAGCCTTAGAAATCTATGCTTACCCTGACAACACTCCACGACACGATACTTATCACTGGCCCAAATTTATATCCATAATGCTCAACCAATTATAAGGAAATAATAAATGCTCAATCAATGATAAAGGACATTATAAAACACCCAATCACTGACAATTAATTAAACACTAGTTACTTCTGTTTCTTCTTATATCAGGTTTTTTCAATTGCGTCACGTATTACTCCACCCATTCAGGGTATCCACATAAACTATTGGATTAAGAATGAGGAAGGTTGTATACCGCCCTCCTTATCCTCTAATAGATAAGGACAGGCGCACATTACACAAAAGCAAAATAAACATATACACAATAACAAATGATAAATTGCAGAGGAGCTGACAGGACTGCATAAAAGTGAATAGGCCTTTCTCTCTGGCCTATACAACGATTGTGCTTCCGTGAACTCTCCTTAACTATCATCCGCCATGTTGGTACTATGAGAAATGGGGAGGAGGTCGAGAATCTTATGTTTAAAGATATAACTCATTTACCTAGAATTAGTAAATTAAAAGGTTGCATTGAGTATAAGAACGTTTATTATAAAAGATAACAATTGATATATGCAAATGTAAGTAACAACAATGAATAAATAGATATTTTTTAAAAAATATATATATGTAGAAGATTGGGTTATGCCCATGATAATACAGTTGTCGTAACAACATAGGTTATGCCCATGATAATACTGTTGTCATAACAACACAGGTTATGCCCATGATAATACTGTTGTCATAACAACACAGGTTATGCCCATGATAATACAGTTGTCGTAACAACATAGGTTATGCCCATAATAATACAGTTGTCATAACAAAGGTTATATACGACCTAAAGATTATTACCAAGTTAAATCCATGGCCCCTTAGGGTCTCTGCGGCAATCCGCAATACAATGAATACAACATCTAGCCACCACAGGCCAACCGTCCGCATAACAATAGCGAAGTTGTATAAAACTAACTTGAAAATATTATTGGCAATCAAAGTTTACCACAATACAAAGAGAGATCCTCCAAGATTAAATAAATATACAATAAATACCAAAAGTTACATAGCCGTACGGGCTATAACAATTCCCACATTAGGTAGGCAACACGCCTTACGTAGATTTAGAGTGACATTACAAAAGGTAAAGTTCACCATAAATGACAATTATTTGTAGATCCAGAAGGGCAAAAAGAGATTCTACAAATATTACCTACATTAATAGTTAGAATATTTTATGCCATGCCGGGCATACCTTTCCTCGTGATCTAACATATTTACAAAAGACAATATATAATGGTAATCCAAAATTAAATAATACTAGTCCCAAAGTTAAATTTTGAATCGTACCGGCCGAAATAGAATTTGTACTCAGCATAGATTTCTTTTAAATGAATAATATAAGTTCGAAAGATAATTTTGATGTGTACGGGCCGAAATAGAATTTATACCTTAGAATCATCCTGTCCTAACGTGATTGTCGTATGACACAGTTGAATCAAGAAGTGATCTTACACCACAAACTGAACCCGTATATAAGCCGTTATTCTCTGAGGGGAGGGGAACATAGGGGAAACAAAAGAACATCAAAGAACAATCACACGGAACAGAGGGAAGGGGTAAGTTACCAGAGGAAACAACCAGATCATTGGAGGGGCGCGTAGAACGTCACGTGTCTATCACGAGGTTATTCCCATGATGCAATGGGCGACCTCACGCTCAATTTGCCACACCTTTCACTCGTTTAGTCTGTTTTCACACTCGGTGCAGAAAAAGTGCTCGCGAACAGGAAAGTTGATTAACGAGAGTTGACACACACTAGCCGAGAAACGGGGCACTTCTTGGTGAGTACAAAGTTGTTTATTCTAGGTGTTGTTCAAATAGTGTCCATTCGCTCGTATATCTTTCATGTTGTAACGTTGATGTCAAATCAACGTTACAGTTGAATTAAGAGGAAGTGTGACCAAATTTGTGTGAAGGAAGAGTCAGAAACCAACCCACCCTCAGCGCACACGAAAGGGATTTAAACTATGGTCAACCATCAGCAGCAGTTCAGCATATTGCGAGAGTAGATCCTTATAGAACTCTACCAATGAAGTGGGTTATTATATTTATATGAGATTAAAGAAATATACATAACTATGTGAAAAAAATGGGTGTGTGTACTTATGTACGCGCGTAAGAAGTTATACTTCTTTGGCATTATTAAAAAATAAAAAATTATTTAATAATATTTAGTATTAATTATGTTAAATAATAATATTGTAATTTATATCAATAAATAATACATGCGGATAGTTAACCTCAATTATATTGGAGCACTTGAAAAAGTCTATAAGCACAATTTTTTTCACTAATATTTACGAATAGTAAATAATATTAATCAAAATATTCAATTTAAATCACTACTGAATATAATTTATTAGCACATATATAATTCACACTTGTATGAAACTAAAACACGTGTTGTGAATGTAGAAACTAGAAACATGTGGATAAATATTATATATATGAAAACAGTGATCAGAGTCGACGAGCGTACCAACATGCGCGACTAACAGAGGTTCTATTTCTATTTTGTTGGTAGCTTTTTTTTTTCGAGACTTAATGAGCGGTTTAACTTCAACCTGTTACTTTTGTGTTACAGTGATGCGCACGCATCTTAAAATTTCACTCTCATCATTTTTTCATAACGCGCCTAAAGAAGTATAACTTCAAAAATCGTCATATCAAAGATGAAATGGTTCGGGCTTGTGAAGAGGATGGTGATTGGAAGAGTGATGAGGAAGTGTATGGAGGAGGTATTCGGGAGAAGACAGAGAGTAAGATCAAGAAGAAGAAAGATGGACGCTGTAAAGGAAGACATCCAGAATAAGGGTGACTGGAGGGCCATAGATGATGAGAAAATTATCTGGATATAAATAAATGGAAGAGACTCACAAATTGTACCCGGTTCACTGGAACAATAAACTGATAATGATGATGACACAAACTGTCATTATTTTATCAATTAACCAGTTACATGTCGGCAATTATGTCCAGTATGATTAGAGTTAGTTTAAACTGTATTTGTGAGTGTTCTCATGGGTTAGTAGAACACTCACTAGCTAGATATCAACTGACATACATTCTCATATAAGGTATGGGGAGGAAAGCCTATGTACGATTAGTAAAATTAGGCCCAAGTACTCGTAGTTATTATTATTATTATTATTATTAGCACCGCGTCTTACTACCCGTTTGGGTTATACGCACTACTCGTAGTTGAAAACATATCAGTTAAAATTTTAACCAGCTTTGCTTACCCTGGAAACACTCAATGCCACTGCAACCATATTAATTATGCTGGTTCCTGCTATGTTCAAAAGGAGGAAACCCTTTCTAGAATCCCCATCCCTAGTTATCATTGAATTTTTGATGTGTCTACAGCTGTTTCATAGAATATATTTTTACTAACTTTTATATATTTAACGAGTTGCTTAAGACCTGTATATTTGGATACCAAATAATAATTACAATAACCTTCCAACAATTCAAAGTTTCCGTCGATGTTAAGAAGTGAATCACATAGAGTTATTTGTGTGGATAAAAACATTTTTTTAAATTTCAATGTATATTGCATTTGAGGATATGTGTGAATTACTTCAATTAAACACGTTGAGTGGCCATCTCAGCCCATGTATAACACCATACTTAAGTAGGTAATACAGCTTGAACCAAGCGTCACAACGTGGTGTGATTTTCTGTATTATACTTTAAAACACAATTGAATTGAGACCCGTGAAACAATTGTATCATACTTAAAAAAATATTATTTTGAAATTAAAAATCTATTAAAATGATCCCATTTGTCAAATTTAGAATGCAAAAAACCGCATTTCAATGCGATTTATGTTTCGAACGAAATCGTGTGTCTTATATCGGAATTGATATGGGCTTACAAGGAGGGCAAGGAAAGAAAAACCAAAAGGACTTCTCGTCAGAATTATTTATACCGTTAATATTTTAGGCTGGTTATATTCCCACCAAAGTCCTGGAGGACACTGGTTTGATCTAAGTTGAGAGTAAACGAATGTATGATTGATAAAGTTGGATCATCATAGAATTATCTCATCTTGAAGCTCAAAAAGTTATTAGAGCTAATATATATTCATATGCCAATCCATGTGTTCTGGAGCTGTCACTCATGTAATACGAAGTCAATTTTGATAGCCTGCAATTATTTTGATCTAGTGCAAATAATACCCGAATCAGTGGGTACATGGACTTAATGTGAGGCTTAATTCTCATCCAGTCTTATTTGACTGTTATATAGAGGTTGGATTTTGAATATTGGCCGGGTGTACTAATCGTGGTTTTTCCTAAAGAGTTTCTCAAACTTACTCCACACAAATGCGGGTACATTTTCTATCAGTTCTACTTTACTCATCCCAACCCCATTATGGTATTTAAATTTTGATATCTCAGATGTGTAGTAAGACAAGTTGCAAATATGTTGTATTATTTTACATTTATTTATTATTTGCCCTAAAAGATTCTTCTTTAGTTGATACAAATTTAAGTGTGTGTATTGCTAGCTTCGGATAATTTATAAGTGGCTTAAGCATCCCCATGCATAGGATCAGTGGTTCTATGGTTCAAGGCGTTAAGCTTGTTATGGACTGGATTGCCGGTGATGAGGAAGTAAACTTTTGAATAGTATCCAGATGCACTGAAAGTGGTTTTCCATGTGTAGTTATCCCATATCCTCACTATAACTATGCGAGTGCTATTACTAGAAACTATCCTTCTCAGCTATAGACCATGAATTATCGTGGTTCAATCCAGGTCACGTGTATTGTTGGGTTTTTTTCCTAAATGGTTTCCCACTCTCTCTCTCTCAAAGCAAATGTGAGTACACCTCCTCTAAATTCATCCTTCCCCATCCCTAAACCATTAGTGTAATTAGTACATAAGCATTTAATCCTAACGGGTAGTAAGACACGGTGCAAAAAATAAGTTATAATAAAAATAAATAGTATGCTCTATTAGCATATATAATCTCGACAGATGTGAACAATGCTATATTTTATTTTACTTTCATTGCGTCTTAATACCCATTCGAGCTGTACGCACACATTAATTACTCTAACGGAATATGGATAAAGAAGGTAGTATTTTAGAAAGAATGCACACATATTTTCGCTAAGAATGAGCTATAAACAATTTAGGAAAAATCACCCTCAGTACACCCGACTGGGATTAGAATCCCAATCTCCCCATCGCTGGCAATCCATCCCAACACGAGAGTGACGCCTTAGACCATGCGACCACCGGTGCAGCTATAAATCCTATTAGAAGCTAAATCAAAGTGAAATTTATAATGTAGCGCTATGAATAATCCTGTAATAATTTGTACTAGTAGGCATATACCTAATAGTGACCCAAAATATCATCAGGCTGAAATATTTGAGGGAATAGGTAGATCAGCTAAAGTTATATTATATTTTAAGAAGATTATGATTAATTCTCAAGGGCTTATATAATAATTTAAGGATCTAAGAGGTCATATTTGAATATAAGTAGTTTTATTTATTTGATTAGAGTTAAAAACTAGTAAATAATTAATATTTAGCAATTATTCTTAAAGAAAAATGATATAGTTTTTATTACAATCATATGTATCTATATTAATAAACTGAATCATTTGTTTGTTTGTCTGTCTGTCTGTTTATCTGTCATTAGCATTGCGCAGTATCTTCCGCATGCAGAGGTCTGACATTCTAAAATTAGTAGTCCCTGTGCAGGAACATGCGCATTTCTAAGCTGGAACTTTAAAATTCTAGTAGACATTTTTAATCAATTAAAAACTGGGTAAAGAAATAAAATGAAGAGATCTTTTTCTGTATTTTTGAAGCATAGAAAAGTGTTTCCTGAGATAGTCATACAATGAATTGCGTGATTACCCCGTGCAACGCCAGGTATTCCTATTAGTGTAATATAAAGTTTAATTTTATCTCATTTATTCTTTAATAACTACCTCATGTTGGAAAGTCAAATTTAACAATTAGGCTAATGAAACTTTAAAGATTGCTAGCAAAGTAGTATGAATATTTATTGGCTCTAAATAAATAAAATTTAGGTAATACAAATTATTGGTCATGGGGACTAAGCTTTAGGCATACCTAGAATTTTATTTGCAGTTGATAAAGAGGTCAAGGTTTTAATCCTAGGCCCTGGTGTTCCGAGGGTATATATTCCTAAATGATTTGCCACTTTTCTTATATTCAAAAAAGGGTAGATTTACACTCTTAGTAAATCTTTTTCATTCCTATCCAATGTGTTTAATTTAAAATGCAGCTAGCACAAAAAAAATTACAGCCCTTAGCAAGCATTTTCTCTTAAGGCAGGGTGCTAGTGAGCGCGAGTTTAGTGCATTTATTTTGAAGTTTTTATTGCCCAAACATTGTTTGCCCAAAATAAGTCAAATATTTCTTCTATAGAATCATAGAGTTTAGTTTTATGCACATGCTAATCTCAACAGTTGTTGAATATCTGTCATGAGCATGGCAGCATTTGGTGACAAACTTTTTAATTAAAGAGAAAAGTTTGTCATGAAATGCCGCCATGCTCATGACAGATATTCAACAACTTTTGAGATTAGCATGTGCAAAAAACTAAACTCTATGTTTCTATAGAAGAAATATTTGACTTATTTTGGGCAAAAAATGTTTGTGCAATAAAAACTGCAAAAATACTGCCCTAAACTCACGCTCACTAGCACCCTGCCTTAAGTGTTTGTTCAAAGAACATGATGCAAACAATTTTTCAACTAGCATAAATACGTAATTCCTCTTGTAGCATGCCTTCCTTTTCAACACCTGGCAATCACATTTGTACAGGGTAATGTAATCAAAGCAAACATTCTCTCAACACAAGTATTTGATGGAGGATTGACTAACACAAAGTTTACACTAGTCTGCATCTCTTCAAGGATGCCATCACAACTGAAACGTATTGCGATGCAAACATATGGAAATCCCGCGTTTTTTTTAAAAGGGGTTTTATATGTCAAAAAGGTGGTGAAAATAAACCTATAAACGTGTCCCTATAGGATTAAAAACCTTATGTTGGATGTTTTATAATTTAAAAAATATATAATAATCATCAAGGTAAATTTATATTATTCTCAACTAGGATTTTCCTGTGGCTTCGCTTGCATTGAACAATACATTAACACATTAAACCACTTCAAATTATAGAAAAGAAAGCAATGTTTTAGGTGCGTACGGAGATTTAGCAAAAAAACAGATGCTCACTCACATCCCTTCTGCCTTAACCTCTCAGATCATATCACTTGTTATTTTATATAGCCTCAATACCTGCTGCAAGGTATGTTCACTACTTACGCCTGGTGTTCTCTACACTACTTGGCTCTCCAATGAGATAGCGTGACGGTATATAGCATACCCTTCATTCTTAAATATAACGAGTACAACGTAAGAAGTCCCATCTTGATCCGATAAGTACTTTTTAGTTTAATGTCAACAAATAAATAGTCAGAAAGACAATCGAAGGCACAGACATATTTAGATTTTTACCACAGAGGGTGGGGGCAGGAAGTGTTTACACATTTATTAACACTATATCCTTATTATTTAAACTGATAAATGCTTCAGATTAAACTTAAAATAACAATAAAATATTAACCATTTTTTACATATTCTTGACTCTTTCATATTTTTAAAACAATGTTATTGAAATGGCCACCATTATATGCAATATATTTTTGTATGCACTTCTCGAAATTTTACATGACTTTGCCCAAAACCTGTTGTTGAATTGTTTCAACAGCTGCAGGTGAGTTGCCTCCGCACGAGTTGTTTACCGCTAAAGAAACCATTTAATTTTGGCCTCACATTTTTAGAGCCACGTACAAATTGCGGCCCGAGCTGTTTACCTAGCCTAACCCAACCTAACCTAACCTAAACTAACAAACCTTAAAAATGTTGCCAAAATCATATAACGACAAGAACTAATGAAGTTTGGATATTACGAGGGATGTCGACATGAGACGATGATAGTTTTTTTTATCTGAAATGCAAGACAGCATAATAGAAAGCACACTGATAATTAGGTGGACGCAACTCATAGCTTTCTCTCAAGTGAGTTGGCTGCAATTCGTACGTGTCTCTTAAAAAGCCGGGCCGCAACCCATACACGATTTAAAGATTAGGCTGCAACTCGCCTACACAGTTTTCAAATTCCACCACGACTTTAAGTTCCTGCATTGTTCTTGGGTAAGTCGCGTAGACAATATTCCTCAAAATAAAAAGTCTGTATCTGATAGGTCTGGTAATCTTGGTGGCCAGGCGATGCCTCCATATCTTGAAATAAAGTGCCCAGGAAACCTTTTATGAAACACCTCCATTGATGTTCAGGCTGTGTTGGCCTTTGTCCTATCTTGCTGGAAAAAAGCTCTGGGCTATTTTCTTGTGGGAGAGGTTAAAGAGTCTATTTACATGACTCACCCAAGAACAATTAAGGAAATTAAAGAAATGATCGTGATCGAAGTTGAAGCAATGCAACAATGTGCTGCATGTAATGGTATCCATCTTAAGGACATTATTTTTAAAAATCAATAATATACGGGTATGCAGAAAATCGTCAATCTTTTGTTGTTATTTTAAGTTTAATTTGAAGCATTTAGTAGATAAAATAGTAAAAATATGGGTTTATCAAATGTGCCAATTCTTTATGCCCCACATTGTATTTATAGATGATGTACAACTAGAAACTTTGCAAGCTCGGATAAAATCAATTTTATTGTAAAATATATTTAGCCTTCTTTAAGGAAAGTCGTATTTTAATGGGATTACAACAGAACAATATAAGATAATTGAGGATTGATTAAGTGGTTTTAAAGCTTCATAGCTGTCATTTCCTTAAGAAATACCACAGTGTAGTGATATCTACTTTCAAGTAGGCGGCGCCTTTTAGGACCGGTATCACCAAACGTATTTTACCTTCCTCATCTCAATCCCTTTAAATTAATAAAAAAATATATAATGATGCGTATAACGCAATTGGGTAAGCATTGAGTGAAAAAATATATAGGCCTATATATCACGAACGAGTAGAGAGACGCAGTGGAAAAAGATATGGAGCATTTAATTTGCATAAAATGACTGAGGTTAAGACCATGTGGGCGTTATTTTCACCTTTGAACACGGACGGAAACAAACACGCTAGTAATTCCACAGCTACCAGTCTCGTAGAAATGTCGTAGAAGGTCGTCCTTAAACTACGTAAGGATATTTGTCATGATTTTGGAGCCCTCTCATCCCATGTAAGGGATAACAAGATTTTCCACTATCCCTGCCCCCCTCCCATCTAGCTTACGTATCGTTTTACGATTTGGTAAATTAAATTATGTTAATCATTTATTTACTTTCAGACAATATAAGAATTGGTAATAAAGCTAGTTGTATGAAGTTATTATTATTATTATTATTATTATTATTAGCACCGCGTCTTACTTCCCGTTCGGGTTATACGCACTTACGCTAATGTGTAATGGTAGGGTGATTGTGAGATGAAATGAAGGACCTACAGTTTAACGTGGAATCCGAACCACGGTGGAGGCCTGGCATTCCCCACGTTCACAAGATGTCTTGTCAGAACTGAAGGAAGGGTTTGGAAATCAGATAAATCTGTGTTGTATGAAGTTGTTGAATACTTTTCTTGCAGTAAAATTAGATGTAACACATAATTAAATGAATAAGTAAAATTTTATAAGTATTGTATTTTTTTTTTAATTTTGTATAAACAAACATTGATAAAAAAAAGACGCAGTGAGCAAGTGGACGAGAATTCCCTACATAGAAAATATTTTACTGCGTTTCAAAGTTGCCCGGAATACGGACGCGACAGTGTTGCTAGTGAACAACACACGACCATGAGGGAGGGGGAGGGGGGGTAAGAGGGTCCACACGAGACAAGTTATTCACCAGCATTCTTTGTATTCTCTTGATTATAGCCAATGTTCAAACATTTTTCAATATGGATACATAACTAATTCTAGAGATAGCCAGCTTTGATAAATTACAAAGAAAAATGACCTATTTTTATTGATTCAAGTCCAAAATAGCATAAAGATTTAGTAGATAATAAAATTTAAACATGGCATTAAGTGTGTAAATCAGCACTGAAAGGATTGACAATGTTTACATATAGAGAGAAAATATTCACATTAAATACAAGGTATTAGTCAATTTTTCATTAGGGTTCGGCCAGACTGCCAAGCGTGCGAGCGAGCGCGCAAGCGACTGGGTGGCCAAACTGGCGAGCGAGCGAGCGAGCGCGTAATTAGCGGACCCTAGTTAGATTATTATTAGCACCGCGTCTTACTACCCGTTCGGGTTATACGCACTTACGCTAATGTGTAATGGTAGGGTTATTGTGAGATGAAATGAAGGACCTACAGTTTAACGTGGAATCCGAACCACGGTGGTGGCCTGGCATTCCCTACATTCACAAGATGTCTTGTCAGAGGTGAAGGAAGGGGTTAGAAATAAGATAAATCTGTGCCGGGACCGAGGATTGAACCCCGGCTGCCAGCACAGAAGTCTGACACCTTACCCCTAGACCACTAGGTCACCGCCCCCCCTCCCCCCCTAGTTAGAGAAGATGTCTCTGTCAAACACACTTAGTACATCTCTGCTCCTCGAAAATTCTTACAGAAAATATTGTGTATTTATAAAAAAGAAAAAAGTAGAAGTGCATCCAATTAATAAATTGAGAAATGCGTATGGTACTGTACTTAAGTGTTTTAAAATCAGATTTGCCGCACCAGTGGCAGAATGGTGCGTTGCACTCGATAACTTTTGACTAGGAGGCAAAGGTTCGAATCTTGGCTCAGTGAACTGAAGGTGATTTTTAAAACTTATTTATTGTTGTGGTTTTTTCATACTCTCTCCAAACTAATGGTGATTCTTATTTGTAAAGGCCTACTTTGATTATAATATTGAAGTATTTTAACATATCGGGTTTACATATATACATTATATTATTTATGGTCTTACCAATTAAATTAGGCCATTATTATTATTATTATTATTATTATTATTATTATTATTATTATTATTATTAGCACCGCATCTTACTTCCCGTTCGGGTTATATGCACTTACGCTAATGTGTAATGGTAGGGTGATTGTGAGATGAAATGAAGGACCTACAGTTTAACGTGGAATCCGAACCACGGTGGAGGCCTGGCTTTCCCCACATTCACGATGTCTTGCCAGAGGTGAAGGAAGGGTTTGGTAATCAGATAAATCTGTGCCGGGACCGAGGATTGAACCCCGGCCGCCAGCACAGAAGTCTGACACCTTACCCCTAGACCGCCAGGTCACCGGGCAATTAATAGCAAGAGTGTTAAACCTATCACTGATAGAAAAAAGTCAAATATCATGTCAAAATGAGAAGTTTCCCCAGCACTCAATGAACCAACATACAATAATATTGCCTAGCGCCTGTAAACTAGACTGTACCGGGTCGAGCGCGCGCGCTTGAAAAATAGGACCAGTTCTATCTTTCAAGCGCGCGCGCTCAGTCGCTCGCGCCAGTGTGGCCACCCCCCATTACAACCAATGTGTTCTATTTTATATTTTAGTCGCTCGCGCGCTCGCTCGCTCGCTCGCGCGCTCAGTCTGGCCGTACCCTAAGTTATCGGATTGATCCGTCGGTGCCTTACCTAAAAACATAGTAACAATTATCATCAATGAAATGCATCCCTTTCGATTACCGTACTGATTTTAAAATAATGCTCGTTTAGATTAAGCAGAAAATACGGTATTTAACAATCGGACGCGCACGTATGGCCACCATTTGTTTGGTTTTTGACGTTCATGGTATTTCCGTCTGTTCAAGCTCAGTGAAAAAAACGCTTTTGCTACCCTAGCTTTAAGTGCGGCAGAAGGGAACGCGAGTAATTTTACAGTTTTTATAGCATTACTTTTTTTTGGGCAAAATAAATAAAATATTCTTCAGTAGCAACATAGAGTTTAGCTTTCTAGACATGCTAATATCAACAGAACTTTAACATATATCAAGGGTTTACTGGAATTTTGTCAAAACTTTGACAGATATTCAAGATCTGTTAATATTAGCATATGCAGAAAACGAAACTCTATGTGGCTACTGGAGACATATTTGAATTATTTTGGCCAACAAATTTCAATTCTATAAAAAAAAAACTGTAAAATACTTGCTCTCTTTGGCCGCACCTTATAGGGAACACTGTTTGAATGACGTATGAAGCTTTTCTAAGATCAGGGTTCACCTTGACTGAGCTAGTCCGTAAATAAGTCACTGTGTCATAGGTTGCATTTAGCAAAGATATCAAACCCTCTGAAGTTATCAACACTGATATGCTACTTCCGTTCTGACACCTTGATATTCATTCCTTCCAAACAAACATCCTGTACAAGATAACTGTGTCGTTTGTTAGTCCTCCCTTGTATTCCTCAGCAAACAAAGATTAGAAGCAGAAAAACCCGCCATGTTGAACCAGTAGTGGATTCAATGAGTCGCGTGCTCCTTTGCTTTCCCTATCTACCTCTCCTTCTGCATCAGCTAAAATATATCCTAGTTTTCGAAGAATGGCTTAAAATTGTCTCTGTTTTCAGTCCAGTTCAGATTCTTCCTTTAGAATAAGCTTATTGAAAAAAGCTTTATTATGATATAATATGTATTTTTAAACATCTTGGAATTGTCAAATGTATCAAAACTATTTTCTGGACGTAAAATTAAAACGGTAGAAGTTTGGAATAATTATTTTGTAATCAGAGGAATTGAAGGATTTGAAAATGAATTTTATTAGAGTGCCAACTGCCACGTATATTTCGTGAACGTGAAGAGTCTTTCGAACTAAGCAAAGATAAGTTTAACAAATGGTTCAGACTGAATAAACAGTTTGCTTTGAATTTAATATAGTTCCTTGAGGAATCGAGGAGCTATACATCTGTTAGCTATATTCTTTTTATTCATCTTAAACACACACAATAAACTCATGCTGAATGTTTTTTTTTTCACTAAACACTTTTTCACTCTTCCTCCATGCAAATTCATATATATTTTCTCTAAATTCTATTTTCCTCATCTATACTTATAAAATAACATGTCCTTACTGACTAACTGACTGACTGACTGACTGACTGATTCATCATCGCCGAGCGCAAACTATCAAGGCTACAAGCATGAAATTCGGATTGTATATTCATTTTGTTATGTAGGCACCCACTAAGAAAGGATTTTAGAAAATTCCACCCCAAAGGGGTCAAAATAGGGGATGATAATATGTATGATAATATGTATGAAAGTCCGTCATTTTGAAAGTTACATAAACAAAATTTTGTATTTCGGTTATTGACGTAAAACAAATAAATACGTGTTTCAGGAATTTTGGAAATTTTATTTAGTAAGGGATAAAAAAGGGGGTGAAAGTTTGTATCGGACTTGCATTATTTTTGATCTGAGGTCAAGTTATGGTCATCAACATAACGTAATATTTTAAATTAATCTGTAAATACATATGTATATTTTCGTATTTGTATATAATCAACTTCCACGCGAGCAAAGCCGCCGGCAACAGCTATCTAGTTATTACATATGTGCATATGTACAGTACGTATAGCTTAAACGAGGTAAAGTGCTCGCCACAGGATCCGATGTTCGTGGGTTCAAACCCAGCCGGGGTCAACAGATTTTTCTTAAGTGATAAAAATCCGTAGCACAACTTACTTTGGAAGGGAAGTAAAGTCATTTGTCTCATGTTTATTCTTGATTGTAAAAGAACCTTGGAAGTTATGTGAAAATACCTTTACCGGCAAAATTGATAGGCCCTTTCACACGCACTCATGAAAATTCTAGTGTGTTGATATAATCAGTTGGTTCAGAAAGTGCACGTTAAATACCTCAAATAAATGATTAAATAAATTTAATGAGAAACTAAAGGAAACATTACTACTTTTAAACATAAATTTAGAAAGCTGGGTGCCTTCCAGATACTTGTTTTCCTTTTGTCGACCAGTTGTTTATCACCATGGGTGTACGGTGGGGTGAGGGTTCATGGGGTTGAACCCCCCCCCCCCCCGCCCCCAACATTGAAAACATTAACCGGGTATATCTTATATAAATATAATCGTGTATAGTCGTGTATAGTCAAAGGCACTTCAAAAAGTAGAGATTGATATTTCTGTAGCCTGCACTCATGTCAATACAATTTTGGAAGTTTTAGAATTGCAACACAGTAATTCTGAAGAAGAATTTATGACACTATGTGAAACAGCATTAAGACTGGTGTCAGATATTGACATCACTTCCACAATGCCCAAATCAACTGTGCATCAGGTTTACAGAGAAAATGTTTCAAAGTCAGGTCCAGAGGAATAATACAGGACAATATTTATACCCATTTTAAACACTGTAGAAGTGCAATTAAAGGAATGCTTTGGAAACCACAACATCCAAACTCGAACATCCAAACAGCGATCCCTAAACATCTTGCAGGTGATGATAGTGGCCAAAGCTCGCAATTGTGTGTTGATTTTTATGGATAATTTCTTACTCATCCTAACAAGTTCTTCGCAGAATTTAAATTATTTAAAAAGACATTGAGCTGTGTAAATTTAAAAGACAAGCCATCACTGCAATATAAGCTATTTTGCAGTGAAGTAAAACATATTATACAAATGTGAGGATACTTCTTATGATATTGGTGACCCTTCCCAAATCTACTGCTTCACATGAGAGGTTATTTACGACAGTGAAAAGATTGAAAAGCTACCTGCACGACACCATGGCACAAAATTGCCTTACCAGCATCGCCCTTCTCAGTGTTCACAGAGGAATCGGAGTGGACACAGATTAAATCATCACCTTTTATCACTGAGTCCAAGGAGGGTAGATAAACTTGTAATAAATTTGACTTTTTTTAAATTGATATAAAATATCATGTTTATGATCCATTACTTTTGTTTAATAAAGCAAAATATTAAATATATACTGTCAAGTCAGAATTTATAGGCCTATGTTTAGTATGTATGTTTTTTTACAAACACTCATGAATAGATTTTTGTAAAATTTTGGAAATGTACATTACACTCAACATACTCCCTGCCCCCTGAAATAATTTTCATCGTACGCCCATGTCCATCACATGGTCCCTTATCTATGGTCCTACTCGTGTCAGCCACTTTGTCCAAGTTGCACTTGTGTGTCTACCAGTTTGTTGCCGATAATTTTTCCTGAACCCGCCATGAGGGTAAAGTCGTCATTCTCATTCTATCTGGTTTGCTGGTGACGGAGAAATCGTGGTGATTAACTAAGCCTGGATATTTTAGTTAAATTATTACTTCTTTAGCCCTATCTCATTAATTTCTGTGGATATCCCAGTCGTGTGATAAAATGTAGAATATATAAAAATACACTACATCATTAAATTGTGACTTTTAGATGGAGTGTTTATGTGTTTTTTAAATTAAAATATATTAAGAGCTTTTGGAACCTCACAGTCAGTCACAATTCTTCGACAAACCACATTAAATAACGGACAAACTGAAAAAATATAGCTTTAAATATATTAACTTGGTTTAGAATAAGCTTTACTCATTCCATATATACTACTGGCTTTGAAAACTTGTACTAAATTCAAAACATCAACAGAAAATTGTCATGTGAAAAACTTCTATTTTTGAGAAAATTTCTTCTAAGGCCCTTTACTAAGTTTGTAAAATAGAAACTCACACACTTATTACTTAGCAACAGAATCTGACAGAAATACTTTGAATTACTTCAATAATGTTTTATTTAGAAATCAAGACGCTTACGTACACGATGGTTAAGTGTAAACCCCATAAATATGTTTCTAAAGCAGAAGCATCCTCTTAAACACAAGCTGTGTTCTGAAACAGAATAGCTGTAATATTACAAATGTGACTAAACCACTGGCCCCGTTTAACGAGTCACTCCAGAAATTCTCGCGGGCCGTATGTGGTCTGCCAAACCTTTGATTGTTACTTGTAATACATATTTGGTTTCTTAAAAATTTATTTGTGTAGGGGTTAGTATTGATATGCATTGTGGTGATTTTTCCCTTCTTTAAAATATAATTTTATATCTATTCCTTTGATATTTTAAAATTTGGCAATATTACATTAAATATAAAGTAAATGATTTTAATTAAAATATGTAACGTAATGACTGTTAGATAATTTAATCATAACATATATTCATTCACTCATAAAGAAAATTGTGATATTTACATCAACAATAAGTACAAAATTAAGACATGTTTTATGTACCAACAGAAGAGTCTCTCCACAATTTGTTTTCAAACACTAAACTAATACAGTGTGAGTTAATATTTCTCAAGCTTCAAATTACTATGGAAGGAAAAAAGAGAGCATAAAATTCACTTTTGTTTCTTGGAAAAGATAGCAAATACCAATGTCACTCGCTCAGCCCTCGCGATTTTCTTGGGAGTGTCATTAGTTTGAGTAATTCTACCCTGGTTTGGTCTGGCACTTTATGATGTACTAGTCTGTGTTGTATCTACAATTGGCATACTAAAAAAAATTATGAAATAGACATTTCAAATCTATATTTGCGATTATCAATTTGGTAACATTAATAAAATCAACTAGTAGAGAGAGGCTGGATACCAAACTAATTGAAATAATAGCATTCTGTAATACAAAGTGAGATAGAGACAAATTATTGAGATATAAAAATAAAATTACTTATATATGATTAGTAAAATATAAATTTTTCACTATTTAAAGCGCTTGTAAATTTAAAAATATTTTTATTTAACATATTATAAATATTTTATTTTGTTCACTTCATATGCATATGCATGCATAGACAAAATTTCAGCTAAACACTTGTTGAAAGAGTGCAATAAAATATGAATTGACGTATGACCTTAATACCACAGCTATTAGCCAGTATAAGCTACTTAACATTTATTTAAGTGTAGATGGGCACTTACAATTATTTCAATGAATTTAGATTTATAGAGTTAAAGAGTAACAAAAATATGTGAGCCAAGCCTTTTGATAACTTTACTAGTGAGTAATAAAGAGTGTGGAGGGATTCTACTAATTTCATTGCTGTTTTTTACCATCCGAAGCTTGTAATAGATAATTTAAAAATAGAGGCTAAGAAGGGAGACTTTTAAACAAAAATGACTCAGTATATGCCCAAAGAGGAAATGTCAATCCACTGGTATTAAACAAATGTACATGCATTCTGTATTGAAATTAAATCTTCCAGGCCAGAAAAGATACATTATGAAACAAAAAGCTCCAGATATTTACTGACACCTTTTTATTTGATCTTTTCTTAATATAATGGTTTCCCTTAAAATACTGAGTGCACAACTAACAAAATAACGTAACCTAAACACTAACCACTTTATCACTAACCTTCGAGTCAGGAATTGCATCTTCTACTAGGCATGAACTATGATTCAACTAGACGTTCCTAGTGCATGGGCGATGTACGAGAACAAAGCTGAGAACGTTGTTGGGAAATGAATCGTTTTTCACGAACAAAGTTGAGGGTCTTTTGCGGGAACTAAGCTGAGGGAAGTATGCAAGAACGAGACTGTGGGTGGTATGTGAGAACGAGACTGTGGGTGGTATGTGAGAACAGGACTGTGGGTGGTATGTTAGAACAGGACTGTGGGTGGTATGTGAGAACGATGCTGATAATGTATGCAAGATCAAGACTGAGGACGGTATGTAAGAACGCGTCTGTGGGTAGTACGTAATATCAAGACTGACGATGGTATGTAAGAACGCGTCTGTGGGTAGTACGTAATATCAAGACTGACGATGGTATGTAAGAACGAGACTGTGGGTGGTATGTAAGATCAAGACTGAGGACGGTATGTAAGAACGCGACTGTGGTGGTATGTAATATCAAGACTGTGGGTGGTATGTAAGAACGAGATTGTGGATGGTATGTAAGATCAAGACTGAGGACGGTATGTAAGAACGAGACTGTGGGTGGTATGTAATATCAAGACTGAGGATGGTACATAAGAACGAGTCTATGGTCAGTATGTGAGAAAGAGACCGAGGGCGGTAAACAAGAGAGGGAGCAATACAAGAATGAGCCTGAGTATTTTTGTGGGCTGGTGTAGTTTTACTGTCCAGCTCTAACTCACCAATAAGGCTCCACTCACGCGTTGACGTCATTTAATGTTCAAGTGACTGAGTACTTCTTTTAATAATCAAATTTAAACCCTACATTTCCACAAATACTAGACTAGCACTCAAACAACAATAGCCTTGTTCTTGTATACGACCACATTGCTTCCACACGTGCTCTCCTCGTAAAATGTTGAGATGATGTGGGCTGTGAGCTGATTGCTTCTCTACCGCCACCCACAGAGTGAGAACAAGCTATTTTACTAGCTTATCTTGAAACTATAGCAACACGGCACTAAAAATATGAAGACTGCATCCACCTTGTTAAGAGTTCTTGGTTCAATCTCCGTCAGGCTCGTCAAAAATTATTATTGATGGTTATGAATAAGCATTTTTTCCCAGAGATAATAAGTGTCGAGAGGGCAGAGTTTGTAGGATTATTTTGGCAAACTTCCTTAGGTTAAACTTACTTGGTAATTTATTGAAAAAAGTGAGTAAAGATAGATATTAAAATATACATTTTTTTAAAAGTATCGCGCCTTAGTACCTGTTCAGGTTATACGCAAACGTACTAATTAAGCTAGTGAGCTGAGGATGATAAATGTTGATATTTAAATGAAGTAAGCCCGAATTTGCGTTGATGGAGAGTGGAAAACAGTTTTGGAAAATCCATCTTCAGTACACCCGACGGAGATTCAAATTTGAAAACTGATCTTGCTATCGTTGGAACAGGGGCGGTCCGAGGTAAATGTTGTGCTCGGGCGGGATTGCTTTTAGCCCCCCCCCCCCCTATATAACTGAGAAATTCCAAACATAAGGTAACCTGGGCATAACATGAAAATAATTTGAAAGGAAATTCCAGAGAAGGTAATCATCCTCATCATATTCCAAGAGATTTTACGGAAATGGCTAGGATTACAAGAAAACTATAAAAACATGTTTTGTAGACAATGTTCTCGTCTTTATTTTATATTATGACAAATACTTTAATATAATGAATGGTTTATGAGATAATTGCAAACAAAAATTATAAGCTGCTATTTCTCCAAGATGTTGGATGTAAAAAAACTTTTTAAGAGTGGTTACGTTACGTGAGGAGTTAAAGAGGTGTGAGGATTATTTTCATTGCCCAGGTCACGTTAGGCTAGGTTGATGTTCTGTTTGGTGCCCTCCATGAGCTAGCACCCTGGGCGTTTTCAAAACATAAATATATATACTTTTCTGGATGCGATGATCCCTCCAAAAATTTGAGCTGAGTTTTCATCGTCAACGAACCACGAAATAGATTCTTGTGAATCGTTTCACTCGAAATGGAATAGGCTCGTACATACATCCAACCCCAATATTTACAGATTTGTAGAAGTGTTTGAAGACGTAAAGAGTGAAACGTTCGTTCGTCTACGTAGCAACTCACCAAACAAATTGAAGGCAACATTGTAAAAATAAAAGTTCTTGGCTGATAAAATGGTTCAGTATAGTTGTCTAAAAAAAAAAGTGTTTGATTTTGTCAAAAAGGTGTCATGTAAATTCTTAACTGTAAAGTAAAAATGTTCTAAAGATAAAATATATTCTGACATTTTGTAGCTTTTTTTTACTTTCTTACAGGTAGAGAAAGTATTGTGATCGTCAAAAAAATCGAACTCAAGATTTTGATGAATGTCGACGTTTTATGACCCCTCAAATCCACAAAAGTAGTTTTTGAATTTCAGTCTGTCTGTCTATCTATCTGTCTCTACCTCAGACTAAAGCCTAAACTATTTAACCGATCGGGCTAAGACTTGGTATCTAAGGTTTTCATAGGGTTGGTTTTTGTGTCTGTATAACCGTAAAATTAATAGCATTTTACTAAAGGGTGAAAAGAGAAAATTTTCATGTTCTCAAAATCGGCTCTTAAGATTTTGATTAAAATTCGTATCTAGATGTTGATTAAGATTATAAACAAAATGGATATTTTGATTTTCCGATGAAAATTAATTTTAAGGTATTTATAGAAGCAAAAATGTCTATAACTCCGCAACTATTTGAGATACTACTAAATAACTTATAATTGTAAAATTTTAATACTACTAAAAATAAAAAACTTTATTTGAAACATATTTATATATAACCAATAGTTTCGGAGATATTGACAGATATATATTAATACAATTTTGTGAGTTTTAGTTGTTATGAGATACTTAAGTTTAAACTCAATAATTCTCTAATGTCATAGAGTTAGCAAATAAATAAGTCTTTAAAGAAGTTGATGTTTTTCCTTTAAGCCCTTAGGAGAAATGTTTGTACATCACAGGGAAGAATCTAGGATTTTCGTGAGAGGGGAATGGACGCGGGTACTCACATCTGGATTGGGTCGGGGAGGGAGGGGAGGCACCTCAAGAAATTTTGAAACAAAAAAATCAAAATTTGAGAGTAAGTCTTTAAGCAATTTTTCAGTGTAACACTAAACTTAAGAATAATCCTATAATTAAATGTATAACTCAAAATTTGCGATTAGTATTGAAATTTATTAAAAACAAATAAAAGCATCAACAAAAAGTAATAATTAAGAGGGAAATAAGTTTAAACATTATAATAATTATTATATAAATATATTTTTAGCTATTCAACCAATTAGACAATATAGATGGAATTATTCAGATTTCGAACGATCGAACTCAAACTAGACTTTATAGTATATCTATTTATTTCTCATTTTAAATTGAAATGTTACCTCTAAGCCACACTAACACGCTATGTGTGTGGTATTATTCAAAGATTTTGTTTAATGCACGTACTTTAAAAATACATTATTTTAAAGATTCTTATTTATTATTAATCTTTGAAATAGTAATATTAAAAATGATAAGTTAAAAGTAAACCTAAACAATGTTTGTGCAACAAGGTGAGAGGCGCGCAAATTAAATCTGGGTAATGACATTAATAACTAGTTTCACCATTTTAATACTTAATGTAATTGTGTTAAGTATTTATAATAACCAACGTATATTAATCATTTAATAATATTACCAATAACAATTTAAAAAAATGAAATTTGGTTAGTGAGATAGTATTACGTGATAATAAACCTGATAGTGACTTTAACATTAATTTAAATGGTTTAATTTCTTGAAGGGGGCGCGTGCTTCCCATGCCCTCCTCCTCGATCAACCCCTAGTACAGCAATGGTCTATTTCTCTCATTTTAGACTCAATAGTCAATAAATACCTATTTTATTAGTCAAAATTTATAAAATAAATATTTAATAGCAATTCGATAACAATAAGGTGTGCATCCCCTAATAAAATTCCGAAAATTTTAACGGGAATTCAAAATTTTAATACGAAGTGTTAACCCTTAGGGACCTAATATAGATATTTTTATTGGTCCCAATACACAAATGAAGACATTAATTTTTTTTAAATAAAATTATAAAATTTAAAACCATGAGTCAAAAAATGTTTGGCGTATGTATAGCGCAATTTGTTCTCAGGTTCGCTAATGTATATTATATTACGAATTTTGAGTAAATATCTGCATTTTTAAACAATAGAGTGAGAAAGTTCGTGTGGAGTTCCATACCATTTATTAATTTTTAAATAGAATATGTATGTTCAATAATTATTAAGTAATTCAAGACAAAAAATAGTTTCTGCACTAAGCTATACACGTCTTTTGTAGGTTTGACCTCTAAACTTAAGGTGGAGTGCTAGTGAGCGTGAGTTTAGGGCAGTATTTTTGCAGTTTTTATAGCACAAACATCTTTTGGCCAAAATAAATCAAATATTTCTTCTATAGAAACATAGAGTTTAGTTTTCTGCACATGCTAATCTCAACATTTGTTGAATATCTGTCATGAGCATGTCGGCATTTGGTGACAAACTTTTCTCTTTATTTAAAAAGTTTGTCACCAAATGCCGCCATGCTCATGACAGATATTCAACAAATGTTGAGATTAGCATGTGCAGAAAACCAAACTCTATGTTTCTATAGAAGAAATATTTGATTTATTTTGGCCAACAAATGTTTGTGCTATAAAAACTGCAAAATTAATGCACTAAACTCGCGCTCACTAGCACTCCACCTTAAGTCGAAAAATGTTCTCATATTGAAATAAATATTTAAAATGTAAAAAAGTCCTTCATTATTATATTTAATTTTTTTCTGAAGTACGCGATTTACATAGTACACTTATAATGACGGGATGGAATTTATATAAGAGCTTTTAATGGCTAGGACGAAATTTACATAAACAAATACAAACGGAATTTACCATAACCAACTGTGCCTGGGAGCTAGGCCAGATTTTAAGCCGATTAATTTCAATAAAGTTTATTTCACTCGATATTAGCTTCCTTATTACCCGCTCATATAATTCATTCACGACCTAAGTTTACTTGGATGACAGCTAAAAATGTTACTAGAAGTAATATATCACTACACCAACAGCTGAGATTTATCACTTTGGATGACTGTAATGAAAACAGATGGTAATATATTAATGTGATAGTTAACCACAGTAGTTTAGGCCAATATTATTTATATATTTATTTGAGGACGGACATAAAGTTTATTTATAGTTTTATTCCCTTTAAAAAAATATATTCGCACCACTTTCACAAAACTTCTAACGAACATATCTTTAAAATGGCGACTAACGAATCTAAACCATATGATTGAACATAACGGTAAACAATTTTTTTACAATGATGCAGACACGCATTTGATGAAAATATTTTATTCAGTTCAATATTTCAAAATACGATAAAATAATCATAAAATCATTTATTGTGTGTAAAAAAAATGCCAAGAATTTTCTCGTTTCCAAGTAAATACGATGCCTATATTACACAAAATGCACTATATTACACAAAATCAAAAACGTTCAGAAACGAAGAATAAGTACTTTTAATTATGTTTAAAATATTGTTTCGAGTTGGATTGAAAGAAATTATTCAAAAAAAGGAAATAGTATGAGAAAACTTAAGTTTACGCTATTTTAAATATAATATATAACAGGTAATTAAAGATCTTTACAATTATAACAAAACTGTGATCTTTTACAAGTGTTGGCAAACCAAAACCTAAACATATGATTTTCAAACTGTCATCCAGGTAAAAACCTATCGTGAACGAACTTTACTAAAACTTTTGTCACATTGTCTCAACCTACGGTAAATACAGCTTGATCGATACAGCTATATCGTAGTGGGGTTTTAATTAGAAAATTTTTTTTGGAACAATGTCCTATTACCTGTTCATGTTAAACACATATTTACTAGTTACGCTAATGAGTTAGGAATGAGGAAGGTTGAATTTAGAGGAAGTGTACCTGCATTTCCATGAAAGGAAAGTGGAAAACTATTTTTGAAAAAACCTACCCATATTCAAATCCCGATATCTCAGTCATCGGAAGCCTAGTTAATAGTATAACACTATAGTGACGCCTTAGATCATGTGGCCACCAGAGCAGGTTAAAAAGCAGTTAAATTTAAGCAGTAAAATTATATTAGCAAAATTAAAACTTTTTATTAATGATAAAACTATTTCAGAGATCCAAATATGAATGCGGTAAAATTAAGATTGCAGAAAACGTCACATCGATAAGTTTTCTGATTAATGTATAGTCTTGTATCGAAATTACCAGTTGATTGGCCCCTAGCTGGGCTATTATTGAACATGTTTGAACGTCTCACATAAAGTATAGCAATCAGAAGAAGCTGGACTAGCAGAATATGGAGCTCAGTCCTAATGACGCATGAACAAACATGACCCCACTAATTTGTGTGCAGGCTCCAATTAACAGTTATTCAACCCTCACCCCCACATAGCTGTGCTGTGTACTATTGTCGAGAATAGCTGTAACTGGTTCGTCTGCGTGGTTGAGTGATCAAGGAGGCTAACTTTAACTACGAGTCTAAAGGGCCGAATTTATTGTCAAGATTAGGTTTATCAATTCCTCCTCGATTGATCTGTACAGCTTGTTATTCATAAGCCGGGAGATTGGTTGACAAGAATGTACTTATTATTTGGCCCCAAAAAACTCAAGTTCTATCTTTTTTTAGCACCACATAGTACTAACTGTTCAGGTTATAAACCTATATATTAATTACGATAATGTGTCAGGGTTTAGAAATATTTAATTTAGATGAAGTGCACCCATATTTATGTGGAGGGAGAGTGGAAAACCATTCAGGGAAAACCACCCTCAGTGCTCTCGACTTGGGTAGAACCTCAATCTCCCCATCCTCGGTAGTCTAGTCTATTGTGAGAGTAGAGCCTTAGACAATTCGGCCACTGAAGCGGGTGTGAAGAAAATTAAACTCCATCTTTATACTGGAGAAATCTTGGATTTCTTTAGACAAAAAAAGTTTTGCTATAAAAACTGCAAACAAATTTACCTTTTCTCGCGTCCCCTACACGCCCACCTAAATCTTATATGGTCCGTTTAATACTACACCGCCATTTTTATATATTTATTTATACATACATATTTGTGCGAAATACATCCCATTTATATAATTATGTAAGTGATAAAAGAGTGCTTTGTTAAAGGACAAACCATAATAATTATATTTTAAATAGGGTTGCAATATTGTATAATTATTTCTCTCAGATAAATAAATGCTGTAAAATAGGTAATTTTTAGATATACTATGCTGGATAGTCCATAATAAAATATTTCAATAACTGACACTTTAATATCTATTTAATTTATTTATAGAATTCAAACCTATAAATAATTTACTATTTAGTATTGTAAATTTAGTATTAATTTAAAAATTTAAATAATTTATTTATAAATTGTAGTATCTCTTCCTTTCAAAGTTAATTTGTGATTTATTAAGATTAAAAAAAATATCAATACAATTATATCCTAGATAATATATTTTCAGGGGAATTACAGGAAGCCATTAAGGTGCTAATGATTTCTAAATGTTCCTTAGAGCTATCATTTTAATTTGTAGCCGGACCAGTAGCTAAACACTCCTAGTTTGTCGAGAACGAGGAAGTCGGGGTTCGATTTCAAAACGATTGTAATGAGATGGTTTTTTTCCCTAAATGCTGTCCCACTATTCTTTGATGTGAATGTGTGTACATTTCCTCTTAATTCTACTTAGGCCTAATGATCCCTATCCCACTATTATAATTAACTGCAGGTATCTAAGCCAGGTAAGAAGATACAGTATAATAAATATCTAAAAATAACAATGATAATTGTATGTGTATAGAGTCATAGATAAAAGACCAAAGCTAATATTACTGTTTATAATTATATGGTCTGTATATATGCCTAACTATATTTTAATATATTATTTATTTTAGCACCGCGTTTTACTAACCGTTCGGGATATACGCAAGTATATAATCCCCAAATGCAATAATTAATCAGTAGTGTATGAACTTGCCATGATTTTAAATAGGGTTGAGACGTATACACAAGTAATTAGCTACACTAGAATATGCTTATTAAATGTTAGCATGAAATAGAGAGATAAGCATCAATAAAAGTAGACCAATCGAAAAGAATATGATCATTTATCTTCTATTTATCAGACTTATTTGGTCAATACGAATTCCAAAATGAGGGTAAGATGAATGTGTGTAGCAAAAGATTGGGTGTCAATCAAACAATAACAAAAGTATATTTAAGTCCGGTAAAGCGTAAATATATTAAGGATACGAATACCACTATTAAACTATTTCCAAAATGCTATGTTGATGTTGAGAAACTATTATACTCTATTAATTAGAAGTTTAAGTTCTAAAATAAACATTGTTGGTAATCTTCAAAAATAATTTAATTGTCAAGTAAATATTAGTAGCATTTTATCAATTAATTAAGTCTTACATAGTAAAATTAAAATAATATGATAAATTTGGTTATTTTTGTTGAAGGATTACCATTAAATTTATTTTAGAATTATAAAATGAGATTCCAAAAACACGAAAGTTTTTAAAAATAGATATAGACTGAAAATGATTTAAATGTAGCAAATGAAGCCTTGATGCATAGTTTAAATTAGTGCAATCAATTTCAAACTCAAAGAAACCATTGATTTGCTTTATTGTAAATTATATGGTAAAAAATAGATTGTTATATTTTTGTGCAGTTATATTTTTAATAATAGAAAATTATATGGTTAAAAATTGTTTGTCATATTGTTAAAATGTATTTTTTTTAGCACCGCAACTTACTACCCACTCGGGCTATACGCTTATGTGCTAGTTACGCTAATGGTTTTAGGGATTAGAAAAGTTATATTTATAGGAAGTGTAACCGCATTTGTGTGTGAGGAGAGTGGAAAACCATTTTGGAATAAACCTCACTACACCTGACCGAGATTCGAACCTTGATTTCCCCGTCATCGGGAGTCTAGTACACGAGAGTGGTGCATTAGACCAGGCCATCGAAGTGGGTGATGTATTACTATTTTATTAATATGCAGTGCTACATTTTGTAAAAAAAGGAATTCTTCTATTATTAAAAATAGTTTTATTTCCTTGTTAGAAATATAAATATTATATATATATATATATATATATATATATATATATATATATATGATTGAAAACTTTATTTCTAAAAATATTTTTTATATTAATAAAAATTAATTGTTTTATTGTTAAATTATATTATAAGATGTTTTATAGATTGTAATATTTTAAAACATAAATCATTATATGGTTAAAAATTGCTTGTTATATTTTTACAAACTTAATAATAGTTAAAGTGTTAAAAATGAATTGTTACATTTTGTTAAAAATAGATTGCTATATTATTAAAAATGGTTTGTTGCATTGTTAAAAATATAATATAAGAAAACCTATAACTTAAAATTAATTGTTAAAAACTCTTTGCTATATTATTTAAAATGGATTGTTACATTTTTAAATTAATTAATTTGGCGGTAAAATGGATTGTCACGTGTTTTTGTTTGTTACATAGTTAAAAATCAATTTTAATAGTGTTACAGGTGGCTTGCTATTCTGACTTGCTACAAAATCAACAACGCGAGAGTGGTAAGTACTCACAAGATGCCAAATAAAAGACGCTGACCAGCCCCAGTATCACAATAACGACACCATGAGATGACGTCATGGTCTCTCCTTTAATCTTGTCGTGAGCTGAAGTGACAGGAAGAGCTCCACACAGATCAACACCCAACCAAGAACTGGCGGACCAACTGACAGAAGTCTCAGCCCTCGGGTCTACCCCCGCTTACCACTGCGCACAGCTTCTCGCGACTGCAACAAGCTTCCATTCATTGATTGATTGGGGTAAGCTACTAACTCTTCGGTAAAAAGTTAACATTTGCCAAACTATCCTTGATAGGACCACGTACTTAGTCCAGTTGAGAGGTTGAAGAGAGGGTGGCTGGAAGTCCAGGGGAGATTAGTTTAATCCTGGGGGTAGGACGTTTATCGGAAACTTACAACGTATTTGTGTGATAGGAATTTCTTTTGTCAGGAGTGGGAGACTAATATAAGGGGATATATTTTTTTTATTTCCATGTCCTACTACCTGTTCAGGTTATACACAGATATGATAATCACTCTAATAGAGTAGGGATGAGGAAGGAAGTATTTTAGAGGTAATATACCCATATTTCCACGGAATGAGAGTGGGAAACCATTCAGGGAAAACCAGATTATTAAACCCAACCACTATTGGAACCCTGATTTCCCCATCTTCAGCAGGCCAGTCTCAAGAGAGTGACGCCACAGACTATTCGGCCATTGAAGCGGATAAAGGGGCTATTATTTCTTCTTAAGTTAATTTACAAGTCTAATCTAGCCCTGTGTTTGGAAAATGGAGACTGAAACACTTTATATTATTAATAGATACTATCATCAAGGTTAATAAAATTTTATAGTATTTTCATGAAAATGTTTTGGGGGTGTATATTTTTGATAGCACGCACCATTGAGTATGCAGACAAAGGAGTCAGTTTCATCTTGTATGGCTGGCTGGTGAAAGGAAGGTAAGGGCTTGAATTTCGGTAAGGTGTTGAAGTGTTTTATTCTTATAGATGGTTCCTTACCCTCGTTTCAGTCAGATGAGAGTACATTTCCTCTAAGGCAGTGGTTTTTAATATATTTTGGGTCACGGACCCCTTTGAGAATCTGACAAAGGTCATGGACTCCCTCCCCATAAAAACGCAAGTAAATACACTCAAACAAAATGTTGCATACAATTTAGTTTATTACAGTGGGAATTTATTACATTCATATGGACATCATATAAATACAATCTTCAGAGCAAACTATCTCTCACTTTCCCTTTTTAAGAAAAAATGAATGGTTTCTTTCTGAAGAAAAGGGAAATTAACCCATGCTGTGCAACTAATAAATAAAAGGGGAACTTTAGTTTTATTCAAAAGTAAAAGTCAAAGGTGTTGTAGGTAGGCTTTTTGTAACTCTTATCAACGGCAAACTAGATGGCATAGTGTGGCAAATACTCCGGTTGTGTTTTTATTGCACCTGATTCACGAACCCCGTAAAATCCATTAATGGACCCCCAGTTCTAAGGTAACTTATACCTTCCTCACCTCTCCATTATTAGTGTAAATACGAGACTTTTCGGTATACGTAAATGAAAAGTGATAAAAAAATTTGAAATTAACTTTTAAAATTAATACACTATTTATATTTAACTTAAATTATCGGCAGAAATATACTGACTCTAACACTAAAGACCTCAACCTCAGCCGATTGCAGTGTGGCTGGTATAATCTAAATCCCGGATTACCACCCTCGTCTAGATGAATGGTGATGTAATTTTTAAAATTCTAGGGATACCCTTATTATTTTGTTATATTAGGAAAGTATATCTATAAGAGCCAGCAATTATGAAAAAGTGTATGTTACTATTAATAACAAAATACTAAAAAAATTATTTCACAATGAATCTCTTTTATTTTAGTATTGTGGATCTTTATTTTATGATTACTACTTTTGGAAAAAAAAAATTACTATCCAATGGATTACATTTATATGTATAATCATTCCAAGCCAATAGCTCACTCCATTCATTAAAGAAACAGCTGAAACTCCAGAGTAGCAAAATTAATAATAATACAAATAAAATAGAATGTATACTGGTGTGTAAACGCTGTAACCTCAAGAACAAGAAACGTAATACAAGTAAGTTGGAATAACTAAATGTGTGCACATCAAGCGTATTTTTTAAACTTTCATATCTATAATAAAACCCCTTATCTATACTAATATTATAAAGAGGAAAGATTTGATCTTTTGTTTTTTTGTTTGTAATGAATAAACTCAAAAACTAATTGACCAATTTTAAAAATTCTTTCACCAATATAAAGCTACATTAACAACGAGTAACAGAGGCTATATTTTATTTTGAAAATTAAATTTATTCCTCATTAAAGTCGATAGTATATTATAAAGTCGTTGGGAAAAAATAAGTTGTTGAAGTGAAAGTGGGACTGGTGAAGGTGGCGGGGAGTAGGGGTGTGGAAAGAGGAATGAGATGAAAATAGGAGGGAGGATAAAAAAAGGGAGGGAGCTATACAGTGATGGTAGGACTGTATTTAAAAAAAAAGTAAAAAAAAGTTTGGTTTTTATATTGACATGATGGATGATTTGAATCTTTGTTTTACAGGATTCCTTACAATATTTTTGTACGGGGAAGGGGGCTAGTATCAATATAAAATTTGTTCTCAGGTACTGAAAGCTCCAAAACCAATAAATATAGAGAAATTTAACTTTATAAACTTATTTTAGGAAACATGATAATGTATATATTGAACATTTAGTTTTCCTTTTATGTGCCTAAAATCTTAGATCTCTTGACCACTGGTTTGGGTAGCTCATAAGCCAAGAAATATATAAAGCTTTAATACATAGAAATAAAAGCTTAAAGAAATTTTAGGGTGTACAGACAAATTCAAAATCTAGATAAAATTTATTTATAAGAAATAAATAATTAAAATAACTCAAACTACATCAAATTCTTCCCCTAGCATTAACAAATAATAATAATAATAAGTATTATTAAACTCAAGGGAATTAACTAAGGTTTTTGCGAGTTTAACACCTTAAACTACGTGACCACAGCATAGGTAATTCTAAAACCAAGAAACAAACAAATCTTAGACTGCATTTGTTTTAAGGTGCGGCCGATGGGAGCGCAAGTAATTTTACAGATTTTATAGAATTGAAAGTTTTTGGTCAAAATTAATTAAATATTTCTCCAATAGCAGCATAGAGCTTAGTTTTCTGCACATGCTAATATAAACAGATCATGCAAATATGTCAAGGGTGTCCTGGAATCTTGTAAAAACTTTTTCTCTTTATTTAAAAAGTTTTGACAAAATTCCAGGACAACCTTGACATATATTCAAGATCTGTTGATATTAGCATGTGCAGAAAACTAAGCTCTATGTTGCTACTGGAGAAATATTTGATTTATTTTGGCCAAAAAAATGCATTACTATAAAAACTGTAAAATTACTCGCACTCCCTTCTGCCGTACCTTAAGGAAACCTCGTAACAAATACAGTACATAGGGCTTTTTTAAAAACCAACAGTTAGAGCGTATTTCTTTATATTTTTACAATAATTTCGATTCTGACACCTTAGACCACTATATCAACAATTCAGGAAAATCAAATACCAAGAAACATAGAAAACTGATACTTAGCATTGTCCTCCATACTTAGGCTAGCCTTAGTTTTTTGTTTTTTACACATACATTGAGTGTGACATCATAACCCCCGTAATCACCACGCAGGTAACCTCTAAACCACGTAGCATAAGGTTTTAAAACTTGGTATTATTACGTATGGATACTGTCAAAAAAGCACCAGTGGCGTTTATTGAATCGACTTCATACCTAACGCCTTGGACTGCGTGACGGCCGATGTGGCTATCTAAAAAAATATAAATATGGAACTTGACACGCTTACTAAGTTTGACAACTAAATTTCGTGAATGCTGGTTAGTGATGTTAAAAAGGTATTCAATATTGTCAGCTATATTTGTGCTGTTTAGTATAGTAGTGATTTGTTTTATATCGAAATTTATCACCAAGGAGAAATTTTAATCATTCTTACAAATATATATCATAAGAATACTAACTTCTCTATGTAATGCATGGAACGTGCAGCAAGTTACAGCTAGTTGCAGCTAGTTATTATATTCTATATTAAAAGTAGACCTTGCTCACTTCATTAAAAAAATATAAAGTTCATCATATTAAGAAATATTCCAATTTCTTATCATAACTACAGTTTTAAGACTTCAATCTGGATTTCAAGTTGACATATTTCCCATAATTTATCCTTAGATTAATTGTAGATGATGATTTTCCTTGGTGAACAATTAGGACAGAAAAATCTAATACTATATTCAATAGCGCATTATATTTATAAAGAATAACTGATGTTTACAAGTTTTAAGACATCAGTCTCGCAAAATATGCCATTTGTTTGGAAAGTACGTCCTAGGCACTCGTTCAATTGCTTAGGATTATAAATACAAATCACTTGATATAAGCTAGTAAACGGAAGAGCTATTGAGTGGCCACCATATTGAAATATATAACAAGATTGGAAATCTATGTGCATTATATATATCGTTCGGCCTAGCTTCAAGGAATGTCCGTGACAAATCTCTTTAAAATTGGCCAGCACATTTGAAACGAGAAAAAAAAATATTTTTTAGTGATTGCCATCATGAAATAGATAAACAAATAGAAAAACTTGTGCATACGTTACTTGGCCAAGGCCACAAACAAAGAAATAACAGATACACAACCTCACAGGAGATTTGCTGCGTCCCTCGAGTCAGGTAGAACTTAACATATCCAGTAATAACAGCGCTTCCATGTGAGAATTCTTTAAAACAACTCACTTTCAAAATGTTCCTCATGAGAAAGACAAGCTGAGAGCTAGGAGCTGCCTTCTCTCCGAGTACAATAGTCCAGGTAGCGGTAATCTCTTACCCCGCCTCCACCTCCTTCATTGACCAAAACTTATCAAACAATTGAGAGGGTTGGACCCAAATATACAATGCCAGTTCTTCTACAGTTTAAACGTAACACGAGTCTTGGAAATGCACTTGTAAATGAATTATTAAATATTTTGTGACCAGCTTCTGTGGTCACAATTCTTTAGGAGTCTTAATTAGACTGGAAGGCAAATAAATGGGATATTAGTGTTCGAATCCCGATCGGGTGTACTGAGAGTTTTTTTTCCCTAAAATGCTCATAATTCTCCATCCACCCAAATACGGGAAAATTTCCCAAATATTTTACCTTCATAATTCCTTATCCATTGGAGTAAATACGTGGATATCCGTAATGAGGAGTAAGACACGGCTCACAAAATATATCAATAATTAAAATTAAATACTTTTGTTGTAAAGGTTGCATTTATTTATACATTTTGATGTCAAATTAATACAAACAAAATATACAAGTAATATGCTACATTATAAACTAAAAAAAAGTTAAAATCATGTAAAATATAATTAAAAGAGTTTCCTAAGTATATATTTGGTATCGGAAATACGCCCTTATTTTAAACACTGGAATGATTGTATTCGACATTATTTTATACTAATACCCGCCTCGGTGGCATAGTTAGCGAACACACTAGTTTAGTGTTGCGCCAGACTACTGAGGATGGAGAGACCAGTGTTCAAATCTCGCTTGGTTGAACTGGGTTCCTTTAATGGTTTTCCACTCTCCCTCCACGCAAATGCGGGTTTACGTCCTCGATATCCAACCATCTCACATCCTAGACCAATAGCGTAATTGATACTTAAGTGTCGAAAGGGTAGTAGACGCGGTACTAAGTATCAGTATTATTATGTTATATTATTGTGCAATGAAAGTTAACAAATCGGCTTTAAATCAGTTTATAATAAAATCAAGTCTGAAAATGAAGCTTATCGCCCTAAACGCGCATTTAGGATTACACAACAAAAAGCTCATAATGTTTTGTTCAATTACACTCGTCCAAAACCTTCTCGTGTCTGTATGGAAAATTAAATATCTATTAATTTTAGTAAAGGGGAATAAAAATGAATATTTAAAAAAATTTAAACTGAAAACTCTTCCAGTTGTACCGTGGTCGCAGACTACACCGCCACCACTTAGTTCGCCTGGCTACTCACCCTGTTTTACTGCCCTGTCGGAGAACACATTCGAGGCCGAAGGCGAGCTTTTTCGACCAGTGCGATCCACTCACACAACAAAACAAACTCTATCTAACGTACTGGAAGCACAACCTGTTGTTTCATCATCAAGATCGATGGCAGTGAATAAAGCGCGTGCGAGATCTGATAAACTTGGCTGGCTCTCAATCGTCGTGTACTCGTCACCCCCCCCCCCCCCCCCCCCCCGTTATCCAAGACCAAGACTTCATAGCGTTCTGCGCAGGCGCCGATGAGGTCTTCTAATCGCCGATTGGACAATATGATATCGAATTATGGCTATTCATTCCAACCCCTTTTTTTTCCCCTCTGAATTCAAATGAATAAAGGCGAGTGTTTGACATGGGAAAAATCACTCTTTGATGCCACTAGCCGTTAGAGGAACTAATACTCCCAACAATGTAAGTTGACATAATGATGGCGAGCTAGTTAGAGATATTGCATCGTTAAATGGTAGACTGTAGGTTATAAATTGATTCTCCAGTATGTGAACAGTTTAGCAGAACTAAATGTAGTACTTTGGATACTTGTTGTACTATGATGTTTTGAGTAGAAGTTTATTACATATTAACTTCCAATATGTTTGTATATCTTATTTCGCAGGTTAACCAAAGTAGGTTTTGGAGAACTAAATTTAGCACATTAGATACTTGTTATACTATGATGTTTTGATTAGAAGTTTATTACAATTAACTTTCAATATGTTTGTATACCTAATTTCGCAGTTTAACCAAAATAGGTTTTGGAGAACTAAATTTAGTTGCTTAGATATTTGCCATATCATATTGTTATGATTAGAAATTTAGGACAATTTACTTTCAATATGTTTATATATCTAATTCCGCAGGTTAAACAAAGTAGGTTTTGGAAAACTAAGTTTAGTAATTTAAATATTTGTCATGCTACATTGTTTTGATTAGAAATTTATTTGAAGTAACTTTCAATATGTTTATATATTAAATTCTGTGGGTTAACAAACGTAGGGTATGCTAGTTTAGGAGAACTAAGTATAGTACTTTAAGTAGTTGTCATGATATATTGTTTTGACTAGTTAATCAGGAGTATCTATGTTTTGATGACCAGAGCGAGTAAGAATGCGCCAAGCTTAAATTCTAAATATTATGTCATATATATATATATATTTTTATATTTTACATCTTGTTATATTTTTAAATAAACTGGCCAAGGCTTAGTATCTTGTTATCTCCTGTTTGTTTTTGCGAGGTCCCTGCCTTATATACAATATATTTAAATAATCAAATAGGGAATATTTACTTAACTTGAGCGGTGGTCAATAAGGATCCCTGTGATTTAACTAAATAAATGCCTAAACCATTTAAGGATGGTTAAGCTGCGCCACTCTGCTTCACAGGGTTTTATATTTATATTTATATTTATATTTATATCTTTTTGATCATTGCACTCAAATTGTTGTTTGTTTGTTACAATCCTCGTTCTACGCCATGGATCGGACACCGCTGGACACTTCTGAAATACTTGGCAGTAAATCTCAAGTATACAAGCTAAACCGAGAGGCGTTAATTGCGGAGCTCGTGGGCCGAGGGATAGCCGTTAACCCCGAATCCACTGTTCGTGAATTGAGGACCATGCTGTCTCGGGAGTTGGGTGAGAAAAATCCATTATTTTCTGACGTTGATAATAGTGATGTGCCCGGTCAGGTGGTCGGTAGGAATAGAGAGGTCCCTATGACCAGTGTTGAGAGGTAGGCCCCATTAGATCCTGTTGGTAACACGTTATCTTCGCAGAACCTACTCTCTAACCATGTTATTGTTCGGTCAGACGGTTCACATGATAGTAGGACTCGGTCCAAAGTAGTCAGTGATTGGTTGAATCGCATTCCTGTGTGTGATGGACAGAATAGTTCCGCGTTGTTCGCTTTCCTGCTGGAAGTAAACAAAGTCCATAAATTACGTCTGGTTGAGGACGCGGAAATATTAGTGTTATGTCTGGGGAAAACTTCAGGGTTCTTAACACACCTTATCTCCGAGGGGATAAGTCAGGGGACCCCTGGGTTACTGTTATGGATAACATATTTGACTCTCTAGTTTCTAGGAGAGAGAGGGAACGTTTATGTTCAGAATTCGTGTACCGTTTCCAACTTCCACACGAGTCTCTTAGGATTTTTATTCTTTCTGTGTCAGAAGCAGCGAGCATCCTCAATTTAAAACTCAGTGAGCGACAAATCGTAGAAATTATTCTAGAGAATGTGTCGCCTCTTACTAGGAGACATTTTGTATTTTCCCAATTGCCGTGTTCCTTTTCAGAGTTGTACTCTCTGGCTTCCAAAATTGAGGGATCACTTTTGGGTGAACGGGAATATTTAGAGAAGCACCCTATTACAGTTTCTAAACCCTCCGCTTCATCAACCCCTTTTTACCAGAAGTCAAAAAACAGCTTTGGTCAGCTTACATATTCTCAGACGCCCCCCGTGATTAATAGACCTTATAATAGCAAACCTACTGGACATCGAGGAGGGAATAATAGTCGCGACCTATCTCGAGTTAGATGTTTTGGTTGTAAGCAATTAGGGCACCTCCGGTACCAATGTCCGGCGGGAAACGTGTGACGTGTAACCTGAGGAGTGGTAAAGTTACACGACACTTTACTAATATTAATAAACCACTCGAGACCCCTATCCCCATGGTCGAATTTTGTATTGGGTCAAATCACGGTGCCGCTTTAGTCGACACGGGCGCTAACGCATCGTTCATTAATGCTGAGTTTCTGAGTAGCATCCGGGGTAGTAAACTCAAATGTGACGTTCAAATAAATAAGTGTGCTCCCCGTACATTTGTTTTAGGGAATGGAAGTAGCATTATTATTGACAGATTTGTTTACCCGTCTCTCAAAATTAATCGTTTTTCTTGGAAAAGAAAGTTATATGTTGTAAGCAAACTAGTATGCGACGTCATATTAGGAATGGAATTTTTGTGGGATACTAGAGGTATCTTAGACTTAGGCTTGGGACATTTAAGTTTTGGGTTTAATTCTCAGATTAAAGTGCCATTGTGTCTATGTTCTAGACCCATGTGGTGTAGTCACTTAGGAAGCGATGAAGATCGCGTTAATACCTTGATTAAGAAGTACTCGGATGTCATAACACTCGTCTAGGGAAAATGTGACATACTCCCCTATGATATTGTAGTCACGGACGAGATTCCGGTTAGGTCGGGTCCCTATTCATGTAACCCACCCAAAATGAAAATATTTCGCGAGTTGATAGAGGACTTAGAACAGAAGGGGGTGATTAGGCCATCTAAATCCCCGTACGCTAGTCCGGCATTTATTATTCCGAGAAAAGGACAAGGACACAGGTTGATTGTAGACTATAGGAAGGTAAATAAAAAAATCCAGTTTGATCCCTACCCCATGCCTAGTGTGGAGAGTGCGTTCCAACATCTAGGGGGCGCTAAAGTGTATAGTCTCATTGACTTGAATGCCAGTTTTTTACAATGCGCTCTCACAGAGCGGTCAAAGAAGTTCACGGCGTTTGTTACCCCTTGGCAATCATACGAATTTAATCGTGTACCGTTGGGCGCTAGTATCGGTGGCCAGGCATTAAGCCGTGTTCTGGATCACATCTTCTCAGACTTAAAATATAAGTTCGTCTTTAATTACCTTGATGACATCTGTGTATACAGTAATTCTCTTGATGAACATCTTGAACATTTAGACATTGTACTGAGCCGTTTGCGTCTGGCGGGTTTGACTGTTAACTCCGACAAGGTCACGTGGGCCAAGCAATCTATCAAGTATCTTGGGTATATTATTTCCAATGGGAATATGCTGGTCGACCCCGAAAGGGTGAAACCCATTGTCGATTACCCACAACCAAAAAACATAAAGGGTGTGATGCGTTTCGTTGGCATGTGCGCTTACTACGCACGCTTTATCCCGCATTTCTCTGAAATTGCTGCCCCTTAAATTACTAAAAGAAAAAAGGTGTCTCATTTGTCTGGGGAGAGGAACAATCCCGTGCTTTCAAAACTCTCAAGAGCAAACTGATCAGCCCCGAGGTTTTGCACATGCCCGATTTCACTTGCCCATTCCTTCTTCATGTCGACGCTTCTTCTGTCGCCCTTGGCGCGGTTTTGTCCCAGAGAACTGCGGACGGTGTTCGTCCCGTGGCCTTTGCGAGCAAAACCTTGTCTCAGTCAGAACAGAAATATAGTGCTTTCGAGAAAGAATGTCTGTCATGTGTTGTGGGCGTTGAGAAATTCTCTGACTATCTAGAACAGCGCGAATTCGAACTATACACTGACAACATGGCGTTGTCATGGATGTGGCGACACCCAAAGCAGTTAGGAAAGATCGGGAGGTGGGTGCTACGCCTTTCGAAATACAAATTCAGCACGCATCACGTTCCTGGAAGGGATAACGTGACTGCTGATGCCCTATCTCGGATGGCGGAAGATCTGGAGCCGATTGAGACCCAAAATATTGTACAGCCTTTTAATGTAATTCATTCCATCCCGGAGTCATTCATCTCGATTCGAGATCATCAAGGGAGTGACTCGTGGTGCTTGGAACTAATAGATAAAATAAATAAGGGAGAGGAGGTGGGTCCTTATTCTCTTTACAAAGGACTTCTTGTGATATCTAGTGGGAAAGGGAAAGGAAGGAAGATTGTTGTCCCGACTGTGGTACGCAAAATGTTGTTGCGTTATTTCCATCATTCTATTGTTGGTGGTCACCTGGGTATACTTAAAACTTATCGTAAAATTTCTAGGGAGTTCTTTTGGCCAGGGATGTACAGAGATGTGAAACTGCAAGTTAAGCAGTGTGAAGATTGCCAAAAAGCAAAACCGGCGCAGAACACGAAAGTTGGGCTTCATTCGGCCGATGTGGCTCGACTTCCGTGGGAAAAGGTGTTCGTCGACTATGTTGGCCCCCTGCCCCGATCCTCCTTAAGAAATACTTGTATACTCATTGTGTTGGATGCTTTCTCTAAATTTGTGATTATTTTACCGTTGAGGGACATGAAAGCAAAGACCACTGCTAACGCGCTTGCTAGACGCGTGTGGGCGATATTTGGTGCCCCCCGAAGTTTAGTGAGCGATAATGGGCCCTGTTTTAGGTCTGCCACTTTCAAAGACTTGTGCTTTGGATGGGGCATTAAACACATAACCACAAGCCCCCACTATCCTTGCCCTAACCACGTGGAGCGTTTCAATAGGAATCTTAAGGTGGCCTTAACCATTTTCCACTCGGTTGATCAAGATAGATGGGATCGTGATATTGAGTTCTTAAATGTCACATTTAATTCCGCGTTTCATGAGTCAACCAATGCCTCTCCGGCTTCGGTGTTCCTGGGTAGAGAACTCAACCACCCTCTGTTAACGGTATGGGATGTGGACCCCTTGCTGGGCGGGGATGAGAAGTTCTCGCATAAAGATAGGTGCCAAAAGGCCTTCGAAGCTTTAAAAAGGGCCCATAAAAAGGTGGCTGATAGGTATATCCTTGGACGTGCCCCTGTTTCGGTTGCTATTGGAGACCTGGTCCTCAATAAAAGTTATCCACAGAGCTCCGCAATTGACAAAATCTCAGCAAAACTCAGTCCGAAGTGGAATGGTCCATGGCGAGTGGAGCGCTTCCTCACCCCTGTAACTGTACTGATTAGTGATGTTGGTGACCCCTCAATCACCAGGCGGGCCCACGTATCTCAAATTAAATCCTGTGGCATCAAAGAGTCCTCATCCCTGGTCCAGGGATGAGTATGTGTGTGAGTCCGTGCTGTAAAAGTGTAAGTGTTAGTATGTAAGTTATTTATCATCTCCGGGAAAGCCCGCAGATTAAGCAACAGAGATAATTACCAGATTTTGTAAACTTAAGATTATAAGATGGAATCTCCTAGTTGAAGCAATGTTAACTCCAATAAATGGATGATACCCTCGCAGGAGACATCATGATCTGGTATAGTCCCAGTGTTATAGCAAAGTAAAATTACTAGAGAAATCTTTACTAAAGGTTATATGATGACTGTTTTTTTTAATTGTGACATTGAATGCTAGGTTAGACAGTGTAAGATTATTTTACTATAATAGAACAATATTTTCATACAATTAATAATTGCAGATTTCCTTAAAAATAAATATTTATATTACAATAAAAGAGTTTATTAAGGTGAGTAAAATTGTTTACAATACAAAGTATGTGAAAAAAAGAATATTCTTAAGTATACCCAAATATTCTTTTAATCACAGCTATAGTTAGTAAGTGTTTGACATAAAAATTATCTACTAAAGTAATGAAAAAAGGTTCTGATTATAAAGTTTGGATAAGTTTGAACAGTGGCGGCTCACGTATAGGCACTGCGGATCTGCAGCACCCCCTATTTCCACTTGATATTATCGATAACATTTAATATAATGAGTAATTTTTTCTTTAATTCTTTATTTATTTTTGTAGTACAATATATATTCCTTAAGCTTAATGTCAGTACTTCAGTAGCCATCCCTCAGTTTATGAAAAATATATAAAAATCTTTGTATGGAACTGTGCGCTTCACAGTGCCAGCGAAGTGGTGTTTGACTGTTGTGCGCATGCGCACATAGGAGGGGGTGGGGAGGAAGGAGGGACTGACAGGTAGAGAGAGCACTGTTGCGCTCGCAATGCCGGTTCTGGCATGATGGTGGAAGGAAACTTTTTTTACTCAGCGTGTGTTGTGCTTAAAAACCGTGTACCATATTTTTGAATGTGATAAAGTGTAGAAGAGTGTAGAATTAGATTATTATTCTGCTTTCAGCTATTCTATTTTATTCTTTTTTTTTTTGCGTGTTATTTTATTTAACAGAAAGACAAAATGCGTTTGTAGTACTTTCAATGGAGAAAAATTTCCTCAATTGTCATCCGGAGATCAAGGAGAAAATTATTGAAATTTTGCGCAAATTAAAACAAGAAGAATGGATTTCATTTTTAAATGAATAGATCAAGCTTGAACTGTAACATTTTAAGTTAAAGTAAGTAAATTTTTTTTTTGCTAAGATTTTATCAAGTTCCTAAATAAATTTTCTTTTTATACATGTTTTTTTTTCATTTAATGCAATTTTAAAACAAAGGATAAACATTTCTGGGCCAGCACTCCCCCTAATTTTAGTTACGAGCCGCCACTGGGTTTGAAACTAAAATTATGATCACTATCATAAAAAAATTAATATAATAATAATATAAAAATAAGATTCAACAGAACTTTGATTCAAATATGTGTCAATTAAATTTGGACATTGATATATTTCATAATACTCTGATCACTTTGATTTCGTAATGTTCTAGATTGAGCTTTGACGTATTTCGCTATAGCATTCTTGCTTTATTGGTGAACATCCAGCTGTCATAATTTTGAAAGTTCCTTCGTGTACAATCCTAATATAACCATAGCAATCACAAACCAGTTATGGCAATTAATAAATAAACAATCTTAGAAATAAAGTATTGCCTAGTCTACAATCTGAGTGCACAAACGAGTGCAATCGCAGGGCGGCCGTCGCACTCCAATGACAATGCAAACTTTACCCAAGCATGATCATTGAAACATGTTTGGAAAAAAAAAGCATCACATTTCACCAACGGGCATAAATTAAATATTAGACTCTTTTACAGAAACATATTCAAAGTGAAGCATCATTATTATCCAAAGAGAATCATGGTCACCAAGTTTGGTCGCCTGAACTGGTTTATTTTAATTGTTATGTCGCTCCTTGATATGCGATAATAGCTATGTTATTGTAAATCTAATTTATCCACTTTAAGATAGGCTTTAGTTTGTGTGTTGATTTACTTTTAGTACTTTAGACTTTTTTACTCTGCCTTTACAAATTTATTGTTCTAAATGTCTTACTACAGTCCTATTTTTATAAAAAGAGCCTTTTAGAAAGTAGATTTTTTTCCGACAACATCAATAACATTTTCTATTTTGTTATTTTTGTTAGAACCGTGCCTTGATATTCGTTCGAGTTAAACGCTAATGTACTACTAATTACGCTATTGTGTCAGAGATGAGGTAGATTAATTAGTATAAAGTGTACCCGCATTGGGAACATATTGAGTTTTAATAACGTAGGAAATTTTAGAGGCCCCTCCGATTTCCCAGCAGTAAATTTTCGAATTCCAAACTTTCCAACTTTTATGGTTATGTGGGATGGTCCTTTTATCAAATTGGATAATTTAAATTTTCTTTCATGCATAAAAGTATATTTTCTTTAGAAAGATGGCAATTTTCTTTCATTTCCAAACCCCTCTGTCCCCCTTAACCTCCTTAGCTTCAACAATTCCAATTTGAAATTTTAAAACTTATTTTGTTATCTTGTATGATATCTTACGTGGTTACCAAATGTCAACCTAACCACATCGTAAAGAATGTTCTATTTTGATTGTATACAGTTTAAGCGATATCGTTTCCTGGGCTTCAATTTTGAAATTCCATTAGTTCAAGAGTTTAGACAAAGTGAGAAAATGCCAATGTTTTTGAAGTTTTTTTATCAAAATAAATAAATATAGCTCCAGTAGAAATATATAGTTTAATTTCCTTCACTTGCAGATATCAACTGTTGTTGAATATCTGTCATGAGCAAAGCAGCATTAGATGAGATACTTTTTAAGTGAATTAATGTGAACAATGTATCCCTGTCTAGAGATTCAAACCGGTTTTATTATTAAATGGCATGGCGACATTTCAAGCTTTTATATACAAATATTGCATTTAAATAGCTTTGTAAATATTTTGGGGGACTATCCCTCCCTATTTTCCGGTCCTTCATTTTTAAATTTAATATTTCAGGCCTTGATACTTTTTGAGTTGGTATTTAAACCCGCCTAACTTATGTCAATCATCTAACACTTTGAAAAGTAATTTAGTCTTTTAGTTTTAAAATTTTAGACCCCCTTTATTACCATCCTCCTTAGAAATAACTAATATTTAAAATGTGTTTGTGGTTATTTGAAATTATCCCTCAACATTCTTGACAAATTTAAGTTTTCTACCTCCTATATGTACACACCTAACCCATCCCACCCTATCCTTCCCTATTTCCTGTAGTCTCATTTTTAAATTTAAAATGTTCAGACTTTATAGTTAATTTGGGTTGTCCCTATCTCTTTTTGACGAATTCCAGTTTTATACTACAACACATAAAAGTAGTTTATCCACTGGTTTTGAAAATTCTAGCTTCCCCCTCCCCATTTCTATAACTCCCACTTCAAAATCTCAAATTTAAGACTTATTTGGTTATCTGAAGCCGCACTTCTACCAAAATGCAAAATTCAGATTTTCTACCATACTTAATATGTCCTATAAACTCCCCTTTATTTCCTGGACTCCCATTATAAACTTTAAATATTTGGACTTTTATAGTTATTTGGAGTGATATCTTTGCCTATATACATAGTTTTAGTTTTATACCACGCTGAGAAGAGGTTGTTTCTAATAGTTTTGTAAGTTTTAACCAATCAACCTACTTTTACAACCCACTTTGAGAATTTTTAAATTATAACATTCATTTGGATATCTGGAGTTTCATTTCTACTTGTCTTTCAAATTTTAATTTTTAACCTCATCTCAAAAGTTATTTATAGTTGTATCATTCCCCTCCCCCATTTCTCATAGTTAAAATTTAAAATTTAAAACGTTCACACTGTTTTGTTTATTTTGAATAATCTAACGAATCTAAGCTCTACCACACAGAGAAGTAGTTGAATGTATTATTTTTTGTAAATGATGAGCCCGCCCCTTTCATCTAGCATTTCTTAAACTCCCACTTATAAATTTTAAATATTAAGATTTATTTGGTTATTTTGAAAGGCCATTCTACCTACTTATCAAATTTAAATATTCTATTACAGCTAAAAGTTGTTTTTGTTTTTATAACCCCTTACCTCCTCAACATACCTATTTCCCGGGGTTCCATTTAAATTTAAAAATGTACAGACTTATAGTAATTTGAGATGTCCCTTTACTTTACTTATACATTTCAATTTTCTACCACACTAGGAATTAGTCGTTTCTATTAGTTTTGAAATATTTAAGCTCATTTTTCTAACTATCATTTAGAAATTTACATTTTTAAAACTTATTTGGTTATTTGGAGTTGTCCTCATAAACGACTATCAAATTTAAATTGGCTAGCACACATAAAATGTTTCTATTCTGTTTGTATCCCCATTTCTATGTCCCAGTGTCCCACTTATTAAACGAAAATGTTCATCTATACTTATAAAATAACATGTCCTGACTGACTGATTGACTGATTCATCATCGCCGAGCGCAAACTATCAAGGCTACAAGCATGAAATTCGGACTGTATATTCATTTTATTATGTAGGCACCCACTAAGAAAGGATTTTAGAAAATTCCACCCCAAAGGGGTCAAAATAGGGAATGATAATATGTATGATAATATTTATGAAAGTCCGTCATTTTGAAAGTTACATAAACAAAATTTTGTATTTCGGTTATTGACGTAAAACAAATAAATACGTGTTTCAGGAATTTTGGAAATTTTATTTAATAAGGGATGAAAAAGGGGGTGAAAGTTTGTATCGGACTTGCATTATTTTTGATCTGAGGTCAAGTTATGGTCATCAACGTAACTTAATATTTTAAATTAATCTGTAAATACATATGTATATTTTCGTATTTGTATATAATCAAACCTCTGACAAGACATCTAGTGAATGTGGGGAATGCCAGGCCTCCACCGTGGTTCGGATTCCACGTTAAACTGTAGGTCCTTCATTTCATCTCACAATCACCCTACCATTACACATTAGCGTAAGTGCGTATAACCCGAATGGGTAGTAAGACGCGGTGCTAATAATAATAATAATAATATATAATCAACTTCCACGCGAGCAAAGCCGTGGGCAACAGCTATCTAGTACTTTTATAATTATTTGGAGTGATCCCATTGGTTTTCTGAAAAATTTCAATCTTTTATCACCCTGGAGAGTATTTATTTATATTAGTTTTGGTAGTCTTGAACACACTTTTTTACCAACGCACCTCGGGTATCATCGTGTGGATGCTGTACATAAATTAGTTTCATCTTAATTGGAGGATAAATAATGTACTGCTTCTTTTTTTACCCTTTGCACGTTTTTAGGCTATTGAATTTGAAAGACACTAATAATTTCTCACCCAATTCTATAAAGAAACATTCCTTTTAAATTTCAAGTCTTTATGTCCACTCGTTCAAAAAATGCACGGTCTGTGAATTTTGAAAACTTTTGAATCCCCCCTTACATCTCTTTGAGGATGAGGAATTTCACCAAATTCGGTTCTATTTCTTGTCTAGAGCCAAAAAGGAACTTTTACTAAAAATTTCTAAAGTCCATGTTAGTAAGTAAGGTTGTGCTATTCGAGGACACCCATTAATCACCATTTTTATGGATTCTGAGATGACAGGGGGATGGGGTGATAGGAAGGGTTGTAGCACATGATGGTGGCAGAGGGAGGGAGGGGGATGGAGGAGGGGGGGGGGGGGATGGAGCACCTGGGTGCGGGATAGAGTGGAGACAATATTTTTTTGGTTGAGAATACTGTTTAGCATAATTGAGAGGGTTGTAGGTTGGTGGATGGAGGACTTGGGTGGAGGGGGAGGGGGGCAAAAAATTTTTTTGGGGACACATCGGAGGAGGATGGGGCAGAGGACGTGACTGGGAGCTGCTGGAGGGGGAGGGGTGTTGAAGCGCCAGACTCGGGATGGCTGAGAGGGGGTCGGGGGAGACTAGCATACGGGGAACAGGGTTTTCTCTCCCTCTCTCTCATCATCGTGATGTAGTAGAGCAGCTTACTCCCTCAAACCTTGATGGTCGGTCCTAGCAAAGATTGGGAATTAAGGATATGACAAGTATTATTCAGTACAAAATTCTCTCTCTCTCTCAAAGAGGGAGTGTAGCTTATGGACCTCGAACCCTGATGATCAAGATTGGGAATTAAGGATATGACAAGTATTATTCTCTCTCAAAGAGGGAGGGTAGCTTATGGACCTCGAACCCTGATGGTCAAGGATATGACAAGTATTATTCACCTCTAAATAAATAGAACAGTTTTTTTAAACCTAGTATATTCTTAATATTACATTGATACATATATATATTCAGTACAAAATTCTCTCTCTCTCTCAAAGTCTTAGTCTTTTTCAACATATAGTCTTTCACCACTTGAAAAGTTTGTATTTGTCGTCGCCTAGATAGATCAGTCCGCGTTGCGACGCGTTAAACCGACTTCTGTATCTCGCGCCAAAGTTTTTGCCCGGAAGACGCACTTTGCCCACATAGTCCAGCGTCACGATGTTCGGCTCGTCCTCCGGCTCGCTGATCTCTTCGTCTCCTTCCAGGTGACGAACGTTGTAGGCCCGATACTTTTCGAGTTCGGAGATGCTTTTGACGCGGTCGAGTTCCTCCCGCTCGATCCGATCCAGCTCGATGCACAAAGCGTCTTCGTCGAGCAGGGGAGCGTCTTCGCTGAGAATTTGTGGCTCGTCCCCTTCCTTCAGCTTGTAGACGGCACATGATGTTGAACAGTTCTCGACGGACTGACTCGCCTCGTACATTCCCGGATTATGGCATCCGAGCCAGTGCACCGAAGAGTCGCAACACTCGCTGTAACCCTTCTCGGCTCTCGCGATGTAGTACTCCAAGCTGTTGTCTGAGATCTTAATTTCACTCATGTCCTCCAGACGATAACCCAACCGTCTAAACATTTCGAATGAGATGCGTCTCCCTACCTCCCGCTCGCTTTATATGCTCGGGATGGAGGGAGGGACATACCCTCTCACCCCTCGCATCGATCCACGAATTGTGTGTAGATCACAGAAAACAACTTAACGGAACATGATACAGATCTAGAGGTCCCGAGTTCAATCCTCACAGAAAACAACCTAACGGAACAGGCTACAGATCTAGAGGTCCAGGGTTCAATCCTCACCTCAGTACCGGTACAAACCCTTCCTTCACCTCTGGTGAATGTCAGGTCATCACCGTGGTTCGGATTCCACGTTAAACTGTATCTCACAATCACCCTACCATTACACATTAGCGTAAGTAAGACGTGATGCTAATAAATATAACTTCCTGGTATTGATGCGGGCTAGTGCGTTCTTCCTATTACAATCCGACTATATTTAACGGTCAACAGAGCTATGTGTGTTCTTCCATAGAGCTATGTGTGGTGTGTTTGAGAGGTCTGTATTGTGATCTCTCATCCTCTTCTGGAAACAAAGTAAATTGTCTAGTTCCCTAGTCCAAGGGCGGTACAGGTAGGAAGAACGGTAAAGTCTGTTCGACGTAGGAATTATTTTCTGAAAGGTCTTTTTTTCCCTAGCAGAAATATAGTATATAGTCCGATATTGGTAGGAAAATAGACCTTTCAGAGAGTATAAACCCACCTCGGTGACGTGGTTAGCTAACGTGCTCAACTGCTGAGAACGGGGCGAATCTCGGTCGGGTGAACTGAGGGGGGCTGGTTCACATGGTGCTAAAGCTACTAGATCATTCGCCAAGTCATGTTATCTTCGGCCGTCATCATGTTGAATTTTCTAACCAAAATCAGGGAACACGAATGGTTTCTCTTCATGCTAGGGAGAACGGGTTCCCTCGGTAATTACATTATACGTTTAAAGTTAATTAAGGTTAATTATTCTACACATGGCCCGGATACTGTTGGTATAAGATGTCGGACTTCAATCCTCAGTCCTTAGGATATCTCCATTTTCATTGCTTTCATCTACGATATCTAAACATTATATCTTTGTGTGGCATCTAGCAATAGATACCATATCTACAATCATGTTTCCACTGGAGTGTGACATCTAGCAATAGCTACAAGATCTACTATCATGCATCCAATACAATAACTACCAGATCTACAATCATGCATCCAATACAGTATGACAACTAACAATAACTAGCAGATCTACTATCATGTATCCAATACAGTGTGACATCTAACAATAGCTATCAGATCTACTATCATGCATCCAATACAGTATGACATCTAGCAATAACTACCAGATCTACTATCACGTACCCAATACAGTGTGACATCTAGCAATAGCTACCAGATCTACTATCATGTATCAACTGGAGTGTGACATCTAGCAATAACTACCAGATCTACTATCATGTATCTAATACAGTGTGACATCTATCAATAGCTACCAGATCTACTATCATGCATCCAATACAGTACGACATCTAGCAATAACTACCAGATCTACTTTCACGTACCCAATACAGTGTGACATCTAGCAATAGCTACCAGATCTACTATCATGTATCCAATACAGTGTGACATCTAGCAATAACTACCAGATCTACTATCACGTATCCAATACAGTGTGACATCTAACAATAGCTACCAGATCTAAAATCATGTATCCAATACAGTATGACATCTAGCAATAACTATCAGATCTAAAAATCATGTATCCAATACAGTATGACATCTAACAATAGCTACCATATCTACTATCATGCATCCAATACAGTATGACAACTAGCAATAACTACCAGATCTACTATCATGCATGCAATACAGTATGACATCTAGCAATAACTACCAGATCTAAAATCATGTATCCAATACAGTGTGACAACTAGCAATAACTATCAGATCTAAAAATCATGTATCCAATACAGTATGACATCTAACAATAGCTACCATATCTACTATCATGCATCCAATACAGTATGACAACTAGCAATAACTACCAGATCTACTATCATGCATGCAATACAGTATGACATCTAGCAATAACTACCAGATCTAAAATCATGTATCCAATACAGTGAGACAACTAGCAATAACTACCAGATCTAAAAATCATGTATCCAATACAGTGTGACATCTAACAATAGCTACCATATCTACTATCATGCATCCAATACAGTATGACATCTAGCAATAACTACCAGATCTACTATCATGTATCCAATACAGTGTGACATCTAGCAATAGCTACCAGATCTAAAATCATGTATCCAATACAGTGTGACATCTAACAATAACTACCAGATCTACTATCCAGTATCCAATACAGTGTGACAACTAGCAATAACTACCAGATCTACTATCATGCATCCAATACAGTATGACATCTAGCAATAGCTACCATATCTACTATCATGCATCCAATACAGTATGACATCTAGCAATAACTACCAGATCTACTATCATGTATCCAATACAGTGTGACATCTAGCAATAGCTACCAGATCTACTATCAAGCATCCAATACAGTGTGACAACTAGCAATAACTACCAGATCTACTATCACGTACCCAATACAGTGTGACATATAGCAATAGCTATCAGATCTACTATCATGTATCCAATACAGTGTGACAACTAGCAATAACTACCAGATCTACAATCATGTATCCAATACAGTGTGACATCTAACAATAACTACCAGATCTACTATCATGTATCAACTGGAGTGTGACATCTAGCAATAACTACCAGATCTACTATCATGTATCCAATACAGTGTGACATCTAACAATAGCTACCAGATCTACTATCAAGCATCCAATACAGTATGACATCTAGCAATAACTACCAGATCTACTATCATGTACCCAATACAGTGTGACATCTAGCAATAGCTACCAGATCTACTATCATGTATCCAATACAGTGTGACAACTAACAATAGCTACCAGATCTAAAATCATGTATCCAATACAGTATGACATCTAGCAATAACTACCAGATCTACTATCATGCATCCAATACAGTATGACATCTAGCAATAACTACCAGATCTACTATCACGTACCCAATACAGTGTGACATCTGGCAATAGCTACCAGATCTACTATCATGTATCAACTGGAGTGTGACATCTAGCAATAACTACCAGATCTACTATCATGTACCCAATACAGTGTGACATCTAACAATAGCTACCAGATCTACTATCAAGCATCCAATACAGTATGACATCTAGCAATAACTACCAGATCTACTATCACGTACCCAATACAGTGTGACATATAGCAATAGCTACCAGATCTACTATCATGTATCCAATACAGTGTGACATCTAGCAATAGCTACCAGATCTACTATCATGCATGCAATACAGTATGACATCTACCAATAACTACCAGATCTAAAATCATGTATCCAATACAGTATGACATCTAACAATAGCTACCAGATCTAAAAATCATGTATCCAATACAGTGTGACATCCAACAATAGCTACCAGATCTACTATCATGCATCCAATACAGTATGACATCTAGCAATAACTAGCAGATCTACTATCATGTACCCAATACAGTGTGACATCTAACAATAGCTACCAGATCTACTATCATGCATCCAATACAGTATGACATCTAGCAATAACTACCAGATCTACTATCATGTACCCAATACAGTGTGACATCTAGCAATAGCTACCAGATCTACTATCATGTATCCAATACAGTGTGACAACTAGCAATAACTACCAGATCTAAAATCATGTATCCAATACAGTGTGGCATCTAACAATAGCTACCAGATCTACTATCATGCATCCAATACAGTATGACATCTAGCAATAACTACCAGATCTACTATCACGTACCCAATACAGTGTGACATCTAGCAATAGCTACCAGATCTACTATCATGTATCAACTAGAGTGTGACATCTAGCAATAGCTACCAGATCTACTAACATGTACGCAATACAGTGTGACATCTAGCAATAACTACCAGATCTACAAACATGTATCCAATACAGCGTGACATCTAACAATAACTACCAGATCTACTATCACGTACCCAATACAGTGTGACATCTAGCAATAGCTACCAGATCTACCATCATGTATCAACTGGAGTGTGACATCTAGCAATAGCTACCAGATCTACTATCATGTATCCAATACAGTGTGACAACTAGCAATAACTACCAGATCTACAATCGGGTATCCAATACAGTGTGGTAAAAGGTTAAATATCTTCTGCAAGTTTTCAATCCTTAGTCCTGCTCAAGATGATTGCCAAACATCCTGATGGTCTGACTTCAATCCTCACTCATGGTAAAAAGGTTAAATATCTATTGTATGTTTTCAAACCTTAGTCCTGCTCAAGACGATTGCCAAACATCCCGATGGTCTGACTTCAATCCTCGCTCATGGTAAAAAAAGGTTAAATATCTTCTGTATGTTTTTGGATCCAAACGCAATTATTAAATTATTGTAGGTATAGCTAAAATCTAACTAATGTGCCCTAGATTTAATAAATTCTCACCCTCACTAACGGTCACGTTGACTAACGCGTCATGCTTGTAATTTACTTAAATTCCTTCCACGGAAGGTCAGGGTTCGAAACTCATCCGGTTTTAGTGGAGGGGTGGTTTTTACAAATATGATTTATCATAAGGGTGCACTGAGTTCTAGCCTTGGATGAAGCAGTTTAAAATATTGTACGTCTAATGTAGAAATGCGGCCGCCAGTTATATGTAATTGACCTGAATCGTTGTTGGACTATACATTCTTAAATTAGCTGGAATAGACTAAAGTTCTTATAATAGGGGAGGGAAGGGTACAGCTCCTGAATTATAACGTCCTGAACCCCCCGGTCTTTTATCTAAACATAAATTTACAGATTCTAACAGTGTGCTTAATCTATGCCTCGTAAGACCTAAGTTTACTTCATTAACTACCAATACGAGGTTCGAACCTTGCTCCCCAGATAATTGTGCTTAATCTGTATCTTGTAAAACCAAAGTTAATAATCTTACAGGTTAAAATATCATTGAATTGTTTAATAGTTTTTTTAAAAAACACCTACTTGAGTCGTTTTTGAAATGAGTTTAAACACACATTTTTTTCCAACCTCTTTTTTCCCGTCTTTCTTTTTAACAGAAGGGTCCGAGGGAGAACAACCCAGCTCGCTCTCAGGATAATTGTGTTTAATCTAAACCTCGTAGATTCGTACATTAAAAGTTATTTGCAAAAGGATATTTAAGAATAAAGCATCTACGTATACACTGACACGATTCAAATCGTTACTGGCAAACCGAACAAGACTAGATTGAAGCCTTTTTTTCTGGATACATTCCCATCTTCCCAGGTTGGTGACCTGCGGGTCTAGGGGTAAGGTGTCAGACTTCTGTGCTGACGGTCTGGGTTCAAACCTCAGTACCAGTACAAACCCTTCCTTCACCTCTGGTGAATGTGGGGAATGCCAGCCCACCACCGTGGTTCGGATTCCTCCATTTCATCTCACATTAGCGTAAGTAAGACGTGATGCTAATAAATATAACTTCCTGGTATTGAAGTGGTCTAGTGTGTTCTTCCTATTACAATCTGACTATATTTAACGGTCAACAGAGCTATGTGTTCTTCCTATCACAATCTGATTATATCTGACGGTCAACAGAGCTATGTGTGACCTAGTGTGTTCTTCCTATTACAATCTGACTATATATCTAACGATCAAAAGAGCTATGCGCGACCTAGTGTGTTCTTCCATAGAGCTATGTGTGGTGTGTTTGCGTTGGGACTGAGAAGTCGGTGTTCGTTACCCTACGTTCTATGAGAGGTCTGTATTGTGATCTCTCATCCTCTTCTGGAAGCAAAGTAAATTGTCTAGTCTCATAGTTAATAGGGTTCTAATGATTGGAAAAAAATGTTTAATGTGAATCTTGTAAAGAATTAATGATGATTGAAGAATTAAATGTTTAATGTAATTAACTTTAAATGTATGAATCTTGTAAAAAGAATTAACGATGTTTAATGTAATTAATTTTTAAACGTATGAATCTTGTAATAGAGTTCTAATGATCGGAAAAAAATAAATGTTTAATTAACTTTTAATGATTATAACTTTTAATGATCGGAAAAAATAAATGTTTAATTAACTTTTAATGATTATAACTTTTAATGATTGAAAAAAAAAAATGTTTAAGTTCTAATGATTTTAACTTTTAATGATTGAAAATAAATGTTTTATGTAATTAACTTTTTTAAATAAATGTTTAATGAAAATTAGCTGATTTTAAAAAAGAAGGGGAGGTAAGAAATAATGAAAAAAACCCTATCCATAATTAATTCTATTTAATGAATATAAAGATTTAAAACACATAGATACAAGTTATAGTTCTTGAAATTGTTGTTTTTTATTTAATGAATATAAAGATTTTAAAACACATAGATACAAGTTATAGTTCTTGAAATTATACATTAACACTAATCACTTACACTATAGAGAACAGGACGTGAATATTTTTTAATCACTTACACTACAGAACATGAATATTTATACATTAACACTATAGAGTACATGACGTGAATATTTTTTTTTTTAGTTCTAATCACTTATGATTTTTTTCACATAGACGCACTGTCACCCTATAGAGTTGACGGTCTGATTGAGTAATGGGACCACGGAAGAGTATTGACAGTTCCCGGTACTCTATATCTTTTATCGTCGATAGAGCATAGAGCGAGTCTATTGAATTTTTGGGTGTACAGTTTAAATCCTACTGCTCTTATCGAATGAGCCTCTTTCATGACTATCGTCTCATCTGTCAAACAATTACGATAATCCTCTAATGAAAGCGTTCTTAACGCACTACTCTTCACCCCTTTAGCCTTGAGAGTCTCCCCAACCCCTTGTACCGAGAATGAATAGAGTTTAGGACGTAAACCAATGAACTCAGTGATGATCTGACCTCGTGTCTCGTCTTTTAGTTTACCGAGCACCCTTTATTCACTACGGGCATCCTGTAAACATTGTCTTGTCCGTAGGTGGAGGTGTCCAGATACTCATTAGCTAACAGGGCAAGTCTCTGGTATGCATCTTCGACAGTCATGTAGTAGAGAAGTGAGTCAGTATCAGTGTATTGAAGTTTTAACGTACCTTGGGGAAGGCAGGGATCATAACCTGGTAATGCAGACCGTACATGACTACCTTCGAGATTTCCAAAATGGCGAATCCCGCATAGATAGGCATATCAAAGTAAATCTCTTGCGGTTCCATCTCGATGATGACTAGGTTTTCTGACACTATCGAGCGGTTTTTAAAGTTTGGACTGGCTATAAGGTTACCCGCTCCAAATTTCCCATCCCACCTGGTAGCTATCTTTATCGTACGGTAAGCCCTCTTGTTAGATATGAGGCGGCCGAATGCGGCATTGTTCATCAGTTTGAAAAACATGTTTTCAAATTGATTACTCGCTTTACTCCTCATTTCGGCGTTCAACCTGATATATGGAGCCATCCACGGCGCTTGATTGAAACTGAGAACACGGTGAACTCTCGTCAGTTTCAACCCGTTCGCTAAACATAGCTTTAGATGACGGTAGTGAATGACGTACCCGGTCTTATCAGCTAAAGTTGTTAACAGTTTCTCATGTTTCCCTACAGGTGGAATCCCTTTCTCAGGACAGAACGGCAAGTCAGAATGAGCGTCGTGTACATCTTGCGGGTATTCAAGATCTACCTGCAAGATATAACCCGTATCCGCATCATCCTCTACATTTAGCACGTCCAATCGAGCAATTTCTTCTTCTTTGAGCCACCTGAACTCTCCATAGGGAAGTGAGGACAGCATACTAAATGAATAGAGCCCATTTACGTCCAGATAGACAATGTAGGACTCTGGCTTGGAAGGATCAAACGCGTCCATATAACGATTATTCGCTACAGCGTGACGATTAGCCACAAAACATATCCCTCCGCGGATAGCTCCCTCAATGAATTGATGAGTGTCCACATCATCGATTAATTCGAGCCGTACCCGGGTTATTCTCAATAGAGCCTGGTACGCTAGACTGGGAGCTGTAAGGGACCATCCGGGATCGAGCCTATACGTCTTCATGCAGAGATCACGAAAGTTCTCAAAGACGTCCCCTAGTAAAGTTACGTCTGTGTACAGGTAGAGGTTCGAATAGTCCCAAAGATTCTTACATTCGAATACTCGCCAAACCTCACAGGCGTGATCATAGTCTACCTGAGAGATATGACTATCCGTGAGCGTGTTGTAAAATTTATCTTTGCTCGGTAACTGAGTCTCGTCTAGCCGCTCGAATGAATCAATATAATCATAGGGGAACACTCCTTTTCGTGTGACTAATTTGAAGCGTTCATCCTCGGGATGGCACTTACGGGTGATTTTAAGTTGCTCGGGTTCGAGGTAAGATACGCATTTCTCTAGGGAAGTACATAGAAAACTGAAACTATCTATAATTTTAATCGTGATCCCTCCAAACCCGCACCAAATATATTTCATGATTACTTTGAATCTTCCCATAGTCTCTCCAATAACTCTGACTTTTCCCGGATTGATGAGAACGCTCTCTCCCGTGAACGGATCAGTTTCTCTACGTTCAACGAGTGATTCGAGAAGGAAAAAATTATCGTAGCAACGCGCGTTATGAATTACTACGCTCAGGTGACTCGGGTTCTTGTAATTAATATTACACCCTGCGTGACTACTCCCTCGGTAAAGTCCAGTCAAGTGACAATGATCCATAACCCGAATATCATCATTCTTGTAGGGCTTCTCGCATATATGGCAATGAGAGGCTGTATTATGAGCGTCTCTTTGAGCAGGAGTTAACGGTTTCATCGGTACAACGGTACTATAGTACTTTAGTACACGCTTCGCAGTATCTATGAGCGCCACAACAAATTGGTCAGTACAATCTTTTCCCGTGAAATGACGGTACTCTGAGAGACTATCGTCAAAATTACATTTAACGTACATTCCTACAGAATAAGCTACATGACGCTGAACATTCTCAGTATAAGAAAATTTTGGGTCGGGATCACTCGTCTCTATAGGCATAAGTAGGCTCTCCAGGTCCGCATATACGATAAATCCTGTTTTCTCCTGCTGCTTATACTGAGTGAACGTGAGGAATTTATCCTGTCCTTGGGGGAATGTACTCCTTACCGCGTTGAATTTTATACACGTCTCTTTATGTTTTGTGAGTTTGTTTTCAGTCAAAAAAGCGGACAGGCATCTATCACAAAAGTATCTACGTCCTCCGCTAGACGCTCGCGGTAGTTGAGAGTTAATTAATCGTGACAGATTTTTAATCCAGCTGAAATGATATGTTTCCGTCCCGTGAACTCTTATCATAAATAAATGAACATGTCTAGCACGCTCTTTAGCACTGACATGTACGGGAACAATTACTAGTTTTTTAGAGGTGTCAGCTGTATCAATATAAGAGTCACTCCCATCATGCTTTGCAGTGTACACATTTATAGATATATCGTTAAGCTTTTCAAAACGCTCGATATATCTCATTTGGAAAGGAAGAGGGATCCCGTCCAGATTCAACACGTCTCGAAAATTGGGGTAAGAGGATAAACGTTGAGCTCTCCCTGTCGGCTCAAAAATAGCTGATAAAACAGATACGGGGAAACAATGACCTTCTTCACATTCCACATTTATCAGCGCTTCACGCCTGGCTATATTTTCAGGGATTTGAACCCGAGCTCCGATCGTGAAAACCGTGTTTTTAGAGAGATTTATTCTCATCTCCAATGTACCGTCATACATCCAACCTGAGTCTCTAGAAACAAAACCTTCAATTTGAGCAAGGAGGGGAAAAACGACATTATTTTCATATAACTCTTCCAAGTTTGTAGTGCCAAATATACCGCATAGACTAGAGTTGAAATACCCTTTCTCAATTCTACCTTCGGTAGGATGTCTAAACTCGCAAATGAGGCTGCAATTTACCTTTATCGAGTCATTTGCAATTGTTTTTTCTACCGTCTTTACGTATATACCCCCGCACGCGACAAGAAACTGGACAGGGTCCTTGTAAGGCAATTCGTTAGTGATAGAATAGGTTTTTTATACGGCGGGTGTACGCTTGCTCAATAAGTTTCAATGAGAGACCTAACGGTTCCAGGTAAAGTCTAAACTGGGTAAATCCCGTACCTAAGTCATGTGACTGAGTCAAAAGTGTCCGGATCTGTCTATCTATATCCTCATGTCCGAGTATCAAAACGCTCGAGGTCTTAATCAACCCTGGTGTATGCTCAATGTATGCTTTATATACTTGTGTTGTGATATCACGTTTTAGATAATTAATTAAAAGTTGCCCATTCGAGGCTAATTCACGGAGAGTATACACTTTATTTCCATTTATTTGGCGAGATATAATAATGGGCGGCGGAGAAGAAGAAGAAAAGCGGGCTCTTTTAGCTGCTGGTTCTGCCATTTAGCCTCTTCATTCAGCTACAGTCCCCAGTGGGCTCGAGACAGCTGTAAACAAACAAACAGGAACGACTGTGATGAGTAATCATAAAAAAAGTCTGACACCTTACCCCCCTAGACCATCAGTCACTGCCTTACTCTCGTATTGGGAGGGTCAAGGTTCGACTCTCGCCCAGGATGGTTTTAACCTAATAGTTTTTCCAGTCTCTCTAACCACTCAAATTTGTACACATTTCCTCTAAAAAAATATAACCTTATTATTCCCTAGGTAGTATGGAAGATTTCTACGAAAGCTGTTTGTGATATTTTTTTAGTTTACTGTAAATACAGAAAGGTTTAAATGTTTCTTTTTTTGTTGCCGGAGCTAGCCGACCCTCGCTCCCCCTTCCGTTAAAGAAGAAAAGAGAAGAAGAAGAAGGTAACAAAAAAAGTGTGTTTAAATCCCCCGGATCCCTTCTGTTAAAAGGGAGTGGAAAATGTCTGTTTAAACTATTCACTCGTGTTAAATTCTCGATATTCCTTTAACCATGACGAAAATGTACTTAAACTATTCACATTTAACCTGAAAACAATTCAATGATTATTGACTTAGGTCTTACGAGGAATAGATTAAACACAATTATCCTAGGAAGTGGGGTTTGAACCTTGTATTGTTAGTTAATGATGTAAACAATTCATTCGTTGATTATTGACCAGGACCGAGGATTGAACCCAGGACCTCTAGGTTTACCAGGTTTATTATTATTGAGTGTCAATTGAAGGGATGCTGTTGTCCCGGTTCACCGTAAATGTAACCATCAAGGCCCTAATTAAGGTCATATTTTTTTTTAGGTCTGATTAGGCCTATTTTCATAATTCATGTTGAAGTAAACAATTCTTTTAAACTCATTCAAAGATTATTGACTTAGATTAAGTTCAGTTAGCCTAACACACCGTGAGGAAAATGTACTTAACCTGAAAACAATTCAATGATTATTGACTTAGGTCTTACGAGGAATAGATTAAACACAATTATCCTAGGAAGTGAGGTTTGAACCTTGTATTGTTAGTTAATGATGTAAACAATTCATTCGTTGATTATTGGCCAGGACCGAGGATTGAACCCAGGACCTCTAGGTTTATTAAACCCCCCGGATCCCTTCTGTTAAAAGAGAGTGGAAAATGTCTGTTTAAACTCTTTTCAAAAAAACGACTCAAGTAGGCGTGTTTTTTTTATTCCTTTAAAGCATTACTAACCGTGAGGAAAATGTACTTAAACTATTCACATTTAACCTGAAAACAATTCAATGATTATTGACTTAGGTCTTACGAGGAATAGATTAAACACAATTATCCTAGGAAGTGAGGTTTGAACCTTGTATTGTTAGTTAATGATGTAAACAATTCATTCGTTGATTATTGGCCAGGACCGAGGATTGAAGCCAGGACCTCTAGGTTCACCAGGTTTATTATTGAGTGTCAATTGAAGGGATGCTGTTGTCCCGGTTCACCGTAAATGTAACCACCAAGACCTAAATTTTGATGACATGTCATCTTTTTTTTTGTTACATATAATGCTCATAATTACATAATATCTGTTCATGAACCTCTGTAGTTTTGGAATTTAAGGTCATATTTCCTTGATTTGTTTAATTTTTTTAAGCCTGATTAGGCCTATTCACGTAATTCATGTTGAATAAGTAACTTATATTTAGTGTCACTTAGATTAAGTACGGCTATCCTAACACACACATACACACACACGCACACATACGGGTGTAACTATTCACATTTAACCTGAAAACAATTCATTGATTAAGTACGGCTATCCTAACACGCACACACATGAGTTGGACTGGATAGAACTATCTCAAGATAGCGATAGGGTGTAATGAGTTGGACTGGATAGAACTATCTCAAGATAGCGTTAGGGAAGTAATGAGTTGGACTGGATAGAACTATCTCAAGATAGCGATAGGGAAGTAATGAGGTGGACTGGATAGAACTAGCTCAAGATAGAGATAGGGTATAACTATACACTTATACACTTATACACTTATACACTTATACACTTATACACTTATACACTTATACACTTATACACTTATACACTTATACACTTATACACTTATACACTTATACACTTATACACTTATACACTTATACACTTATACACTTATACACTTACACACTTATACACTTATACACTTATACACTTATACACTTATACACTTATACACTTACACACTTACACACTTACACACTTACACACTTACACACTTACACACTTACACACTTACACACTTATACACTTATACACTTATACACTTATACACTTACACACTTATACACTTATACACTTATACACTTATACACTTATACACTTATACACTTATACACTTATACACTTATACACTTATACACTTATACACTTATACACTTATACACTTATACACTTATACACTTATACACTTATACACTTATACACTTATACACTTATACACTTATACACTTACACACTTACTCACTTACACACTTATACACTTATACACTTATACACTTATACACTTATACACTTATACACTTATACACTTATACACTTACACACTTACACACTTACACACTTACACACTTACACACTTACACACTTACACACTTATACACTTATACACTTATACACTTATACACTTATACACTTATACACTTAGACACTTAGACACTTAGACACTTAGACACTTAGACACTTAGACACTTATACACTTAGACACTTAGACACTTAGACACTTAGACACTTAGACACTTAGACACTTAGACACTTAGACACTTAGACACTTAGACACTTAGACACTTATACACTTATACACTTACCTTCAAAGTTCAGGATGGCTGTTTTGGTGGCGGTAGAGAGACCTTTGTAGACAAGTAGCAGACCCGCTTTCGAGATATCCTCTATCTGAAGATCGGTGAGCGTCGAAAATCTTCGCGGCAGCCAAACTTGATACTTGGCATCGAGTACAGTAAGTATACGACGACCGAATCGAGTATTTACCGATTTTATTGAAGAAATACGGTACGCGTGACCTATCTCCAAGTCAGTCAATTTACGTGGAAGTATCTCATTACTTCCCACCTCCGTCAAAAATGCAGCCACAAATTCTGACGCCATGGCTAATATAGCTACCGGTTAATGATTCAACAAAAAAAGGGCTGACCACCCTTATTTATAGGCTCCAAGCCACGCCTCTCTCCCTCCCCCTCCCACAAAGTACCCAGATCTAGTCCCTCAATGTGAAAACTACTTAAGTATTATGATTCTAAGCATGTCACTTGGAAAGAAATTTATGTTCTAATACCTTGACTGTTATGATAATGTACGGCTCTTTCAAGAGCAGCTGTGCACCGTAGTCACTAGGTCAAGCTCCCCGCGACACACTTTACCGTGTGGGACACCTTACAACCCTATCCATGGGGTTTAAACGCTACGTCACGATGCGAGAGATAACCCCTCCACCCGGGTGTTCCATACCGAGAGAGAGAGAGATATACTTGTCATATCCAGGTTGTTTCCTGGGAACCTCTAGATCAGTAGCCTGTTCCGTTAGGTTGTTTCCTATGATCTAGGGATTGAACTCGGTACATCTAGATCTGTAGCCTGTTCCGTTAAGTTGTTTCCTGTGAAAAGTGCCGAGGATTGAACCCGGTACATCTAGATCAGTAGCCTGTTCCGTTAAGTTGTTTCCTGTGAAAGTGCCGAGGATTGAACCAGGAACCTATGGAACTGTAGCCTGACCATCAGGGTTTGAGAGAGAGAAAGATATTAAGAATATACTAGGTTTAAAAAAAACTGTACTATTTATTTAGAGGTGAATAATACTTGTCATATCTTGACCATCGGGGTTCGAGGTCCATAAGCTGTCCTCCCACGTAGGAATTGGGAAGGTTTAATTAGAGGAAGTGAATCCGCATTTGCTGGATAATATTTATTTAGAGGTGAATAATACTTGTCATATCTTGACCATCGGGGTTCGAGGTCCATAAGCTGTCCTCCCACGTAGGAATTGGGAAGGTTTAATTAGAGGAAGTGAATCCGCATTTGCTGGATAATATTTATTTAGAGGTGAATAATACTTGTCATATCTTGACCATCGGGGTTCGAGGTCCATAAGCTGTCCTCCCACGTAGGAATTGGGAAGGTTTAATTAGAGGAAGTGAATCCGCATTTGCTGGATAATATTTATTTAGAGGTGAATAATACTTGTCATATCCTTAACCATCAGGGTTCGGCTGTCCTCCGACGTAGGAATTGGGAAGGTTTAATTAGAGGAAGTGAACCCGCATTTACAGGATAATATTTATTTAGAGCGTATCCTGTTCCATTAGGCTGTTTCCTATGAGGATTGAACCTGGAACCTCTAGATCTGTTTTCCTGTAGGGATTGAACCTCTAGATCTGTATCCTGTTCCGTTAGGCTGTTTCCTATGAGGATCGAACCAGGGACCTATGGAACTGTAGCCTGACCATCAGGGTTTGAGAGAGAGAAAGATATTAAGATGTCATATCCTTAATTGCCAATCTTGACCATCAGGGTTCGAGGTCCATAAGCTACCCTCCCTCAGAGAGAATATACTTGTCATATCCTTAATTCCCAATCTTTGCTAGGATCAAGGTTTGAGGGAGTAAGCTGCTCTACTACATCACGATGATGAGAGAGAGGGAGAGAAAACCCTGTTCCCCGTATGCTAGTCTCCCCCGCCCCCCTCTCAACCATCCATAGCCCTCCGCGCATCCCAGTCGTGTCCTCTGCCCCTCCCCCTCCCCCCCAAGTCCTCCATCCACCAACCTACAACCCTCTCAATTATGCTAAACAGTATTCTCAACCAAAAAAATATTGTCTCCACTCTATCCCGCACCCAGGTGCTCCATCCCCCCCCCCCCCCCCCCCCCCCTCCTCCATCCCCTCCCTCCCTCTGCCACCATCATGTGCTACAACCCTTCCTATCACCCCATCCCCCTGTCATCTCAGAATCCATAAAAATGGTGATTAATGGGTGTCCTCGAATAGCACAACCTTACCTACTCATGTTTGAAACCATTAAAATCTTCTAACAAAACACCAATTCCCCCACATCATGTATTGTCTCTACAGGTAAAATTGGCCTTGTAGTTTGGAATTTTAAGCAATAATGTCTCATACTCATATATCCATACTCTTGTTAATATCATTACATCAATATTTAGTTTAATATAAGAGAGAAAACATAATAAATCTTCATATATTATGTGCTTTATACTTCCAATATTTAGATAAGGTATTTTTTAAATTGCAGTTGAAATGGAATATTTGGTCGAATTTAACTGTGGATAAATGTTTTCAATAGATGGTTATTCTATGATATCAGTTTTGGTATCCACTAAGTGAGAAATAATGTTTTAATAAAGACAAAACTACAAACAAATTTATAAGTAGTATAATATTAACTTGTGTTCATATTGTTAAGGCTGATAACTAGGCCTACCTCAATAAATAAATTGTATAGTGCACTACACTGACTTTCTCTCTACTTGGTCTAAAAATTGAAACATTTACTAAAAACTTGTAAGATTTGTGAAACCAGATAATATACATTTTTTGCAGAAATATGATGAAAAAAAGAGCATCACATTCCACAAAGAGGCATAAATGAAAGAAACGAATTGTTCATAATTCATATTTTACAGATTTTACATATTTTCATCAAAAAGCATAATAATAAAATCCCGTTTTCCGAGACCTCAATTAAAAATATATATTTACCAATATCTCGGAAGCTAGGTACCATTTCATAACTATAAAATGTCATTTATTTATGATGTGTTATACCTAATTTTACTGCGATAAGTATGCTATAATTTCACATCACAAATCCTTTTGTCTAAAATAATATAATTTAACAAATCGTAATAAAATTACGTAAGATCGGTAAGGGGAGAGGAGGGAACAAAAATATAAGGATCCCCTAAGTAGGGAGAATTGGGGGGGAGGGGAGGCGAAATATTGAAAAAAAATCTTTAAGTAATTTATGGAGAGCCCCCTATTGGTTTTATAAAAATATATTTCAAGTAAAGGTTTTTTTTTTTAATTTTAATTTTGTTACAACCTTACAATAATGAGTTATTTCGTGTCTCAAATACTTGCAAAGATAAGATTAAAATTGGCAATACCTGCTTATGTAAACTACCCATAAAATTATGTTAATGGGATGATTAGTTTATAATGATAAACATTGCCCAGATAATAAATTTAATAAAAACCATTACAGTGGATTTTGAGATAGCGTGTGTTCTCTCTTTTTTACCTTTAGTAAACTATCATCAATTTTAGGGTAAGATATTTAACTCCGAAAATTCTCTGGGCAATCTTATATAAACCATATATACTAAGTTTTCGCTTGATCAGTAAAATGGTGTCGGCTCTAGGCCTAGATATAGACACACAGGCAGACGGAATGGGGAAAAAAAACTTTTCGGTTTCGAGGGGTTAACAGTAATCAAAATTTGAACTGTTTTACGAGAAAAGTACTTTTCTCTTCAAGGTGTCAAGAGAAAGTAAAGATTGTCTATTTATGTAAAGCTGAGCACAAATCATAGTCATATACGCTTCATTGTTGCAAACACATTTCTATAAATTCTTAAAACTACTTTCAACTTAAGGTTCAGTTACATTATAGAGTAAAATAATCAAAATTTAAGAAGCAAAAAGTAGTAAATATTACATTGGCCCTTACTTAAGTTTTTGAGTTTATACAATCACAAGGTCCCATTATTTGAATATTGTATTTATTTTTAACCTATCAACTATAGTTATATAGTCTTATGAAGTGTTTAATTAGATACCGGTACATATTTGATCTTTTACACACTATAACAACTTAAAAGTGTTTTATGGAAACATACCTCTTATCAAAACCTACTATTTAAAAGCCAAAATTGTTATATTAAAGCTTAATCTAAACAGCTGGTGTTTTTTGTAAAACAATCACAACTATTCAACATTAAAACTACTTATAAATCCTTACATTATTTCTACGTTTCAAAATGGAACATGCTACAAATATTACTTTTGAGACAAGAGTCTATATTAATAGATATATGTCAAAACACAGTTAATTCGTTACATTTAGTTGGGACCAAAATCAGCTTAAAGTCACAAGTACTCAACTCTCCAAAGTTCACTCAACGAGATGATATTATTGGTGTAATACGTTCCATATTTTCTGTGTTGGTTTCCCTAAACATTAAATATTCTCCTTTGCAGTCCACAGCAAGTGATTGTAGATTTTAACTTTAAGGAGGTGGCTTTGTGCAAAATAGCTTGTGCTTTTGGCATTGTTTAAGCCAATGAAGCTATATTATCCTTATTTTCTTGAATACCTTTCCTAACACTATATGTACAAAACCTTCTTAGTGTTGCACATAAGGAAATGTCTCATTAAATGTTTAGGATATGTGTGTGAACATATCTCTAGGGGATTTGAGATTCCCTAAGTCATCATGCTCTTTATTGAGATATGCTCTATGAAAAATTAGATAATCATGTCAAGACCCCATTTTGGTCACCTGGTGGTCTAAGGGTAATGTGTCGTACTTCTATGCTGGCATCCGGGGATTAATCCTCGGTCCCGGCACAGATTTATCTGATTACCAAACCCTTCCTTCACCTCTGACAAGACGTGTATTAATCAAACTTGTGAATGTGAGGAATGACAGGCCTCCACCGTGGTTCGAATTCCACGTTAAGCTGTAGGAACTCCATTTCATCTCACAATCACCCTACCATTACACATTAGCTAAGTGCGTATAACCCGGACGGATAGTAATACACGGTGCTATTAATAATAAGACTATGTTGGCATCACACTTTGTCAATGTAATCATTCAGAGTTTACTGTGAAATTTCCGTTCTATCTTGTATGTAAGATAGCCAGCAACATGTTAAAATATTGAACGATAAAACAAATAATTATCTAATCTTAATTTGTTATGATAAAATAACGTTACGATTGTATGTTTATTTTCATACTCATTAGTTACTATTTAAAATACCATTAATTTAATAAAAAATATGTTAAATAGTAAATAGGAAAGCATTTGGAGATACCGATTTATTTTATATCTCACGTATCAAAATAATATTTATGTAGCCTACAATCGGTTTACCCTGAAAGGTGACATGAAATACTTTAATGGACTAGACTACTCTATAGCCGTATTTTATAAGCCACAATGTTACATCATAGTCTATAGTTATAAAAGGAAGTGTTTGTTTATGTGTTTGTTTGTGTGCGATGTCCAGCCAAATCTACGGCACGCAGAGATTTGAATCTTTTAACATAGGTGGATGGAAGGGGTTCCTATTGAACCTCGAAGCAGGATTTTTAAATTTTCAATTATCATTTTAATCAGGCTATTTTAAACAAATTTTTGAAGTAAATATTTTTTATCTGTTTTAGAATTATGTTTCAGAGGTACGGGCACCATGGGGGGGGGGGGGGGGGCTTATGTAATTCTTATACCACAGTGGGTCACGGGGCAACGCCGTGCGGGATTGCTAGTAATTCATAAAAGAGAGCTTGCTAAGTCTGAAGATAAATGGAGTGTAGGGTATTATATTGAATAATTGCTTCAATAAACTTTTCATAACTTTACATACTATATGATTAATTAAACTTTCAAACCGATTTAACTTTTATCAAGAGACAGAACCCCCTTTCAAGGTCGATTGATAAGGCAGGATTCACAAACAAATGGCCCGCGAGACATAGCTGACCCTATCCGTCCTGCATCCATGTACTCACACAAAATACAATAATTTAACTTTTGTGCTTACTACTTAATTTTAAATAACAGAAACTCTTAGAACTATTTAAAACTATCCTATATTTTTGTTTTAACTTTAATTAATTGAGTATGGGAAATTTAATTTACAGCGGGAAAATACCAGTTTTTAAATTATTTCAAGTATACATTAATGATATTGAATACATAGCCTCAAATAGCTATTATAGACCTGCATTAGTGACCACGCGGTATTTTATATAGCCTTCCTCTATCAAATAGTAATGTTTTTATAGGGTCACCATTTGTGGTATTGTTTTGTACGATTCTATTTAAGATATCACACATTTAAAAAACACTTTATAGTTAAAATTTAAACTATTTAACTGGTCAGAACTTTCACCCTCATTTTGGTGAAAGCAATATTAATAAATTTCTAACCACTTCTTAATTAAATGGGTATTTTTAGACGTCTGCAATTCTCCTCAGTGCTTCTTAACAATAAATTGCAGTTGACAGAGAGTCCCCTTTAATTAAAAAAAATAAAAGTTCAATTTTCTTTCAAGTTTTCTTTGTATTGTGCAGTCAGAGTAAACTTATTTGTGTGGCAAGAGATTATGTTACTTAATCACGGGGGGGGGGGGGGGGGGTTGCAGAGACGGGGGAGGGTGCTACCTGAAGCTTGCTCGGTAACTACCAGCTACAGGTTAACTCGGGGAGCTCAGTCAACCTCATTTGTTCTAAGTCCCGTGTTTGCTCCACTCAAAAAATCATCGTTTGCCAAGACTAGAATTATGTGGAGCATTACTATTGGCGGAACTTACCCATCGTACCTATTAGCCGTTAACAAAAACATCACCAAATGTTTCTACTGGACAGATTCAACTATTGTGTTAGCATGGTTGGCATCAGCATCATCAAATTGGAATACATTCATGGCAAACAGAGTTGCCAAAATTCAAGAAATCACTGAAATTGAAAATTGGTGACATGTTAGAACGCATGAAAACCCTGCTGACCTTGTGTCTAGAGGTGTGTCAGCTGAGCAGTTAGTTCACTCGAGTTTATGGTGGCATGGTCCAGATTGGCTAATCCAGGACACTAGCTTATGGATGAAACCTATTTGCTCTCTGGAAGTTCCAAATGAAGAGGTGCTAGAGAGGAGGAAGAATAACACCACGCTGGTCAGCACAGTTCCAGACTGTGCGTTAATTGATAAATTCGCATCGCTTAACACACTTGTACACATAGTTTCATACTGCTTAAGATTCATTTACAACACCAGACATACTAACGAATCACGTCGAAGGGGATCACTTACAGTGAATGAAACCAAGCTAGCACTAACAACCATAATTAAAATTGTGCAACATCAAAGGTTCCAGAAAGAACTTTCGGATCTAAGATCACATCATCAAGTTAATCAAAAGAGCAAACTTCATTCCCTGAACCCTTTTCTAGACAACAATGGAATCATCAGGGTGGGCGGACGTTTACAAAAATCCAACCTCACACCAGATCAGAAGCATCCAATTGTGCTACCTCAGGGACACAAACTGACAGAATTAATAGCCAGCAACGAACACTTGAAACAACTTCATGCTGGGCCACAAGCAATGCTCAGTGCGCTAAGACAAGTGTATTGGCCACTGAATGGTAGAGACTTATGCAGGAAGATTGTGCACAATTGTAAATCCGATTTATTTGTGATCTAATTCTATTTTAAAACGGGAATTATTTTTGTAACCTTACTCACATTGGTGAACACGTTGACTAGACATACGAATCGTCTAGTTTGGTTTGACTATGACGAGGGGTCGGGGTTTAAATTCCGGCCGTGTATACTGTGGGTGGTTTTTCCTTAATGTTTACCAACCTCCCTCAACACGATGTTTATACATTTCCTTTAAATGGCACCCCCATCAACATATTTCCATTAGCAAGGTTAAAATGGGTATTTCCGGGACGTCGTGGATAATAATTGTCATAACACACATTGGTTTGATTCATGGTTGAGTAAATGTTTGTTCGTCAAGAGGTGAGAAACTCAAATTAAATTTTCGTTTATATCAGGATTTAAAAGCCGAGACCAGTAGCTCAGGGAGCAGTTGCATTACCAATTCAGCTAGGAAGTTGGGACTCTGTAAGAAGGTTGGGCATTTTGTAGCTTACCACCACATTTTGGCTCTATCTATTACCGATTCACCTTCACTATCCAGATTGATCGAGCAAAGTGAGATTCTGTTTTAACTTGAGCATTTAACATGTCATGTGGTTGTTTCTTTAACTGTCCAGATCTTTGCTAAGCAATACCTGTCAATTGCGTAAACCAATTTTAACAAAACGTGGTAGTTACATTCTTTGAACTTAGGTCGAGCCACGTAGGAACATAGTTTTTCTAGCTGGTTATCGGTTTCATGATGGCGGTCAGTATAAATTCTGGCTGTTTGTTTGTTTCGCGACAACTTCCAAATGTATTGACCAACTTTAAAGAAATATGACATGGACATTCTTTGAGCCTAGGCAACAGACAAATAAAACACCCAGACACTCAACACCTAGGTTAAAATGGTTGCACTCCTTTTGGTATATTCAGTCATTCACCACTAGGATCGCTACGGTTAGTCCTATCATCACCTCAGCAGTGACACTAGTGAAGCCCAGTGTTGAAGGACTCAAGCTGGAAAAAGGAGCGCAGCGAAACCCCGTAAGGTTGAGAGTATGATTCTTACTTTTCTATAGCCTAGGCCACAGAGAAGGAAAGAACAGAGCCACAGCCGCTAAGTTAAACGTGTTGCACTCCTTTTGGAGGCTTTACTCCATCAATGTTGGGATCGCTAAGTGCGATCACAGTGACTACATCGCAATAAAGTGAGAATTTTTTAACGACTCACTTTAAACCTCTTGAGTCTGTGCTTCTTAAATACAAACATGCGCCATAAGCAGACTCCGATGCATCTGAAAAACCGTGAATTCTCAACTGGACGGTTGTGTCACCTGCTAGAATTCTTCTCCTGATTTGTATTTTATCGAGACTTGTGAGCGATAAAAGGCATTGTTGCCAACTTGAGTGCAAACTGATTGGGACCGATTCATCCCAACCTAATTTTAACTGCCATAATTCTTGAAGGATAATCTTGGCCTTCAGGATGACTGGTCCGATCAACCCTAATGGATCAAAAATATGAGCTGTCACCGACAAAATTGTTCGTTTTTGTGACTCGATTTACTACGTTCTGTGACACATTGTGAACTGAGTAGTGAAAAAAGTCACGCTTTGGATCCACAGCAGACCCGATGTCTTGATGGTGCTATTTTGGTCAACTTGAAGAGTCGGATTGCTCTCTTTATCTTCTGGAGGAATGTTGGCCAACAGCTCTTCCTCATTAGCACACCATTTCCTTAAATGAAATCCGCCACGTTGTAAAAGTGCTATCAGCTGATTTTGAAGGGTCACAGCTTCTTCAATGGTGTCCACTCCTGTCATGAGGTCATCGACGTAGAAGTCTTTCCTTACCACCTCTGACGCATGGGATAATGTTCTTGTTCGTCTCGTGACAATTGTTGCAAAGTTCGTGTTGCTAAGTATGGTTGCACAAGCTGTTCCATATGTTACTGTCAGCAAGCGATAAACTTGATGAGGCATACTAGGATTCTCTCTCCAGATAATCTTCTGTAAATTCAATTGCGACGAATCCATTTTTATTTGGCGGTACATTTTTTCAATGTCTGCCGTTAGCACATATTTGTGCGTCCTGAAGCGTATGATAATAGAAAAGAGATCATCTTGCACAGTTGGGCCAACCATCAAAATATCATCCAATGATGATCCAGAACTAGTTTTTTTCTGATGCATCGAATACGACGCGAAGCTTGGTTGTTGTCTCGAGGTTTTAAAAACTGGATGATGTGGAATATAATATTCCACACTTGATGGTGAAACAAATTTCTTGATCTTGCAATGGTTCCATGTGCCAAATAAGTTCGTATTCACGCATGAATGCACAATATTGCTCATGTATTTCAGGTTGTCTAGCCAGCCTTTTCTCTAATTGATCAAATCTTTTTGTAGCTAGCTCTTTGAATGTCCCAATTCCCTTGAATTATCTTTAAATGGCATTTTAACAATGTATCTTCCTTCTGGTTTCCGATATATGTTTTCTGAAAAGTGTCTTTCGCATTTCAAGTCATCACCAGAGTAGTTGTGTGTAGCATTAACATTCTTCAATCTCCCAAAACTTCTGAAGTTGTAAATCAATATTGTGTGTAGAAATAAAATGATAAAATGTTGCTGGTGATGAACATTCGCGAAACACCTTCCCTGCCACAATCCAACCTAGATTTGTTTTTTGTAAGATGGGTGATTCGTTGGACGGTTTAACTTGACTTACGCACATCAAATCCCAAAAGATCTCAGCTCCAAGCAAAACATCGATTTTACATGGCTCATAGAATTTAGGATCAGCTAAAGTAATTGTTGATGGAATTGTCCAAGAAGAAAGATCAACCGTGTGGTTGGAAGTTGTTCAGTAATTTTTGGTAGAACAAGGAAATCTAGATTCGATTTGTAGGCATTGAATCTGGATTTGATGGATGTGTTGACGTTATATGTAGATTCATTTGTAGACGCATTTATACCCGTAACATGTGTAATAACCTTGATTCGTTTAGGACCCAATCGTTGACATAATGCCTCAGTTATGAAGTTTGACTGAGATCCAGAGTCCAACAGTGCTCTGCAAGTAATTGAAGTCCCCTTAGCACCTACAATGTCAATCAACGCGGTGGAGAGAAGCACCTGACTTGGTTTTTTGACAGTGCCTGAAGAATGAGTTACAGTCACTGATGATTGTGTATTGCAAGTTGGGGTCAATGCATTGATTAGTTTCATTGTTGAGAGATATTGATTTTCTATCCATTGATGCATTTTCAGGAAAGTGTAATAAAGTATTGTGTGATTTGTCACACATTTTGAAAGAACCTGACTTGCATTGACCTACTCTGTGACCTGGCTTGAGGCAGTTCAGACATAAATTAAGTTTTTTGACCTGCTTTAACCTATCTTCAATATACATTTTCAAAAACTGTTGACAATGAAACAATGGATGTTGAGCATTGCATAAATTACATGTAGCATACTGTGACACTAAACATGTGTTTCCAATGGTTTGGAGCCTGAACTCGCCTTCACGAACGGCTTATGGGTATTCATTGTTGTTTGTGGATTGCTGGTTTGAAGACGATTAGTTGAAATAGCTTCAAGTACCTGACACCTACGCTGTAAAAAGAGTGTAAGGCCAGACAATGTTGGTAGCTGATCTGATGATGCACGCATTGCCATTCACGATACGTAGTCGTGTCTAGTTTGGAACCAAGTAAGTGAACCACTAATGTGTCCCAGCTATCAGTGGGTTGATTTAATGCCTTGAGAGCTCTGATGTGTCTTAGAGTACTATCTAATAATTGTCTCAAGAAGTGGGCGATTCTCTCTCCACCTTTGGTAGGTCAAAGAGAGCCTTGACGTGTTTCTCAACAATTATTTTCTTGTTTTGGAACCGTTCTTGTACTAAATTCCATGCTACTGTGTAGTTGGCTGACGTAAGTTCAAGAGAATGAATGACATAGGCGGGCGTCGCCCTTCAAAGACGAGCGAAGATAGTGGAATTTCTGTGTGTCAGTTAGTGACTCATTGTTGTGTATAAGTGAATTAAACACTTCAAAAAATGGTAACCAATCTTCGTAACTTCCACTAAAAGAAGGCAGATTTATAGTTGGAAGTTTGACCGACATATTTGTTTGTAAATTTGTTGTGGTAGATGAACTGGTATCATGGGAGTGTGTTTGAATAAATTCTTCAACTGATGCCATTAAATCAAAATAAGTGTTCTCAAAATGTTCACGTTCATTTAAATGTAGGTCACTGTAATCGACCAATTCTATTTGTGATTGCAATGAATCGAATTCTGACCAACACTGATCTAATTTGATAGTCGCAATTTTAATTGAATTAATGAACTTTGTTGATATCAAATGTTTGAAAATACGCTTTAATCTTGTGATTCTAGCCTTGATTTGTCCCCGTTTTGCTACAAGGCCCTTTATATCTGTGTCTGTGGTCATGTTGAAATAACAAAGCGTTTAAACACAAGCAAAACTACAATAATAAAGACGTGTTTATAACGAAAGAAAAAGAGGAAGGTAGTTACAATAGATACAGGACAGGATTAAATTGGACTGGACTCATTTAATTGAAGAAGTTTGTTTCTTGACGAGACACATATCTGAAGATCTAAGTGCCTTGTTTTCCATGCACTGATTAAAAACTGCACTGAATAACAACTGCGACATTAATCAAATATGACTTGTTATTTGAGCTGTGGAGAAACAAAACTGACTCGTTATCTGAACCCGGAGGACCAAAATGTTTAATTTGTAATAATGTTGACCATTACAACTAATATATTTTCTCATAATGTACAAATTAAGATTTACAACCATTCCAATACAGTTATAACCAACACGAAAATACCAACCACAATGATCTCACAAAAGAAAACAATAGAAGTACTGCTGCCACCATAGAGCATGAAACATTTGTAAACATTCCTTTCTCTTTATAAAATGTACCCAGTAGTATGACCAAACAGACCTGTAGACAAAGTTGAACACAATTACTGTAGAATAGTATCCCTATAGTTGTTAATATGAAAGTAGAGCTGGCTAGTTCTTTGTGGAATTACAGCCTCCCTATTAAGAGCTTGCTTTTTTTGACCTAGTGGACTGATGCGCCTTTCTAATGCATGTAATAATCTTGAGTTCCTTCATTACAAGTCTGGAAATAATTAACATATTGTATTGTTTATAATCCAAAGCTGGGCTATGGCTCTTAAAGAGCTTGTTTACATTAGTGATAAAAAAAAGCATCTATTGCTATTCATTGAATATAATTACTGTAACCTGTATTTTTTTTTATTTTATCTTTAATACACTTATGTATTCATTTGAATTAATATATTTACATATGTACCCTTCTCCCTACACCTGTTAGATCCTCTAGGGGAGTAGACGTACCGTTCAGACATGATCCCTCGGGATAGTGTCTGACGGTACACATGTGAACCATACAGTTTTCACAAGTACTAAATTTACTATCGATCAAGTCACACATAACAATACAGAATAATCTTAAATATTTATTTATAATCACTTTCAATCTCAATATATCACGATATTATTAGTGTGCACGAACAGGAACATTGTGTGAGACCTGTGTGTTTTCTGTTCCTTTTTTTGTTGGCGGATAATGTTTGAATTATTTTAGATTTCGGAGAGGATATATCCCCCTCATTATCCTCCCTACCCCTCTGTCGGTGTTCTTGGCCGGGTCTTGAACCACAACCTTCTCTTCCTCGGTAAACCAAACAATCAAACTTGACGTTTATTCTGTGTGTCCCTCAAGGCGGATAAAGTTGAAGTTACTACCAACATAAAAACTGTTGTGGAGAATTGAAGTGATTATTTTGTTTTCTTAAGAATGTTTTATTAATACTATGTCACATTGCTGATCAAACCTTTACTAGACCCAGTTTACTTATTGGTGGCTCATTACAGTAATGTCTGCAGATTATCGTACTAAAAATATATCTAAACTTTTATCAGTAAGGCCACACTAGATCTTCGAGTTAAAGTTTTAATCATCAAAGGCTATCAACTTTCTATAAATTTTGAACTTCCGGTGTTTTATTTCTAAGCAAAATACTAAGTTTCCCTTCAAACTACGATGAAAACTTTAAAACTACCCCTCTCCTAGATATCTGTGTATGTCTAAACTCGATTTGTTGGGGATGAAGCAGTATTTTCTAATCAAATTAGATAAATACCAGAGGTAAATATTTAAAGATAAAGAAGATCAAAGATCAAGAAGATAAGAGCAACAATGCAAATAAAAGGAAGTATTTTTAACTTACTATCATTGGTTTGTTTGGTATGAACCATTTTTTCCAGTAATTTTGTTGCACTAAACCAATAATTAAGAATTAAATTGTTATTATTTTTCACCAATGAGAGAAATTCTAGCTGCCAATATACATTCACACACAAATGTGGGTTTCCATGATGATGTAAACAAATAATTATATTATAGATGAGTTGCCACGCAAACAGCAGAAAATCTGGAAACCCGATATGAAAATTGGATTTCCGTTGGAAGCTAGTAATTCTATCGGAATCCTACTACCTACATTGAAAATGAGTGATAGTTTGTGCCAAAGAGCTTAAGTTGATAAATGTATTTAATCTTAGTGAATAAATTGTAGTTAAAAGGTAGACATTTAATATAAATATACTTCAATATTTAGATAAAAATATTGTTTTAATTAGAATATGTGCCTAAAAACTTGAACTTTAATAAAGATTTTTGAGTTTATTGTGTATACTTCTTGAATTCTTGTAACAATTTTTAAACGCTTAATTTGTTTTAAAATAGTAGGCTATGAATTTTTAGCAAGTAGTCATTTCTAATTTAATATTAAGTGCTACTTACATAACTGTAAGGTCCACATAAGCTTCTACCTGGGTTTATTTATTAGTAGCTAGACTGGCCTGCCGGAGACGGCGAGATAAAGGTTCAAATCCAGGTCGGGTCTAATGTGGTGTTGTTTTCCTAAATAGTTTCCCACTCTCCTTCCACAAAAATAACCTCTAAAACATGCTTTCTTCCCCATTCCTATCCCATTAGAATAACTATAATATATACGTAGAACATAAACAGATAGTAAGAAGGGGTGATAAAAAAAATACAAAATGATGTATTTAACGAATTTGTGCATATTGGTTTTAAAAGGAAAGTTTTAATGATACTGATTGATGGGGAAAAATTGAAGAACATTGAAAGCGCACACGATAGAGGTACCTCAGATCAAAAGCATACGAAGATATGGATCAAACGCGTACAGAGAAAAAAAAACTGCTTAACGTAGCAACATGGTAAACATCCTGTTCCCACAGTAATGGCAGGAATGAGCTATCACGTTGAATGTATTTCTTCAAAATATAATATGCAAACGGTAATAGCTTTTCATTATTTGTTGCTAGGTTAGGTTAGGCTATTTTAGGTTTGTCCGAGACTACAGATAAATGGTGTGCTTTTGAGTCATCTACTTTGTGCTCTTGTGATATACTCCAAAGTAGCAACACAAATTCGGCCTGTGCACTTTCAGAACAAAGTCGGTAAAATGATCATTAGTAGATTCTTATCAAGACCTTGCATTGGCAAAAACTAACAAGACTTTTATGAAGTTGACAAACTACCTGGATGACAATATTAGTTGTTCCCTTAAAAAAACTGATTGTTATTTAGAATATTCATACTAGTTCGTAGGAAACTCACCAATGGGTTGGATCAGTCAATCTGAACAAACATGTCTCTCTCATATAACTTTATAAACAACTACTATTATCGGTGGGAGCGAGGAGTAAATAGTTTGGCTCTTATAATATTGTTTGTTGGTGACTAGGAGATCAAGAATCAAACCCTTATCGGGTAAATTGAGAAGTTTGTGTCTTTAAAAGTTTTCCCACTGCCTCTACACGCAAATGAGAGTATATTTACACTAAATTATTAATTTCTCATGACTATTCAATTATCTTATTTCCAAAAAGCTTACATATCCTGAACGGGTAGTAAAATATGGCATAAATACTCGTATATTTAAAGACTTGCATTTGCCTGCTGCGTCGTTCCATTTAAAAAAACACATCAACACATTCGACAACTTCAAATGCGAGAAAAGAATGAAACATAGTCAATGGCAGTGTTTTATGTGCATACGAAGATTCTTGAATAAACACTGACTCATCCCCATTACTTATCCTCCAACTCCCCCACACATGTAACTATCCATCTGTACCCGCAACATCAGCGGCGATGATTGTTCACTGCTTACTTCCAGTTGTTTGACATTACTTCGCTCGATGATGAGCTAGCGTGATGGTATATAACTTATGGTGCCTTGAGAAATAAGGAGTATAGCGAAAGAAGTCCGGTCTCAATACAATTATTACTTTTTGAGTTTACTGCTAGCAAACACATAGACAAGCATACACGCATTTTTTAATTTAATCCTCTGACAAGACAGCTTGTGAATGTGGGAATGCCAGGCCTCCACCGTGGTTTGGATCCCACGTTAAACTGTAGGTCCTCCATTTCATATCACAATCACCCTACCATTACACATTAGCGTAAGTGCGTATAACCCGAATGGGTAGTAAGACGCGGTGCTAATAATAATATAATTTAATTGTTTGGTATTCTTATCGTTTTGCTACCCAGAAAAAGTAAAACTCTACAAAAATTCAAATATACATACAAACCTTAGAGTTTTATTATATGTATAGATTTACTATTTAAGAAATAAAATGCGGTAAATTGAAAGATCACACTAAATAAAATTGTGCTGTGGATTTAGTACCAAGAAACAAAACTAAATAAACCTAATTCACAAGCAGCAGCATAAAATGATTGAAAACATACCTAGATTTAAGACATAAATGCAAGCACGCCGGCAGTGTCTCTCTTACAATGAACACCAAAATATATTATGTAAATTTACTATCAAATAAATAATACTAAATATACCTAACACACTCAAAACTATAAACTGACTGAAAAATTAACTAAATTAAAGGAACGAATGGTTCACCGACGTGGAGGTATTGTTACATTGAGAACAAAAAATTTAGTTTGAATTTATTATCAAAGAAACAAAACTAAATACGCACAATTTACATGCAAAACCATAAAATAGCTGAAAAGATACCTAAATTTAAGACGCAAATGCACGCACACTAAGGGTCGGTCTTATGTCTACCAGATAAATATTGCTATCTGGAGGTTAAAATTAGTGACCAGATAAAGGTTATCAGCCACTTTAATATTTTACGCGTATTATGAACTGAATTTATCTGTCGGATAGCTATCTGTAAGATAAACATATTCTTATACAGAAAACGCAAGGCTGATAGTCTATTGATTTTACTGGTGCGCGCATGCGTGTAAAACCTGCTGCTACCGCTACAACCTGGCAAGTGGCTACAACGCTCAACAATTGTTAAATAATGGCGGCTAAACGAGTGCAAGGGAACATATTGCGTCACTTGTGCGCAGAAGCTAGGTTTTCTTGCAAATGATAATTTCGGTGTTTGCCAAAAGGTGGTCAATAGTTTGGTACAACGTTTACAAAATTTAATTTGTTGTACTCAAATTTAAATAATTGATTCTAATATAGCTATAACTCTAAAAAAATAACTATAAAAGCTTAAATTAAATGTTCTAACTCTATAAATAGTTAGAACCTGGGTCTGTGCCTACTTAACACGTGAACCAATATTTTAACCTAAAAACATATTCTGATAGGTGAAACCTCATGAAAAACAACGCATCACTATGACAACGCCATTTTAACTTTCAAATAAAAGCCATCAGCTACTTAAGCCACCTGATAAAAATGAGAAGGATAAATACATTTTATCTGGCAGATAAATGCTATCTGGTGGTCATAAGATGTATTTTTAACTTATCGACCGGATAAAAATATTTATCGGCAAGATTAATATTAATACAGGAGTCATAAGACCAGCTCTAAAAGTGGCTTTCTAACGTAGAAACACCGTTTCAATGAAAAGTAAAAGACATGGTCTAAATTTACTATCAAAAAACAAAAACAAATAGACTACAATTTGCATGAAAAATCATCAAATAACTGAATAAAATACAAAATACCTAAATTTAAACGTAAATTGAAGAACTCTAACAGTGGATCTCTTTCGTGAAAACATCGTTGCAATGACAACAAAATAAATACTTTATTGTTACTACTACTGCTACCAATATGCTATAGAATAGTATACAACATTATTCTAATGAGTTTGACTTGGAGGGTACTTATAAAAGTGAATATCAGGCTGTATAATTATAAAATTAAAAATCTTTTATCTAAAATATATTTGTATAAAACCAGTAGTATCCAAGCTACAATCATTTATATCTCTAAAATAGAGATTTGATAGATGGTAAGTTGATTGTTATACTGGCACGAGGTATTCTTTCGTTTCACATCTTAGACTATGAGTTTATAAATATCTCCATTTTTAAGTAAAGGATCGAGAAAGTCTGTGAGTTGAAACGTACCATTTATTTTTAAAACATGAGAGTTTGTTCAGTTTATGTCGAATTCGAATTTATTAGGTTATCATAGTTAATGATTATTTCATTATTCTATGTCAACTTGTTGGTATTAAGTGTGAGTATATTTCCCCAAAAAATACTTGTATTTTGGTTGGAACTCAAAATATTGTATTATAATCCTCCATTAATGCTTTATTAATAACGATGAGTATTGTGATTCCTTAAGGATTAACTCAGGCATTATGGTGAAGAGGATTTTAGCAATCATTTTATCTAACGTGAACTATAGAATCATTTTATTCTTAATTCAATATAAACATGTTTTCATAATCGCTTGAATAATTGTTTAAAATATAGTTAAATTCTTGATTGAATATATCTCTAAGAACAAAAAAAATTAAATAATAGTCTAATGATGTATGCACTAAGAGTTGTGGTGGATATTCTTTTACAAGGTTGGGTTGAAATTCTTTAACATTGGTTAAAATTTTATTTTATATTACATTGGGACAACATTTAATAGATTTGCAAAATTATGTTTTCATGGGTTGTTTTATAATTCAATTCTTATAGCGAATACACGTTTATATAAACCAAAATATATCAATACAACTTAATTAATAACCCATTTCTGTGGTCGAATGGTCTAAGGAAGTGGTTCCCAAACTTTCTAGACTCGCGAACCCCTTTCACCAACATTTATTTGCGCGAACCCCCTGATAAAATATCCATAGCCAAGCACTTAATTTATACTTTATTTTTATAAAATGTATTTATTAATTGCAATCAAAAGGCTTAATACCTTTAAATTAACCTACTGTGGGACACGCCGCCAAAATAATGCAAGGATATTGAAACTCCATAATTACAAACTCAAATAATTATACATTTATTTAACAGTTGAAAAATGAATTCCACAACAATTAACTTACAGATTGATAGTGATAAGAGATATAAAAACTTAAAATGTAAATATGATGTTGTTATTAAGATTAAAAAAAGTTACTAACTGGTATGTATTTCTTTGGCTCATCAACCAAATAACTTAAATTTTGCTAAGAAAGTTCTAAATATTCTGAAAATAGTATATTATCCACAAACTTAATCCATCGCTCTGCGCTTCATAAGAGAGGATAAATTCTATTTACTCCACAAGCTTAACTAAGAGAGTATTTTAATGATTTTCTCAACACTTTTATGACGCAAAAGTAATAATGATAAAAATAATAATCTAACCTGTCTGAAAATAAAATTAATAAATTAATGAGATTGTTAAAAAAAAAGTGAGGGATTATTGAATAATAACAGACACGCTTCGGTGGCAGCATGGTCTAAGGCGTCACTCTTGCAGTATAATAAACTGTCGTTGTTTGATTCTGGTCAGGTGTACTGAGGTTAGGTTTTTATAAATGATTTCCTAATCCCTCCCCACGCCAATGGAGGTAAACTTCTATATATTCAACATTCCTCATCCCTATTATCGTAATTAATGCATAGGCTTACAACCCGAAGCGGTTTGAAAAAAAATTAAAACGGGCAACCCAAGTTATCTTATTGAAGGAAATGGAAATAAGGAGTGAAGCTTAAAGGAAATGAACCCGTATTAACTTGAATAGAGAATGGGAAAAAGAACCCACCCCAGTTCACTTTGCCCTGTGCCCGATATTCTAATATTAATCTCCCAGTCAAAATAAATAGACCGCAAGGTGAGTCTAACGCTCCAGACTTCCTGTGCCTCCACGGGTAAAATTTAATGTTCAATCTCTATAATTATAGTACTAGTAAATTAAAATTAAATTAAAAATAATATTAACACAAAACTTAAATCTAGCTTAACTAAATCCCACAGCCACTATTAAATAATAAAGATTATGTATTAGGCCTACTTCCAAACTAACCTAGCCTCAAACAACAGTCAATATTAAACAAAACGCTACGTATACACACGACTTAAAAACTAATTTAGCCTCAAACACCACAACCAATACTAAACCCAAGGCCATTTAGCAAACAACCTACAAATTAATTATACTTATGTATAAACACCTACTAATAAGTACCCAATTCTAGGGTCAGTAATCATATAATCCTGATAGCATATCAAATCCGTATACAAATACTAAATTATTTTCATCACTTAAGCCTAGCAGGAAAAACAGCTCAGTTAAGCAATAAATTGGACATTTTTCAATATCTTTTAAAAATAATATATTTTAGGGGGTCTTATTTTGAAATTTCTAAACCAACTTATTATACCAGCACACGACTTAATATTTAAGTTTGTTTAACTACTTTAAAACTATTACACTTGCATTTTCTATTATGTTTAGGAGTATTTTTAACACAAATATTAGTTAAATTTAATTTACTATTTAAAAGGTTCATATATTTAATTTTAACTTATTTAGAATGTGCTTCGAACATATATAGTTCCTAAGTTTAGCTCCCTGATTTAAAATTATCCCATGGCTGACAATTCTTCACTGTAAAAATGTAAGATCTGGTTTTACCGATTAATTATCGATTTGCCGACCATGGCAGGAATCAAAACCGGTGCCCTTATTTCAGTAAACAGACTGACTAGACTAAGATGTCAGACATATAATCCTTAAATGTATGTATACCTTTCTCCAAAAATAAGTTTCCCCAACTCCGCCAACACCTGGTAGATATGCACTTTTTATCCTAAGACATTTAGTTAATAGAAGGGCTTGGTGCAAGAGCTGGTTTAACACCACATTAAAAAAAAAATAGCACACGATAATTTTTATGAACGAGAGGGAAAGGGCCCAACAATTTTGCCGGAAAGGTATTTTCACATTACTTCCAGGGTTATTTTATATTCCACAATTGACATGGGTTCAATGGCTTTACTTCCACTCAGAAGGAAGTTGTGCTACGTATTTTTATCGATCAAGTAAAAATTGTCGAAACCGGCTGGGTTCGAACGCACAAACATTGGATCCTGATGCAAGTACTTTACCCCAAGACCACCAAGGTGTACTATAATCTCACAAATGAGGTATAAATGATCAAGGTACAATTTTATAGGATATGTACCCGCATTTGCGTAGAGGGATAGTGTGAACACATTTAGAAAAACTAGCTTCAGTACAGCTGGCCGTAATACAATAGCTGACCTTTAGACCATCTGCCCATAGTGAGGGTGGATATATAATTAAATATTACTATATTTACAGTATATATACTATATATAGATTACCAAACCAAATCCATGTAATAATTGGTTACCGTACTCAAATAAATTTTTAGAAAATATAAAATTTAAGAAACATTCACTCATAGCCCAAATTTAAATTTAAAATCTACACATGAATTGTTCTTACACCTTTATATAAAATGCAAGAACAGTTTGTGTGTGCATCTAAAATTTGGGCTAACAATGAATGTTTCCTGAATTCCATATTTTCTCAAAAATATTCGAGTCATCACCAACTTTAACATTGATTTGGTTCCTTTGCGTGAGTACTTTTAATATATATATATATATATATATATATATATATATATATATATATCCCGAAGAATGTTAATCACATGGCCGGTTCTTTTACCAAGCCCTTTAATTTCGTACTTCAACCAATCGAAGACTAACAGAGTGCAGTGATCGTAAAATTGGTTGTACAGCTTGCACAAATTTGAGGGGGTTGCGTATTTTTAACTCATGTGGTGAGCCCTCATAGTGCGCTTCGTAATTATAACTTTGCAGCGGGTTCGACACAGCCCTCCTACCTTCCATCAATTCCACAATAGCAAGTAACACGTCATGTAGTGCGATCATTGGTAGCGGAGCTGCAAGTTCGTTTCACAGTGCAACACAATGGACAATCGTTTTCAAGATAAAGACAGTTCTAATTTGCATTAAGTGATATAAATTTGCATAGGTAAGGAACTTGAATTCGTTGACAGCCAGTTCTGATACAAAAGCATACGATTAGAAGAAAATAATTGTTTCTGTAAACTATTAAGTCAAACTTTTAAAAGAAAAAAAAATTCAACATTAATGTTATTTATTCTCATTAACACTATCGTAGTTGTTATGTCTGCAAGAAACGAGTTGGCTGGAAAATGGCTTAGATACATCAATAAATTTAGTCTCCATTAAATTCTAGACTGAACAAGACACGCAAAATAAGTGTGATAGGAACAAAATTAGACCACGTAGGCGGCAGTATTTAGTTTATATGGAAGAATCAAATGTGTAATTAAAAAAACAACTGAAGGAGAGTCATTTAGATCTCATCGAGGAAATGAAGTTTTGCTGGAGAAGAATCTCATTAGCAGGTATTTTTTATGTTTAAAAAATCCTAATTTATTAAAATGTTCCCATTTTTAATTTCTCTCCTAATGTATTTCTTAATTCAGTAGAAAAAATGTCTAAACGCTTAGAGATGTAATCTCGTACCAGCGGATGCTTGGACAAAGGTATCAGTACCATCTTCTCTGGTTTGCCGTTTTTAATCATGGCCGGATGTACTGAGATGGTTTTTCTTACATGGAATCCAACTCTCTCGTCCTGCAATGGTAGGTGTGTTTCCTCTAAATTATACCTTAATCTTTCCTACACTCTTAAGGTAAATAGGTTATCTGGTGGTCCAAGGGTAAGGTGTCTTACTTCTGTGCTGGGGTCCGGGGTTTAATCCTCGGTCCCGGCACAGATTTATTTGATAGCCAAACCCTTCCTTCACCTCTGACAAAACGTGCATTAATCACAACTTGTGAATGTGTGGAATGCCAGACCCCCACCGTGGTTCGGATTCAACGTTAAACTGTAGGTCTTCCATCTCATCTCACAATCACCCTACCATTACATATTAGCGTAAGTGCGTATAACCCAGACGGGTAATAAGACGCGGTGCTAATAATAATAATAATAATTATTATTATTATCATTATTATTATTATTATTATTATTTATATAGTGTAAATACTTGTATACACAATACGGGTAGTAAGACGCAGATCAAATAAAGACTTATTAAATAAAATATATGCCTATTTCACTTTTAATAGAATATTTAACGTGCACTTCCTATACACAATGCTGTATCAACAAATGAACTAAAACGAACTTAACCTAAGACAACAATAATGAATACAAACACACAAGCCCTTAACAAGGAAATTGTATTTTTCTATGATAGATAAAACCTATTTACAAATCCTGCATTATTTTAGGCACTGCCTAGTTTTCATCTAGTTTTCCCAAGACAAATGTGAATCCCTAGTCACTCATCTTAAGCGTGATCATATAAATGGCTTATACCCTTTTTTACCATAATGTTTAAAGATTGTCTTAAATTATTTCATTAAATTTTCAATCTGTTTAGTTGTTTTCTAAACCAAGTCTTACTACCTATCTGGGCTATCCACAATTTTAACTACACTAATTGGGTAGAAATAAGAAAGGAAGTGTTTAGAGGAAATGTACCCGTATTTGTGTTGAGGAAGAGAGGATTTTTTTAATTAGCCTCAGCACAACCATCTGATACCGGCAAACCAAAATAAAGGTAGTGATGTTAATTCCACGTGTTCACCAATGCAGGCAGCTTCAACCTTGGTGAGAGGGTGAAAAGGGTTGAGAAAACTATTATAAAGTAAATGCTCAAATTTGGTTCCCGGTTGAAGGAGAATGTTATGATCTTTCTTAGATTATAATTTATTTCCATATCGTCTGTGATCAGTTTTATATATATATATATATATATATATATATATATATATATATATATATATATTTCCAAGCGCTAAAGGCCCGTTGACACGGTGTTAGTGGACTAATGCAAGTTTAGTGGTATTAGCTTACTAACATGCTAGTTGTGTTGATACGCATTTTTCACTTGTGCAATTTTTTGTATCACTGCGTCTCATTTCTCGTTCAGGTTATTTAAACGTATATATTAATTACGCTTATGTGTTAGGATCTAGTAAGGGTGAATATACAATAAGAATGGGTGGCCAAATAAATTAACACATTTCAGTAAACGCAATGTATAATAATTAGTTAACCTGTTTACAAAAATGGTTTTATATAAACATCAAAAAAGTTAATGATTAGTATGTTTCATATTTCTTAATTCCTTAATAGTTTAAAATGTATTTCAATTGATCCTGAATAATTATTATATTATTTTTCTTGATTTATTAACTCACTTAGCATACATGATAAAATAAATTAAATTCAAATAAGGTCAATAAATCCCAATACAACCCTCGGTTGGGCATTTTTTTAAATAGGCCAAATGCAGGTTTTTTAAACCCTGTTTTAAATTTTGGTATACTAATAACAAAATATTTTGTTAAATGCTAGCTCGCTAGGCCTAAAATATTACATAAAAATAATAATTCGTTAATTTGTAGATTTATTTGGATATAAACTATTTGGTTTGCTATGCTATAATAATATTATGTTATGTATATACTCAAATTTCCAAAGCATTACTACAAAGTGTTTGAAGTGTGTGGGCTGAATATTATTAATTAAAACTTATAAATATTGGTTAAAGTGTCAAATATAGAGATTGAAAAAGTGCCGAAGATTTCGTGTGAAAACCACCGGTCTGCGAACATTATTTTTCCGGAACTAGTCACGGTACTGCATTGTTGTATTATATTTTATGATTGTATATACCAAAATTTACACATGGCACGTTGATTGGTAGGAAATAATTGTTTGATAAGATTATTGATAACATTTGTTTACCGATATTAAATAAAATCTCTCTCAAGGTACATTTGCAATATTTACGTAGGCCTAACATTTTATTTTGGAAACTTCTAGAAAATATGTACACCTGATATAACTTTATAATCTCCTCTAGTACAATATCCCTCGCATTCTTATCTTTATAAATTTAGTGCTTAAAATTGCACAAAAACTCATTCTTTTCATAACATTCCACAAATAAGTGTCCCCTGCACAAACAATTCTTTAGTTGCCACCATTTTTAATTGTCTACTTGCATTAGTAAAGTTGGAAGGTGACCAACTTTTTCACTTGCAATTAGACTTGCTTGTTAGTAGCTTGCTTGTATGTTTACACGTTGCAAGCTGTGCACGCGCAGCCAAATTAGTGTACTTGCATTAGTCAACTAATACCGTGTCAACGGGCCTTACTGTAATTTAATCCAGTGTTACAAATATTTTCGAAATATCCTTACTTTAAATAGTTATTTATTCTTTGTTTCTAAAGTTTGTAATTGTGTCTGAGTTCTTCAAGGTGTTTATCAGCACCTTTCTCTTTTAGTGAAAAAAAAAGTTTTTATATGACCAATAATAATATATTTATTTCTCGAGTGAGTTAAATGATTTCGGCAATCATCGACTCGGCATGAAATTATTGACTCACCACACCCATCAATTCGCCACTCTCAACTATATTAGAAGTCCTATCAACTAGTTACACTCCATTTTTAGAGGAAAATAGAGGTAGTACTAATGAGAACGTGAAATATTAATAAATAAATATAATATATCTTAGCACCTCGTCCAGGGACGTTCTTTTTGATTACTGGCCCATATTTCAGGTTGGAAATTCCCATCCTCATCAGTGTACGAGTAATCATCGAAGGAATAGTCTGAAAATTTGAATAAGTACATTACTTATTAGATTCTAGGTTAGTTTAGGTTAAGCTAGATTAGATCGCTCCACAATAATCGTGGTAGATATTTGCAATAATACGACGCGTACTAATGCAATGACTATTGGGTACAATAGGGGTACGACGAGTCAATGATATATCTGACTGGCAATGGCATGTGGTGAGTTGATGATTTCCCAAGGATTCTTGAAATGTGTTTCCATATTTTGCTTTCTTTTAAATCGATTAAAACTTAATTTTGTTTATGATGCTAGTAACAGCTAAGGTAAACGAGTATTCCCACTCTTCAAATAGATTAGGTACTTGCTGTATAGTCTTTTTTTACTTTCTCGCTACCTTACAGTTAGAGAACCGCCTCGGGGGCGTAGTTAGCTAACGCGCTAGTTACGTGTTGAGCTAGACTGCTAAGGACGGGGAGGTCGAGGTTCAAATTTCGGTCGGGTAAAATTGGGGTAGTTTATCCTAAATGGTTTTCCACTTTCCCTCCCCGCAAATGCGGGCTCAATTCCTCTAAATTCAACCTTCCCTATTCCTAATCATTTTCGTTATTAGTACTTAAGCGTATAACGTGAATGAGTAGTAAGATGCGGTGCTAAATAATAAATAATACAGGTAGAGAAAGTATTGTGATGGTCAAAAAAATCTAATTCGAGATTTTGATGAATGTCTACGTTTCATTATCCCTGAATCTGAAAAAGTTGTTTTCGCAATGTCTGTCTGTCCGTCTGTTAATCTGTTTGTCTGTACCTTGGGCTGGAGCCTAAACTTTTGGACCGATTGGGCTAAAACTTGGTATCTAACGTTTTCCCAGAGTATTTTTTAATTTGATATATAGCCCTAAAATTAAGGGTAGTTTACTTAAGGATGAAAAGAGAAAATTTGGATTTTATCAAAATAGGCTCTAAAGATTTTGATTAAATTTTATTTCTAAGCTTTGATTAATATTACAAACAAAATGGACACTCTAAATTTTTCGTCAAAATGATTAAGGATTCCGTACTGATGCGTAAATTCTAATTTGTAATTATATATCCGTAAGTTTTTGAGATATGGAATTACTTATCATTGCAATAATGTAGATATATTTATAGTAAAGATTTTTTACTTGAAATATATTTTTATAAAACTAAGAGTTTTCAAGCTATAAACGGATATAAATATATGTGTATTCAAATTTTCGAACACTAAAGGTAAAATATTGCGAACGTCGAAAAAATCTAGCCCAGGATGTTGATGGATGTCAACGTTTCATGACCCTCGAACCCTAAAAGGTGGTGATTGCAATAACATATTCCTGTGTGTCTGTCTAACCCTAAAATTAATAGTAGTTTACTGGGAGAAGAAAAGATAAACACTAGTTTCTCAAAATTGGCTCTAACAGTTTTGATTAGAAATTCGTATCTAGGCGTTGATTAAGATTATAAACACAATGGCTATTTTAATTTTTACATGAAAATTACTTTTAGAGTAATTTACAGAAGCGGAAATATCCATATCCAAGCAACTATTTGAGATACTAAATAACTTTTCATCGCAAAATTGTTGTACTGTTAAAAATAAAAATAAACTTTTATTTGAAATATTTTTTTAAACCAATAGTTTCTGAGATATTAGAAAATATATTAATACAATTTTGTAAGCTTTAGTTGTACATAGGTAATACTTGTGTCTTAACGCAATAATTCTCTAATGCCATAGAGTAAGAAATAAATAAGTCTCTCAAAAAGTTTATGTTCTTTTTTCCTTTAACCTCTTAGGGGAAATGTTTATACAGCAATGATCTATCTTCATCATTTTAGACTCAAAAGTCAATATTTAGCTATTTCACTGGTCAACCGTTTTAAATTAGGAATTTAATAGAAATGCAATGAATTTATGATGTTCATCCCCTAATAAAATTCCGAAAATTTTAACCGGAAGTTGAAATTTTAATACGAAGTGTTGACCCTTGTGGACCCAATAGCGACCTTTTTTATTGGTCTAAATATGCAAATGACGACTTTAATCGTTTAAAAATGAAATTATAAAATCTAAAATCAGGGGTAAAAATTTTATTTACGTAAGTAAGACGAGTTTTGAGTAAATATCTCCATTTTTAGACAATGGAGCGAGAAATTTAGTGCGGAGTTTCGTACCATTTTATTTTACCACCATGTCTTACCACCCGTTCGGGCTGTACACCTATATACTAATTAAACTAATTGTTTGGGGATTAGGAAGGTCTAATTGAGAGGAAGCTTACCCGCACTTGCATGGAAGGAGAGTGGAAAATCATTTAGGAAAAACCACCCTCAGTGCAACCGACCGGAATCGAATCCCAATCTCTCCACCTATTGCAATCTAGTCTAACATGAGAGTAGCAAGTTGGACCACGTGACCACTGAAGCGGGTTGTATAGTCTATTAGTGAACTAAACAAATTAATGCTGTAACTATTTCGTTAACATTTTTAGATTCGGCTTTATGTAAACAAATGCTGTGAAGTTGTATGCTATCGTTTATAATATGTGTGCCTAATGTAATATCACATTTATTTTGGAATTATGACGGTTGGGGGTTGGTGTTCGGGCTTGTGTGGAATCACGGAGGCGTGTCACACTTTGTAAAGGAGGTGTTTATTATAAAAAAGTTACATGTTATGTATGAAGTAAAGAGATCGATTAACAGAGATGCAGGATTCGCGCCGTCGCGTCGAGTTGGATTTCGACTCCGTTCGTTTGCCATAACTGAATACTGCTCTAACCATGTAACTGATCAATTATTAGTCGTTCCTCAACTGCGGTTCACACACAAGTCCATCTTGTACTCTTATAAGGGAATATAGGGCAACTGCTATCACCGAGACTTGAACCCGTGAGTCAATACCTCTAACATAGAGTCGATGTAAACCTGACGTCCTATACGTCATGGACACATGTCCAATGACTCAAAAGTCCATAGACAAGATCACCACACGACCGGCCCCCTCCTTCTCCTAGACCTGTATTTAATAAACCATTTTACCCTAGTTCTAGAGACATGTGCCGACTAAGGGTTTTGTAATCGAACACTTGAACAACGCGGCTATGACAAACTTTCAGGTTTAGAAACATTATCACTAAATCCAACTTGAGTCGGCGGAGTCTTTCATACATAATTTATATACTTTTATTACTACACTGTGACAGTTAGCTCTTACAGAACTATAACACCTCAATTTTAAACATATCGCGAAAGTATTTAAAATAATTAAGTATTAGTATTTAAAAATTTTAGATATTTTTGGTCATATTTTACAATTTTTAATTTACTATATGAATAATATTAGTTACTTTTAAATTTTACTTTTTTTTAAATGTCATTTTAATTTTTAGTATTCTAATTTATAGACGGACGCATATTGTATTAATGTATTTCTATGAAGCAAATAATAGTCTTGTATATTCGAAACAAAGATCAATACTTGTGATAGCCTGATAGGATTAAGGTAGATGTTGGCCTATTTATTCTCTAAGTCTGTCAATGCACTACTCTAGATACTTATTAGTTAAATATGTCTTATTTATATTAATTAATTAATTAGTGTTTATAAGCTGTTAAATCCTAGAAAATCATGCGATGACTGTAAGAGTATAAACAAAAATAAGGAATGTTTACCTCTAACAGCAAACACCAAAAGGCCGACACCTTAAATCAGTCGATAGCATGTCTATCACGTCTAGTGCCCTGGGCTTGATTTCCGGCATGACCAATAGATTTATCAATTATATCATGAAAATGCGTCTTCCTCTTTATCATTGATGAATTAACGGCATGGAGACAAGGTATAGAGTCTGTTCTAGAATTAAATTAGTTTGTAAATCATTTGTGGATATAATAAATTGGTTCACAAAATGCACTTTAAACACCCCAAATAAATTAAAATAAAAACTCTTTTTTCGGAAATATTTACTACGATGATGATAAGGGAGATTGTTTTGAGGTCCGGGTTTACTAAATATCACGTCCGGAAATGCGTGAAGGCAGATACGTAGCTCCCCTATTGCGATTGCGGGACACGGAGTTTGGGGTGTTTTCCAACACATAGAAGCGTTATCCATAGTTTTAGTCAGCTTTTTTACTTTTTAAACAAGTGAAGGTAAACGTACCAGTAGTAGAATTCTGGCTGAAAGAACCTACTTACTTACTTACTCACTCTATGGCATTAGGAACTCGAAAGTTATTTGTTACACTTACAAAAGTATGCCACCTATCTTGAGATAGTTCTATCCAGTCTCCCACATTACACCCTATATCTTTATGGACAATTATAATGTTACTCTCCCATCTGCATCTAAGTTTTTCAAATGGTCTCTTCCTATTTGGTTTGCCAGTCAATATCTCGAACAAGGCTAAACTGTAGAATATCCCATTCGAACTGAATCTCCTGCCCACCGTATTCTATAGACTGTATTATCCGAACAATGTCCTGCGATGAGTTCAGGACCTGTAACTAATAATTATATAGCCTCCTCCACTACCCAGTAGCCTCAGCCCTATTTGAACCAAATATATCTTCCTAAGCACCTTGTTTTCGGAAACCCTAAATTTGTTTTCGTCATATAAGGTAAGAGAACACGTTTCACACCCATAGATAACAACCGGTAATATAATTGTTTTGTATATTCTGAGTTTTACATTCTTTGAAAGCAGACAAGATATCAAAAACTAGCAGTTTTTTTTGTGGTTAACTTTAATATCATTTTATTATATTACAAGTGCTATTCCATAGCTATTGATGATATCCATCTAAATTGACAGCTAAAGATCATATGGCTTGACGTATTATTAAATTTTAATAGCTATATTAGCTATTCTAACTAGCGTATGGACTGAATGGGTAGTAAGACGCGTTGCTAAAAACAATTAGTGTAACTGTCAGACGGTATCCTACTAAATACCTAAAACACTGCTGTATGATGGAAGACTAAGCTTATGAGGAAACTTAGTTATAACCTTCACAATAATTCTGAGAAAACTAATCTAAGGATGTTTAGAAAAAAAAACTCAATTATTTTTATAGAGAAAAATTACAGCTATTTAAATAGAATAAATACAATTGAAAAAGCTTTAAATTAATTTCTCCTAAAGACGTAATCAACAGAAAAATTATATCAAATGAGTTACAATAACGAAATAAAACCGTTTCCATCTCTTCTTACACTCAGGAGTAGCTCTCGGGGTGCCTCATTACACTACGTCACACCGCGAGATAATATTGTGATGTTCATTAACCTACTTTCCACATCCGTTTGATTTACCGTTATTCCCCCCCCCTCCCCCTGACCTCATTTCCAAGGTGCTGATTACGTCCTACCAACCCCGGACATGTTAGTTTTTGATGATTAATTATTAATGATTGTTAATTGATTTTTGCTAATTATTCATTATTGGCTAAGATTTGGGTGTTATTTATTAGGGGGAACATGCAGCCCTCCAGGGCTCTAGCTGGCTAGTGTGTGAACCTTTTTCTTCGTAGTAGTGTTTCGACTGTCAAGTCCCTACCCCTCTGACTCCCGGCCTTTCACTTGCCGGACACTACAATATCGGGGGATATTCCCCTCCAGGTAATGACCCGTGAAGGTCGTTGTATGACGCGAGCGCATTATCGTTCTGAATGAGGAAGAGAAATATCAAAATTAAGCATCTGTGCTCCTTACAGAATCATTAACACCCTTGAGGGGTACACGACCACTGGAGCTCATTGAATGTAAATTTAAACATCGGGTTTTAATCGCCTGCCATATTATTAATAGCACCAGGCTTGTTAACTTCGTATTGTACAGTTATACAACCCTCGACCACTTGAGCTCAATGAATGTAGTAGACATAGACAGAGATTCAACCTTGCACTAAGATTGTTGAACGACAAAACCACCTCCAGTCTACAAGCTCTAGAAAAGATATATACATAGACTAAAATAAAACATAAATTGTCTCTAGGATAGATCGTTTCGCCTGTGATAACCGCCTGTAATAAAACTATTAAATGAATGTAAGGCTTCTAGTTTGGAGATGTCCAAAAGGTGAACAAATCAATAATAATAATATTTCTGATTGAAATATGTGATCAATTAACATGTACTAAAATAAAACATGGATTGGTCTCTGGGATGGATCGTTTTGCCGGTGATGACCGCCTGTAATAAAAATATTAAATGAATGTTAAGCTTCTAGTTTGGAGATGTTCAAAAGGTTAACAAAATAAATAATATTTCTGATTGAAATAGCGATATAATTATTAGTACCGGATTACTCAGTTATTGACACAGGAAACAAACATGAAGGTGACCGCCGTCCAAAGTGCTAGGGGGGTGTCTGAGGTTCAATTCTAGGTCCTGGTACAGATTTATCTTATTGACAAACCCTTCCTTCACCTGACAAGACTTGTGAATGTGTGAAACGCCACAGTGGTTCGGATCTAGCGTTAAACTGTAGGTCCCCCAAACACATTACCATTGGCACCTCTGAAAAGACATATGAAGCAGTTAAATATTTCAAAATACGATAAAATAATCATAAAATCATTTATTCAAGTTTAAACATTAGTATTGTAAAATTAATGTATACGAAAAGTTTAAACATTAGTATTGTAAAATTAATGTATAAGAAAAGTTTAAACATTAGTATTGTAAAATTAATGTATACGAAAAGTATAAACATTAGTATTGTAAAATTAATGTATACGAAAAGTTTAAACATTAGAATTGTAAAATTAATGTATACGAAAAAGTTAAACATTAGTATTGTAAAATTAATGTATACGGAAAGTTTAAACACACCATAAAAATATTAGCGTCATGTACCTTACACAAAATATAATCCAACAGGGCAAGGGCCAAAGAGACATTTCCTTAAACGCACATTACACCGTGCTTTATAAAAGTCCCCGGGATAAAGCTCAGATTCCACACTTTGCACGTCAAGTCTGTCCTGAAAATCCCCGTGATTTACAAGAGGCTTACAATGATGCTACAAGTAGTCCTCACGGGTATATATTGTTAGATTTCAAACAAGGTACACCAGAATGGTTCAGATATAGAACCCACAGCAACGTGTCGCCTTGATGAAAACGGCCGACAAGAAACTGTTTGACTCTGTTTGCGAGTATGCCTACAACAATTTAAAAGGGCGGGTGCCACTGAAAAATGCGCAGAAGACAAAGTTACGTGCTCACAAGCAGGTATTGCGTAAGCTGGTCAAACAAGGAGAGTGCTGGAAGAAGAAGAGACGACTACTCGTTCGGAAGGTTGGAGCGTTATTGCCCTTATTGTTAGCCACTTTAATCAGCGGTGTCCTCGGTTGCTTATTCAACAAGTAAATAATGGAACACACGAAAAAGATGATATTAGTGTTCCCGAAAACATTACACCGTTACGAGCAACACCACCAACAAGTAGCATCGGACACAAATCTAAGAGTCTCCGAGATGGACAAGGAAATGGAAAAAATCCTAGCTTGAAAACTTGACGACAAGTCTAAATGGACTTAATACCAACAAGTGCTACAGCGCTATCTGCACTTTAGTAAACACCCTCAACCGTCTGAAATTACAGCCACCACCACATCCCCTGAAGTGTATGTAATTCCCATCTCTGCTGTACTTAATACTGTACCAGCACAGGCACGTAAAAAAGCAGAAATTTTAATAGAACATATAATTTCCCGAGGCGGCATCTCTTGGGAATCAAACGGAGAAGTGAGTATTCAAGAAACGCCTCTCCGTGGATCCAATATTGTGGATTTAGTCAACGATCTGGTCAGAGCAAGAAGACACAGCGAACCGTCAAGGTGGCGAGAGTTTCTCAAGGCGCTGCAAAGAATAAACGTTCCGAAAGAATTTATTGTAAATCCGAAAGGTTTGGTGTACATTAGAGATCTGACGCCCGTACCACAACCACTTACACCGTCGCAACACCCTAAGAAGAAGAAACTGAAGAGGTTGGACGAAAACAGGTGGCTGCCAATCCGAGCTTAATGGCCCATTTAGCCGACATCTACTCCGACCCTTCTCATCCTGCAGGGTTTGCAGGGGCGGCGTCGCTCATAAAGGCGTTCATGAAATAACCCGAAAAAGTACGAGAATGGCTTCGTGCGCAGGACGCTTATACCTTACACAAACCGGTGATAAAAAAAGTTTCCGCACAACAAGTAAGTGGTGTCAAACATTGACGATCTCTGGCAACCCGAGCTCTACGATATGAGAAGTCTCAGAAAATACAACGACGGTGAAGTGTTCTTGCTCACCGTCATTGACGTGTTTAACAAGATGGCATGGGCGAGGACGCTTCCATCCAAGACGGGGAGTGTCGTGAGAGACGCATTTGAGGACATTTTCAAACAAAGTGGCCGTAAACCTCTAAGTTTACATACGAACAAGGGGACAGAGTTAACGGCACTTCTAGTCCGGAAATGTCTCAAGCAAGAAGGCGTGCATTACTACACCACTCATAATCGGAACGTACAGGCAAGCATCGTGGAACGATTCAATAGAACTCTGAAAGGACGCTTGGGGCGCTACTTTACCAAAAATAACACGTATCGGTATGTGGACGTCCTCCAAGATCAAGTCAACGCTTACAACGGCGCAAAACATCCCAGTATCACGATGGTGCCTACTGACGTTTCAGAAACTAATGTGCTTCACGTCAGAGATAATCTGTACGGCAAAAGGCGTCCGAAAATAAAAGTCGGTGACACGATGCGTATTAGCAAATCCCAAATGCTGTTTGAAAAGGGCTACGAAAGAAATTGGAGCGAAGAGATTTTCAAAGTCAGCACTCTCGTGTTGCGACAACCTGTCATCTAAAACCTCAGCGATCTAGATGGCAAAGAGGTGGAGGGGACGTTTTACGAACCTGAATTACAACGAGTACGTCTCCCTGAATCTTTTAAAGTTGATAAAATACTACGTGTCAAGGGTAAAGGTGCCAGAAAGAAAGTGTACGTGCAGTGGAAAGGTTACCCCTCCAAGTTTAATTCTCGGATTCCTGCCAGTTACGTAAGTGACAGCCCTATGGGATATTTCCCGAAAAATACCCTCACGAATTTCACCGCGCATCTTCCTTACCGTCTTACACTCGAAGGCCGGTGGTAAGTCGCTCTGGCTGAATTGCAATATCCGTGTTCTTTCACCACCGGACACGAGGGTCAAAATATTGTATGGTACAATTGGGTGGACGCTAACAGCGTGGAACAAATATTCAAGGATTATATCCCTGCTGGAAATTACAGCACTATCCATGAATTGATCAAAGCTCTAAACGACGTAGAGGCGTTTCAAGGAGATTACAGAGTTGTATTCAAGTACAAAAGCCCCAACAAAAACTGGAAAATATCTCTTTTTCACCAAATATACAGCTGCTGTCTCTATCAAACCAACTAAGTCTACAGCTCGGCTTCGATCTTCTGACTAATCTGATCACAGCCCCAAAGTCACCGTACGACGCAAACATTCTATTTGGCTTGCCCTCGCAAATGTACATCTACACGGATATCGTCGATCCTCAGCCAATGGGTGACATTGTGGCACCGCTGTTACGTATCGTCGGTATCAACAACATAAACTATCTCTACGACATACATAAGATAGTTAGCTATGACCCGTTGCACTACATGCCCGTGCTTAGAAGGGAATTTGAAAGCTTGGAAATCAATATTAGAACAGACACTGGTGAACCTGTACCATTCTAATTTGGAAAAGTGTGCGTGAAACTTAGATTTCGACGTTGCTTAACATGAACTGTCCCTACCAAAGATACTAAGTCAACCAGGCTGGAACAGGAATATCTTCGATCTACCACGGTGTTCCCTATCAAAGAGGGAATGGGATAGGAAGTATTTTCAGCAACGTTTTCAAAAGCGTCGTACCGTTGCTGAGAAGTGACGCTAAAGCCATCGGAAAACAGGCGCTTCATACGGGTATCGACGTGCTCTCTAACGTTGCCAATAAAAGGAGTCCTTTCAAAGAGGCCCTAAGGAAACGTGTCGGCAAGGCTGGAACTAAACTGAAATGCAAGGCTGAACAGAAGATCAACACGCTGATGACCGGCGCAGTCTACAAAGGGCGTCGTAAGAAGCAACGACGTCAGTCTTCTTTCGTTGCCCGACGTAAAAAGGTCAAGAAAGAAGCTGTATATATTTTCAGCTGAAATGTCGATTCTACACCCCCAGTCCTGCGAGTGTGCCAGCAGTGAACTCGATTTCTTTTCCGTGCCACCCACTCAAACCAGTCTTGAAAGTGGGCAATGGCTCCAGTACAAACCTGTCTCTTCCCTCACCGATGATTCGCCCATAGAATTTACCGTTACTGGACAAGGTGAGTTCTATATCGATATTTCCCAGACTATGCTCTATCTCAGGGTTTCCATTATGAAACCCGATGGTGACGCTTTCACCGAGGTGGTTCAGATCGCTCCCGTAATCAACTGGTTGCATTCTCTATTCACACAACTGGATGTGTTTTTAAACCAAAAACTAGTCTCACCACCCAGCAACACGTATGCTTATAGAGCGTACATTGAGACGCTGCTCAATTACAACACTGAAGCCAAAAGAACGCAGTTTACTTGTGGTCTGTGGTTCGCAGACAGCCCTGGAACCTTTGAAGAGGCTAACGCCAGCAACAAAGGATTTGATGCCCGTCGCAGTCTCACCACAAAAAGTAAGACGGTGGATCTTTTGGGGTATCTACACGGTGACGTGTTCAACCAAGAGAAATACCTCAGAGTCAAGTTGGTCTGTTCCAGAGACGGGTTTAGTCTGGCAGTCCCTGAACTCCCTCACTTTAAGGTTCACATCGCTGAAACCGGTCTTCTAGTGTGACGTGTCAAAGTAGCACCTTCTATACTGTTGGCACATGCCAAAGCATTAAACGTCAGTCCTGCAAAGTATCCAATCACCCGTGTGGAAGTAAAAACACTCACTATTCCTGCGGGCGGGCAAGGGAAATCGCTGGACAATGTATTCACCAGACAGTTACCCAAACGGTGCATCGTGGTATTTGTGTCAAACGTGGCATTCAACGGAGACACCACCAAGAGCCCTTTCAACTTTCAAACCTACAGGATGAACCATTTCTCGCTGTACGTGGACGGGGAGCATGTACCGTCGAAACCGTTACGGCCCGATTTTTCAAACGGACACTATGTCATGTCCTACCACACACTGTTTTCTGGAATGGGTATCCATTTCATAAACAAAGGTAGTGGCATCACACGAGAAGCCTTCCCCAAGGGATATCATCTCATGGCTTTCGATCTCACACCTTATCTGTCCACCCACATGACATCGCATTGGAATTTGACAATGCACGGCTCTCTGAGCATCGAAGTGAGCTTCACCAGAGCTCTCACCAAAACCGTCAACATTATCGTCTACGGGGAGTTGGCCAACATCATCACCATTGACAAGTACAGAAACGTCGTAACCGATTGTGGAAGTTAATATAAACGGCTTCCCGCCCCTTACCCCCTTATTTAAAGCATGGACGTCATTGTGGATTTACAGAGCTTCATTGACGACAACAAAGAGTTTATCATCAAGGAACTGAGTGTTTTATCTGTATGCGGCACATTACTACAAAATTGGGTGTTAAAACCCCCATACGATATCGAGGAACTTTCCACCAATGACAGAAAGAAAGCCGTCTATATAGTCAATAATCTGCACGGTATTCCCTAGGGTAGTGGTGATGTGGATTACAGCCTGCTCGAATCCTTCATCTCCCGTGCCACAACGCGTGCAGAAACCGTCTACGTGAAGGGGTCAGAAAAGAACAATTTTCTAGTCAAATACACGTCCACACCCATCGTAGATCTGTAAGACGGAGGTTGTTCGTCACTGAAAACACTAAATTGGGCCACACCATGTGCATGGCACATAGTTATGTATGGAATTTCTGTTTGGCCTCTATCGTCTGCGGACTTCGAGATTGGATGATTGAAGATGGACACGCACACCATAAGACGTGAATTGAAAACCAACCCGTGATTCCGTTCTGTACGGTCGGGTGATTTCCCTGCTTATCAATTACCCGCAAGAATAGCTAGACCTGCCGCTCTAGTCATCAACACTGATCCACACACCAAGCCTCCCATCCCGCATTGGGTCGCCATCTTTATCGACAAGAACGGCGTGGGAGAATATTTTGATAGTAATGGTTTTCCACCCCGTATAAAGTCACATCTGGCGTTTATACGCAAAAACACTTTCCGCGCGTCCCATAGCACGCTAAAACTTCAAAGTATCGCCTCAGACGTTTGCGGCCATTACTGTCTCATGTACCTTCTCATTGCGATGAAAACTTTCCAAAGCCTATTCTCGCCCACTAATCATACAGCCAACGACGCTAAGGTGGTGATATATTACAACAGGTTTTTCAAGACTGTAGGGTCCTACCAACCTTCAAGAGGTTGCATCCAAGCAGCGTGTGCCTATAAAAGGGGCGTCTCGGCGACGTTTCGCCCATAACTGCTAAACATCATGGAAGGTCAATACGTTTGCGCCCGCAAAGCAAAGCCGGTGAAGCCGCTTGCCATCACTAGTATTTTCAACACATAGTTCCCTTTGAACGGAGTCAACGCCAAGCGAGTCATCGTCGGCATGAGCGTCAAGAACAACTTTACGCCCTATCTCCAGCTAGAAAAATGCGGAGGGAACTGTGCCCTGTTTAACCGTATAGAGTGGCAAGAACTGAGCAGCTTCAAGTCTGTCATATCAAAGTTTTTCATTAACACGCAACCTCCTCCGAAGATTAGTCTGACTAATCATGAAATCTCTCTGAGACACATGTGCGGTGACCGTATGGTCGTCATCAGCAAGAAACAAGACGCTGGACTCAAACGGGTCGCCTATCTAGCACCTAGCTCTGCACGTCTTTTTGAGGTGTGGGATCTCATCGACGTCACCGTCGACCGACGGGACATGGGGTCGACAGCCGTCACCCGCTATTGCAATGATTTGATCGACACACTCGTCGTGGATGTATGCGACACGCTAACAGAATCGTCGGATGTCGTCGACCTAGAACAAGCTACGGTGGAAAAGCACATAAAAAACCTGGATCTTATCAGTGCCACCTACTATACACGTCAAGTCGTCGTTTCGGACTATTACATGCAGGATTGTGAACTAAAAACAATTTTACTAAAGCATCTAAGATACATTGTAGAAAAACGTATGAACGAATATATGAGACATTCTTGTAAAAATGTATAATTGTGATGTCTTTAATGTTTAATAAATATGTATATTAGTAATATCTGTGTTTTATTCACTGTTTGTCCCTCACGAGTCCCAACTGGTCTTGTCTGCCCGCCAACCTGGCGCCAAGGAAAAACCGTTGCCCTGGTCAATGACCTCAATATCTATTCTTGTCTCAACTCGTCTTGTAAGCCCGACATACTGACGCCAGGGAAAACCCAAGGTGTTTGCGACACACCGACCTAGTTCCCAATCTATTCTTGTCTCATGAGCCGTCAAGCTGAAGCCAGGGGGGGGAACCCCCGTTGCCCTGGTCAATGACCTCAATATCTATTCTTGTCTCAACTCGTCTTGTAGGGCCTACATACTGGCGCCCAGGGAAAACCCAGGTTGGCGAGGTCACGATCTATTCTTGTCCTGACTTGTCTTGTCGACCCGCCAGACTGACGCCAGGGTTGGGACACATACCTCTAAGGAGGGGGGTCTCAAAACAGGGGAACCATTTATCACACTCTACCCCCGACAGCCATAGCGAGAGGTTCGTGCTGGGCAGTCCTATAGTGTTTTGTGATGGAGGAGCCAATGTTCATTCAACATAAGACAGCCATAGCGCAAGATTCGTGCCGCGGCCTCATGCCGAAACGTCACGGACCGTTTGCTCACCCCAATCAATGAATAAAAACTCCTTCCTAGCCAATAATTAATTAGCAATAATCAATTAACAATAATTAATTAACAATCATTATTAATTAATCGTCAAGAACCAACATGTCCGGGGTTGGAAGGCGAGGGGATGGTAGGCGAGAGGGGAGTGAGAACATGGGAAAATAGGTCAGGAGGAGGGCGGTAGGGGGTGGAAGGCGTGTGGGAATAACGGTTAATCAAACGGATGTGTAAAGTAGGTTAGTTGACATCACAATACACACTCTCGCCCATGGAAAATAGCCTAGGGGCTGTACCAAGTGGTCCACCGGGATACTCTCAGGTATCAACTACAGCACTTGGTGATTGAATGTGTCACTAACATTGGGCCTGTTGTAGACCAGATATGTAATTAATTCAATATTACACAATTATATGCTACTAATAAAATAATACATGTAGGCTACCTATATGTGGACCTTACAAATAAGCAGCTCCTAGCATTAAATTTGAAATGGGCCACACACTAAAAAATCTTAGCTTACTATTTTACAACAAATTAATCATTTAAAAATAATTACAAGTATTCAAGAAGTAAACAACTAACTCAAAAATATTTATCAGAATTCAAAATTTGTTAGTGAGTATTCTAATTAAAACCATCTTTTTTATCTAATTATAATCGTACATATAATTATATTTCATGTATACTTTTTAACTACAATTTATTCACTAAGAACAACTAAATTTATCAACATTATTTATTTAATACCTATTTTAACTGAAGTTGTCCTAATTATCTTGATTTATTGTTTAATGGTGATTAATTATTTAAAATAACAATAAATTGAAATTGACAAGAATTGTATCTCTCTTTGAGAATCTCATTTCCAGAAATTGAGATTAAGGGAAAACAGCTAAACCAATTTTTTACAAACGAGCACCCGTTTTAAAGGTTAGGAGTTGAGAATTCTGATAAAAGCAGTAGCTTCCAATGAAAACTCGATTTTACTATTGAATTTCCAGCTTTTCTGCGGTTTGCACAATTGCTCATTGTACAATTATTTGTTTCCATCACTATGGAAACCCAAATTTGTGCATGATAGTAAATATATCGTTGAATAAAATATGTATTGTTGAATAAAATATTTATCTTTGTTTAAAAACAGTAGCAACTCAAATATTACTGAAGTGGTATGATGGGGTAAATATAAATAACATAAAGCCTTAACTAACAGACCTGAATTCCATTTCCCTAGAGTTAAATTATTTGAAAATTTTACAGAAATATGTTCATCTATAGTTTCTATTATCTGTTTGTATTTAGTACTTACTTACAAATTTTTCACTACATCCCCTAACTCCTTTTCCATCCCACTCATTCCCCGACACACTATTTGATGGCTTTATTTAGTAGACCCTAGGGCCGCCTCACCCAGCTCCTTCGCCAAGTTAGTAGGCGCAAACCACCAATGAGGAAAATTTACAGAAAAATTATCATCTCTCCTGATACGAAGATGGCTTTTCACTAGCAATATCAGCTTTTTATCTAACTCAGAAAAATCACTTACCTCTGATAAGAAGTCCTACCGCATTGAGACCACGCATACCTCCCTTGCAACCATATCGCTCTCAAGTTCACCACGGAAAGTAGGTAGACATGTTCACGCGCCTCTCTCGGGTGCTGTTGTCTAGCAATAAGACTATATTTGCTAGCAAACGAACTTTTGTGGTACTGCGTAACCGTATAACGCATTGCGCAGCCCCACCCATGATGTCCTGCAAAACTTAAAAACTCTGTTTCGGACACTTCCAAGTCAGAGATCATTCTTCCTATCACCAAGCACCGAGGTGGCCGGTCTCGCATTTAAAGACTTAGCCACCGTTCGTCTCATATTTCAAAGACTGGAGAGGGGTGAGGGGGATACATTAAGTCGGCCCAGATATAAAAACCCTTGCAACTTATGTTTCAGAGAGGTGGTCGCTAACAATCGTTATATATACCCTTACCGAGAAGTGATGGCTTACCAATCACTAGGTATATACTAGCCGAGGCATGATGGCTTACAGTAACTAGGTATATCCTGGCCAACGCGTGGTGGCTTACAGTAACTAGGTATATCCTGGCAGAGAAGTGATGGCTTAAAGTTGCTAGATATTCCCTGGTAGGGGAGTGAAGGCTTACAGTAAGTAGGTATATCCTGGTGAAGTAGATATGGCTCACGGTCAGTAGGTATATCCTGGCAAAGAAGAAATGGCTTACAATCAGTAGGTATATCCTGCCAGAGGAGCGATGGCTTCAGTTGCTAGGTATATCCGACAAAGGAATGAATGATGGCTTACAGGCAGACGGTATATCCTGGCAGAAGAGTGATGGCTTACAGTTACCAGGTATATCCTGGCAGAGGAGTGATGGCTTAAAGTCACTAGCTATATCCTGGCAGAAGAGTGATGGCTTATGGTCTTGCCTTACCGTTAATAAAAATTAAGCATTTATTGAAAAAAAGTTAGTTTATAGTTGAAATATTTATTTAATTTTAAAGTCATTATACGTTTATACTAATATTAGATGTGTTGAAATAAAACAATTGATTATATGAGCATGGCGGTCATTACGTAAACGGTATGGACACTTTATATGTATATTAGAAAATAAAAAATCTTTAATTAATAATATCATGATTGTGGTTTTAGCCTCTTTTAAAATTAAAAAATATAAATGTTTAAACTTATACATCAAATAAATATGTCGTAAATTCAAATACCCTAAATAATCTTTGAGGCACATTTGGTTTAATGGTAAAATAGAGAATACCGAACAGAATAATATAAATCAATGTTTAAGAACAAAGACTGCCAGGGAGGCCAAAAAGAAGATGGGAGGACTAGATAACAGAGAGTTTGCAAGTGAGAGGAGAAGACTGGAAGCAAATAAAGAAGTAAGAATAGTGAAAGGGTAGAAGTAGATGGAGGCATTTTAATAAACTGACCCAGCAACAGGCTTGAAACAAATGGTAATGATGATGATGATGATGATGATTTGGTCCGATCAGTTAAAACTTAATAATATGGACTGTATATATTTGCATAGCTCTTATTCTGGCTACTTACATCTTGGTAATATAGCTTGGAGCTTATAAATATTATATTATACTGCATGAATGAAGGTCTTAAAAGAAAAGATAGTATGTAAAAATATGACAATGGATTAATTGTTATCAAATATAATAGTTTGTAGATACTGTATTCTCTGAGAAATGGATCATTATTCATCTCAAGATCCCAAGATACCCATTTGGAACTAAATTGTTAGGGCAATTTTTAAAACATTTTAGTTTTTTGAAATATACCTCATCAGTCAACTAATCATAAATGAGATTTTTCCCCAAAATAATTATAAAGAGTTAATTGTCATGTAAAACATTCCCAAGATTTCTATTTGTAACCAAATTGTTGAAGCCATTTGTAAAATAGTTCAAGTTTTTGAAAAAAAATTAGTCCTCAGTAAACAACACATAAATGAGATTTTACCCCGGAAAAAAGTAAACAGTGTTATTTTTTTATGTCAAACACTACCAAGATACCCATTTGGAACTAAATCGTTAGAGCCATTTGTAAAATATTTCTAGTTTTTTGAAAAATCAGTCATCAGTAAACTACCCTTAAAAGACAATGGACAATGTTATTTGCTATGTAAAACAATACTAATAATCCCATTTAGAACCAAATCGTTAGGATCATTTGTAAAATATTTCTAGTTTTTGATTCTATTCATTAATTGAAGGGCTATGGTAGAAACAAAATGTGGTATTTCCCTATAATATCTATATATCAAGTTTGAACAGAACCCATTAGACCGTTTGCGATCCGTGGCCAACGACAGATAGACATAGGAAAAGACAGAATGGTAAAATCCATATTTTTGTATTCGTGTTCAAATAAAACGCAAAAATTATTCATAAACTTGAGATCAATTTTTTATCATTACAATACTTTCTCTTGATATGAGAAAGTAAAAAGGCAAAACACAAGGAACACAGCCTTTTAATAAAAAAATTTACTTTCTAATTATGCTAAAATTTCGAGAATATTTTAGAGTTTCACGTAGTTATTTGGCACAATTATGTCATAATTTAATGATGTTAAATATGCAATTTTATTGGTTTGAATCAAATTTCTACGAAAGAAAAACTTTGCTCGACTCTAAGGCAAATACATTAAAGTTTTGTTTTGTTTCTTCAAAACAAAAAAGTAAAAACAATATAATTTTACAAGTTTTTTTCATTAAAAAGAGATATTACAGAATATGCTATGTTGTGAGTATAACTAAATAAAAAAACAGTGGTTTTTCTTACTAACAAGGGCTAATTTTAAGAAGGGGGATGCTATTACAATTATTATTTGTTATTTTAGACATTGAAAATCAATAATTGAATATAAACCGGACACCTTGGTTTAGCTAAAAATATGTGCTTTTGTAATGAATAAACTGATTCATATATACTTAAATAAAAGAAAAAATGCAAATTGCTACCATAATTATATATTCTTTGTATCCATGATATTCTAATCATCGCTTTGATAACAAGTTTTATACCCTCTTCGGTGGTCGGGTGGTCTAACGCACTACTCTCGTGTTGGACTAGAGTGCCTAAGACGAGGAGATCGAGGTTAAATTTCGGTCAGGTGCACTGAGGGTGGATTTTCCTAGATGGTTTTCCACTCTCCTTCCACGAAAATTTGGGTGCACTTTCTCTCATTCAAACCTTCCTAATCCCTAGACCATTATTGTAATTAGTTTATAGGCGTATAACCTGAACGGGTATTAAGAAGCGGTACTAAATTAAAACAAAAAACAAGTTTTACCGCACTGCCTGATAGGGTGAAATTGAACTTGAGCGCTACATGGCTATAGGGTTAATGGATGTGGCCACGCATCTCTCTCACGCAGTGTCTAGCAAACCGACTAGATTTACTAGCCCACGAGTAACGTCTTCGGTACCACGCAGCCCCGGACGTGGTGTCTTGTAAACCAAGCCTTAATTGCTGAGAGTATCAATGTATCTTCGAACTATCTGCCCTCGGCAACTTTCACGAATTTTAAGAGACAGGTTCAGGAAAATAAACTGTAATTTCACTAACTGCCGTATGGAGAGAGGATGAGAAACAAACAATGTGAAAAAAAGCCCATCAGTGCACCAAGCCGATATTCAAACCGAATCCATACCTTCCAAACCAGAGAGAGATTAGTTCTTCATTGGATCTCATTGGTGCTAAGTCAACACTTCTAAGTTGAGTTTGTATTGTTATTTACTTACCCCGTCTTACTACCCGTTTTAACTATAATCACTCTTATGGGATGGATATGATTAAGACAAAATGTAGAAGAAATATACCCGAATTGACGTGGATATCCACAATCAATAGAACGATAATGGGAAACCATTTAGAAAGAAACCCTGACCTGACTGTGATAAGAGTCTCAATCTCTATGTTATCGGCAATCCAGTATATATCAATAGTTACGCCTTTAGACCATACGATCACCTATGCCTCTTAAGGTGCGGCAGAAGGGAGCGCCAATAATTTTATAGTTTTTGTAGCATTACAAATTTTTGGCCAAAATAAATCGAATATTTCTCCAGTAGTAACATTTAGTTTAGTTTCCTGCACATGCTAATATTAACAAATAGTGAATATCTGTCAAGGGTGTCCTGGAATTTTATCAAAACTTTTCCTCTTTATTTAAAATGTTTTGACAATATTCCAGGACACCCCTGACAGATATTCAAGATCTGTTGATATTAGCTAGTGCAGGAAACTAAACTCTACATTGCTACTGGAGAAATATTTTATTTATTTTGGCCGAAAAATTTATATTCTTTAAAAACTGTTAAAATACTTGCACTCCCTTCTACCGCACCTTAAGAGGCATAGGTGGTAGCAAACTACTGAAATGTCTCTTTAGATAAGAATAAATAAAAAATATTTGAATGTACTTTAAGGGGGAATAATAGACTACTGGAAGGTATCATTAGAGGGAATTTACGGATTATTATATATATTTTTAGAGGGAAGTAATAAACTACTAGAATCTATCCATAGGATGACTAACATACTACTGGAATGCATCTCTATGGGGAATAACAGACAATTGGAATATTCCTTTGGAGGTGTATAGAAGGCTACTGGAATGAGCTCTTCAGAAGGGATTAAATACTATAATTCCTCTTGTAAGGGGAATAACAAACTATAGGCAAGCTTTAGGAAGAGGGATAAAAATATTCTGGAAAGCCTCTTAATAGAGGATTTTTACGCTATTTTATGCCATTTTAAGAAGGGGTAAAAATACTCATACACCTTACCAACTCTAAATAAACATAAACTTTGTATCTACCGTAGTTTCAAATCCTGAAAATAGTCAGTATTTGTTTATTAGTCGTGTCGCGTCAGACCACACTCGATGTAAGAGAGCTGTTTTTCAAACAAGTCCCATTATCGGGGCCAGGGCCATGTTTACCCGACAGATGCCTCAACAGACGGGCAGTATTATAATGAACAACAACAGGGCTCTTTGTAAAACTTGTCAATCCCACGGCAAAAAAAAATATATATCTATCTTCATATATTCCGATAAAAGCAGTAGGCCGACAGTTACCAGAACTATGACTGTGATGAAACTTGTTCGCATGTGCTTGACTGCTCACTTGGTTATGCTCCATTCTAAGAGAGCATCATCGTGAATTATGCTTTAGTAGAGGTTTACAAAGTGGAAGAACCAGTGGGATTGACCAAGGAGTTAGAAGGCTTGACCCGGACTCATAAGGTCAGGGGTTGATTCCTAAGAGATTCCCTAAGTATAGTAATAATTTACATGTAAAGCATTTTATTAGGTGAGCCCATCTAAGACAGTGGTTCACCCAAAGCAAGAGTGAAGGGGAATTTGTTTGAAGTTTCAGACCAGATTTATGGCATAATATTAATTAAAAGTGTACTTAAAACTCCCAATTGGGTAAAGCATAAACATATTAGCTTTAATAATTTGTGTACAAGGTCAAAAATTCATAAAATTATACATACCTTATTTTCTGTTTAAGTAGTAACACAATAAAGGTGCACGAAAATATGTATGACTAGTAGCCACCCATTCTGATGTTCGAGTACTGTATGGTACTTAAGGCTCTCGACAAAAGCTAAGTATCATTAACAATTGGGACCGGCCCTAAAGAGACTTTAGAATTCCAAATACCACACTCCATTTTGAATAAAGTTAAGAATAATTAACTCCAACATGACTGGTATTTAAAGTGACAAAGCTACAAGGGCTGGTTGGTCAACGCATTTAGACATACATCACCTTGGCTGTCTCGATCACAGCATGGAGACAATGATGTATTAAAATTTAGTTCAAACAATAATAATTAATATAAACTAAAGAGATGAAAGTATCCTAAAAACTTTAGTTTTTCTGAAATCAAAAAACTCCCATACATTTGAAAACATAATTAGATTTATATTTAAAAAAAGCAAATGGTATCATAATAGTTTTAGAATTGGAATTAAACGGGCTACTCGATAGAAGTGTGTCCATTTTTTTTTTTTTTTTTTTTTTTTTTACGGAATCTACTGTTTGCAAATAGTTGCTCTTATTTACCTCCAAACTAGCTCATAATTCCTTTTGGCATTAATATATTTTCTTTGACTTTGGCACTAAGGGGGTAGTACTCCTTAAACCCTGCTCTACATCGAAATATAATCCTAGCTACAGCCTTAATTGTTTGACCTGGCGGTCTAGGGGTAAGGTGTCAGACTTCTAAGCTGGCGGCTGGGGTTCAAACCTCGGTCCCGGCAAAGATTTTTCTCATTACCAAACCCTTCCTTCACCTCTGACAAGACATCTTGTGAATGTGGGGAATGCCAGGTCTCCACCGTGGTTCGGATTCCACGTTAAACTGTAGGTCCTTCATTTCATCTCACAATCACCCTATCATTACACATTAGCGTAAGTGCGTATAACCCGAATGGGTAGTAAGACGCGGTGCTAATAATAATAATAATAATAATAATAATAATTGTTTGACCCCCCTCACCCTTAAAGTAAATCTTTGGGTGTGCCACTAATAACTGGGAAATGTGACACAAGATTATGCTTGAACCAGAGAACATATCGAAGTGCGGTGTTGTGAATTATTCATTAGACAGAATCATTAGGCTTAGTATTTTTTATTTTTTCACATTTTAAAATAATTAGTTTGTAATTTGATGATATTGTTTTAAATATGGTAAAATTATTTCAATAGTCTCAATTTCACTGTATTTTAAAATATAGTATAGAAATCTGCACCCACGATGATTCATCTGGCTCAAGCCATATTTTCAACCTAAGCTAAGAGTTAATATGTTAGGTGAGACGGGCTCTTAAATTCCATGTTGTATACTCATAATTTTTGTGAAAGACCAAAAAATAGCGTCGGGTGCTACTAACTTCGTGGGGCTCGATTCCCGGCTGGCACGTTGGGTATTTTTCCCAAGGAATTACTCCAACGTTCATTAGGGTGTTGTTAGTTAGGCTTAACGACGTTGCCTATCTGTGACGTCACAGCAAAATAAGATGGGATATCCCATGTTAATGTTTTTCCTTTTCATTCAGTGAGTTCTAAAGATGGAACATTGAAACAAAAGCCATAAATTCTTAAATAATTATAAAAATAGTCCTACTTCATTTTAAAATAATTTTTTATATCTAAAAGTAGTTTTATTGTAAATATTTTTTTTATTGTCTACAGCTTAAGCTAATTTATTTATTTGCGGAAAGAGCACATAGCCATATTTCTGCTATAATATAGATTAAAAAAGTTAGTGGAACCATATATTTATCTAGAATAGGAAACGAGATAAATGGAAAATAGGAATGGAAGACGTTGTTTGCAGTGAGAGAGGGGAAGTGTCATTAGAAGGCAGATGAGTTACCTTGCAGGGTGAGCAGATCATTTTCTTTCCACACCCTTTCTTCTTTTTTTTTTGTGCATTGGCTCTAAGAGTGATAGTGCTTATTTTGCTGTTAGTTAAAATGGTGAAACATAAACACATTTTCCTCTTTATGTTTTTATCAAGTAAGCAATGGTCTGTAAGAAGAGCAACTGCTCTAGCACATCAGTTTAGATATCAAAATAAAAAGTAGGCCTATTTATTAATGGAAAAGACAAAACTAACAAAAATGTGATTTAGATTTTGTGACCAGGTAAGGACACTATGAGACTGGTAACGTAACCCAAGCCTTCCTGACTATACTTTCCAACATTCCTATCCAATATCAGAACCTTAGAATAATACGTATTATATTGTACCTAGAATTTCTTACTTATTTTAAAGTTTATAAACAGTACACTCATTGATTTGAGCTTACTGATACACTTAAGGGGTGTTCAGGTATTAAGTAAGCACATTTTTGGCAATTTTGGACACCCTGCCCTGATTGTAAGCAAACAAAATCTAGCACTTAACACCCCTCTCTTGCTTACATAGTATTTTTCAAAACACCCCCCCACCCCCTTTCTTGCTTAAGTAATATGTGTCAACTTATTTTGTTATCTGTTCACAATAAAAAAAATTATTGTCTATGCAATTAATAAATTGCTGGTAGTTATTAAAATAGAGGTGTAAATAATGGTGTGAAATAATTCAGAATAAACATTGTTGCACAATGAATTTTAATTTACGGTATAAAACTTGTAATTAATTTTCTTGTCTGTCTCGCTCTGTCTTACGTAAGCGTTGGTCTAACCCCTCCTTCCCCCTTATGAGCAAAAATAAGTGAAGCTTGAATGACCCTGCAAACCCCCACCCCCCCACAAAGGTTCTTACGTTTAATACTTGAACGCCCCCTAGACAAGACTATTTGTATAATACAATAATTTTTTATTCCAAGCTACAAGGAAAAAACATTTACCGGTAAGTTAGAAAATTTTGTAAAGGCAGGAGAAGAAACCTATTAAAGTAAACGAATACAAAAACTAGCACATAGCTTCTGGCTGCGTAGCAATTAAAATAAACCACTTCTAGTGACAAAACTAAGTAAACCAGGGTGGTACTTTTTTCACCTTTTTTTTAAGTGTCACCCCTCCCTTTGGTTCTTTGGTAAAATTTGAAACTCTTTATTCCAATAATTTATATTATTTCGTTTCACTTACATTATTGTTTGTTCTTAGGTGGGGGCTCTGGAATTTCTTTGAAAACATAGGCAGAGTGGGGGTGCTCAACTCAAGCAAATACTAAACCCTGGATGACCTTATAAGCTGTTTGAAATGCTGAAGTGATAATTATTTATATGCAATACTTTTATCTCTTTTTTTTTTTATCAACGAGTCTTACTACCTGTTCAGAATATAAGCAGTAATTTTTATCAATGGCTTTCTTGGACATAATGTACAGTACAATAAGAACATGGTAGGAAGGGCAACATGGGATATTTTAAATCAAATATAATTTATTAATATAGTAACTGGCACGGAGATTATTAGAATGTAAATATTTTTACAGTGTTTCTATCTCCACTAATTCATCCTTCACTATTTCTCGTTAATTCCTGTGAGTGCTTTCAAACTTTAAATACTGATTACGCTACTGATGTATACACTGGACACAAACTAAATGTTGTATGCCAAAAGCTCCCAAAGCATTAGGTTAGCCTACCAATCTCTAAGCTAGTTGGCCTTAAAAGGATATTTTAAGTTTAAATACATGTTGGTTAATAATTTTTTCTATTCAGAAAATCATAAGCCTATTTTAGCAATATTTTAATAATAAACTATATAATGTTTTAATCCTCACGCCTAATAACAAAACATCCTACCTGGCGTATGAATACAGGCAAGTAAATCCAGTAGTTTTCAAAACTGTGAGATAGGGCTCCGGGAGCTCTTTGGAAGTGGGAGAGGGGGGTCAACTAATAAATTGGTCTGGGGGTCCTGCCACGGTACCATTTTAAACTCTGGATAGCTATTTAAGCTATTTGAAAGTGATTTAATTTTTCATGGGTAGTGCTTTACGATAAAGAATATGGAATATAAAATACAATTTTTTCCATCATTAAAGGTTATACTCTATTTTTATTTATTGGTAAAGATACTCTCCAGTGTTCGTAAAACCTTAAATTTCATTGTATAAAAGGGGGAGGGAAATAAATTTGAAAAAAATAAAATAAAAAGATCAAATGCGCTTTGACATAAATGTTACTAAGCTGGTTCTCACCCGAAAATTTGAAAATTAGAGTCCTCCAAAAACTATTTGGAGTGGTTTTCCCTTAGCAAGTTTTTAGAAAATTGGATTCCTCTAGAGTCTAGACGCGAATTGTAAATTATTTTTTGACGAATATTTTTTGAAAATTAAATTCACCTGAATTTATTTGGTGTGAGCTCCTACAGGCAATTTTGAAGTTAGATGTCTCTATTGGCAAATCTTTGAAAATTTGATTACCTTAAAAACTATATAGAGTTGTTCTCGCTTCGATATTTTAGATTAAAATTCCCTAAAAGCTATTTAGAGTGGGCCTCTAGAAGGAAAATTTAGTTATTAATTGAATGGCTCAAATATTTGAAATGATTTTCAGATATCTGGAGTTTGTTTTTAATCGTAATTAGAGTTGAGTTTGTTCTTCCACACACGACCAAATAATTACTTCCTACGAAAGTGTTCCAAGGATCTTACTGCCAGCCCAGGCTGACAGCTATTTACACAATTTTAAAGATACTGTAAATATATATTGTCAAACACTTGATAGGAAGACATTTTGATATAGCTATTTATTTGAAGAAAAATCTATGAAACACATTAAGAAAGTTTGTTTGATGGATTTAAGGAAACTATTCTCATTTCCACCGTTGGCGCTATAAGCCAATTATCGGTGGAGCACAAAACAATCTCTTCCAAGATTGCTTGTTAGCACATATTATTATTATTATTAGCACCGCGTCTTACTACCCGTTCGGGTTATACGCACTTACGCTAATGTGTAATGATAGGGTGATTGCGAGATGAAATGAAGGACCTACAGTTTAACGTGGAATCCGAACCACGGTGGAGGCCTGGTATTCCTCACATTCACAAGTTGTGATTAATACACATCTTGTCAGAGGTGAAGGAAGGGTTTGGTAATCAGATAAATCTGTGCCGGGACCGAGGATTGAACCCCGGCCGCCCGCATAGAAGTCCGACACCTTACCCCTAGACCACCAGGTCACCGTTAGCACATATTGAATTGATCCAAAATTACTTGACCACTTATTGGATTTTGATCAAAATAAATAGATTGGGAAACGGTAATATTCTGTAATCCGCACACATTTTTATAGTTTTTAAATAGTTCAACAATCTTGTATTTATACAATCATAATGTAAATGGACAATGTAAACACTTTTGAAGAAAATGTAAAAAAAAATTAGTATTATTCGTATATTTGAGGCAAATATATTAGGACCTACATGATAATCAACCTCACATTCATTCTTAATTTAAAATTATTGAAGAGGAAAGAGAATGCCATATCAATTCTGCCAAATTCAACCATAATGTTGCTAATTTTTGCCATATTTTATTGACGTTATTAAGGTAATAACACCCATGCACACAATTCTTATCCAGTAGCATAAGCCTGCATGTCCTTAGAGCTTAAAGATTGTCTCAACGTGTTCTTCTCAACGTAAGAGAAGTAGAGTATAATTCAACACTCTAGTTTTCAGATTATAGTGTGAAGCTTTGTAAAGTCTTTCAAAAGAAACGGGGCCTCGCTTCTGACCCTTTTCAATTTATAATTCTATATCATGATTTATAAATATTTTAGTATTACTTAAAATTACCACGTTGGTAGTGACAGATTTTATGATAACGGTAGGTATTTTTATTTTGGTTGTTGTATTAAACTACTTGACATAATATTAATTTCCCACAATGGGCAGGGTATGATCTAAGTTTGTTAATAAAACAGTATTTTAAAATAATTCCATAAGTGATTTTCGATTATACGTGAAAAATATTGGGAAGGCTTAATATAATCCAACCCCCCCCCCCCCAAATATAAACAGGGGTGATTGAGGCTACCCCCTCCCCTCCCCCAGCCACTTTGTTTTAGGTAAATGCCAGAAACATTAACTCTCTGACAATATTTACCAAATGTTTATTCGAAGGTTTTACATACAATAACTTACTTTTTCAGTCCAAATAAAACAGGATAGGCCTATGTCCCAGAAAGTGCCCATAATACCATTTTTAATGTAGAAATTCCCAGAACCCCCCGTTAGAATATGAATCCTGACCTTGTCAGTTAAACCAAACGAGCGTGACGTTAACCCCACATGTTTGATTTAATTCTTATACACAACTTTTTTATATATATATTACTAGTGGGTCGTTGCAGCAATGGCTCCAGCCCTCACTCACTTTTTAGTTAAAAGCTTACTCGTCCAAGTCTATCAACATTTCTTAGATATATATAGTTTTAGGTTTGTAATTTGTATTAAAACTTATATTTTTCCCCTTTACGCCCCGATGAGAACTTTTAAAATGACCTCTCTCCCAGATCTATTCGTTGCACCAAACCACTCAAGTAACAATTGAGCTTATTTTATTTTTAAACTAAAACAAATATTGTATTTACCAATATACAGCTATATAAAAATCATGGTTTCCGTGGTGATGTAAACAAATAATGATTGTACAGATGAACCACTGCCCACACAGAAGGAAAATATGGAAAATTCGTTAGGAAAATTGGGCTTTAGTCTTAGGCCACTATCTTTACCGGCATCCTGTGGCGTGCGCATTGGGTGGCGGGCTCTGCAAACTGGAGCGCTTGAGTCGGGGTCGGCTCAGAGTGGGCTGACACGACGTGAGAGGTGATGATTAACTGGCCTGAATTAAAAGAGTCAACACCTCTCTCTACGAATGGCTAGTCTAGATTGGGAGTCGTTGAACAATGCGCACGCTCACGAGTCGAAGGAAGCCTCTTGTGTGTTGTATATTCTATAAATAAATTATACAAGTATCTTTCCATCCACGGCTTGATTATTACTTCTAATTAAGATCCTCAGACAAACGGACCCGAGCATAGCACAATGGTAGCAGACAACAAAGAAAGAACGCGTGATAATTTGAAAAACCATCAGTCAAATCCAAGTATACACCAGCATGCAAGACGTCAACAATTCCGTCCCAGAAGTAGAAAGTGTCCCATTAGATGACAACTCAACAATCCGGAGGGCAGCGCGAGGCAATATCGCTATCACCAGCCGAATCAACACGTTACAGACCAGAACCACGGAGCAGATTGGAGCACGTTAGATGTTCACCATATCCAGCCCAGGGGCCAGCAGACGAAGGGGCCAAGCAGACATTCAACAAGCATCCCTACTCGGAAAAAAACGGGAAGGTCTGCGGTTCGCCACGGACAAGCGACCCCGAGAATGGATCAACAACAAGCACGACCTACAGGATCTACCAGTCAACAACACCACTAACAGCTAAGTACAGTCATCAAGTTCCAGCAACCCATTCTCCAAATGTTTAATCCAGTGTGTACACATTCGACGGGGAGGGGTGGTAGATGGGCAACACCCATCTCAATCAGGGTTCGCCAATAATAAATATAAAGAGTGATTTCTCCTTTTTTTAAGGTCAGATGAGTTTAATGGGAATCAAAATGAGTAAACTATAGGTTCTAGGGGCCAGTTGGACTTAACTACCTCTTTGAAATAAAACTGCTGAACGTTGGTCTAATAGGTAAGAAACATCTTAAAAACAATTGATTTGGTGACGTAGGAGAAAAAATGTTATACATATGAGTCAGGTCCCTTCTAACATTCACACGACTAAACACCAAGGTTTAGCCTTCCTACAAACAATTTATGAGGTACTATTTACTCTTAGAAAAAGGCTTAGCGCTATAGGGTTGAATCCACTAGGTATTAATACAGACTAAAAGGAAAACAAGGTCTAACGAAAGGTGTACGTTTCGTTCGACGCTGTGGCTGGGGTCAGGGGGTCAATTGTCTAGCTAGCGCAACGCGTTAACATTGAGAACCTATTATTTAGGACACCACCTAGGCCAAATAGAGCAAGAGCCGGCGTAAGGTTAAAAGGGAAAAAGAGGGTAAGGGTCGAACATCGTAGAGTGAATAGGGGACGCGTAGATGAGAAGAATCCGAACCAGGGAAATTATCGCAAAATCCCATAGGAATAGTAGACTAGACTCTTGCCCAATAGTTAATTCTACTCGCCGTCATCATGGATTTGGATCCAATCAGGTTGTTGAAAGATGAACTACAATACGAGATCATAATTCGTGGAGAAACTCCGTTAGATACGGTGGATGGGTTACGCAGCCAACTCCTCCTACTATTAGACAGGGAAAGGGACTTAAACGCCTCGATAGTAAAAACAACCTTAATTCCTCCGCTATCAGACGAAGTTCCCATAGTAGAACGGAGGTTACATACCCTAAAGAAAGACCTAACTGACAAGACAGAGCTTACCCCAAGTCAAATAAAAAAATTGAAACTACCTTGTTACATCTTTCGTCGAGACTATAAAGGGCGACCATAGACGATACTAAGTTAATAGAAGGAAAAGAGACGGGTTTAAAATTATGTGAAAAACTCAAAGCCAAGGTAAAGTCGCTTAGGGGGCACCAAAAAGAGCCCACGCGTTCTAGTAACGAAGAGGAGCTATCCAGCCGTCGGGCAGAGGGCTCGGGGGTGTCAAGAGATCCTACGACTGAAATAAAAAAAACCCGAATAACAAATCACCTATAACTGATCCCATCCAAATGGAATCGCATGATGTTGTTAAATCCAGACTTTTTACGGTCTTGAGTATAGTGAGAAAATGGGGAGTACGTTTTGGGGAGGAGTCAGACCCAGTGGATTGTTTAGAAATGGTAAACGAACTTAAAGCCACTTACCATTTAACCGATAAGGAGTTATTACAAGCGCTTCCCGAAATTTTTCAAGGAAGTAGGTTACGGTGGTTGAGAAACAATCAACATAACTGGCGCGATTGGGAGCAATTTCAAAAATATTCAAAGTTAATTTTTTTAAGACTAACTACCAAGAGTTAATAGAAGAGGAGATTCCGGGAAGGATGCAAAAACCCACGGAATCCGTACAGGAGTATGTAACTGAATTGCAAACTCTAATTAGAAGGCACGGGGGGTTCACGCAGGAACAGGAGCTGAACCGTATTTTTCGCAACCTAAGGCCCGATATTAAAATAAGTTTAACTAGAACACAGATACAGTCCGTCCCTCAGTTAGTGAAAGAGGCCGCAAGTTTCGAATTGAGCCAACAAGAAATAAAAAATTACAATAGACACTTTAGCGAAGAATATAAACTTAGAAGGAACCCCAGTGTTGGCGGACGGCGTAACCAGGAAAACCGACAATACCAAGAGGAGCCCGCGTTTGCACGAAGGGTGTAGAGGGAAACATTACCATACAACCCAACCGTCAAGGGCGATAGAGGAGGTAATAACTCCTCACTAAAAACACGAAAATGCTTCAATTGTTTTTCGACGACGCATTTGGTCCGTGACTGCCCTAATAGAAACCCAAGGGGTAAGGAGCAAGGAAAAGGGAATTTTTTTTAAGTAGGCGTGGTCCGAACAACCGATCCACGCCGCTGAACCCTCTCGTGAATCACAAACACGAGTGCGCGCTAAAGGGAGTGAATATAAATATTGGCAAAATAAATACAATCGCTCTTTTGGACACGGGCTCAGTTAGCAATATCATGTCTATAGAGGTCTATGAAAGTCTAGAAAAAAACAAACTAAAAGGGCTTACACCATGTGACGTACAATGCGTCTTAGCGGACACTAGAACCTTAAAAGTTAAACAAAGGGCAAGGATAAATATCAAAATAGGCAGGTGGGCGTGACCTATTTGGTTTCTGATTGTGGAATCCTTGGTGACACCGGTTATATTAGGACACGGATTCATGCGTGACACAGGGATGAAAATTGATTTCGCTAATAATAAGGTGTGTTTTGAATTCGATAACCAGCTAGAGTTTAAATTAGAGCCCTTACCTGAACGGAGGGAGGTAACGGTAGCGGTGGAGACGAAATCCACGGGACGCTTTAATAAGGTGCTGAGTGAATATACGGACGTAATAAGTGAAAAAATAGGAAGGACCCATGTTCTCACCTTAGACATCGAACTCCTCGACGATTGCCCAGTGCGTTCTAAACCGTACCACTATGCGCCACCCAAATTGTAAGTACTTAGGCACCACATCCAAGACCTAATAAAAAAGGAAATTATCAGACCCTCGAAAAGTCCGTATGCGTCCCCAGCCTTTCTCATAACGAAGGAAAACAAGAAAATAGGATGGTCATCGACTATAGGAAATTGAACGCCAAGGTGAAGTTTGAAGCGACGCCCTTACCAACTATCGAAATGGCCTTTCAATACTTGGGAGAGGCCAAGATATATACGGTGTTGGATCTTAATAGGGCCTACTACCAACTTCCCCTGTCAGAGGCGTCTAAACCGTACACGGCGTTCATCACGCCCGTGGGGCTATTTGAATTCAATTTTCTCCCATTCGGAATGTGCAATGGGGCACAATCTCTCAGCCGACTGATGAACACCATATTTGGGGACATACAATTCGAGTACGTATTTACGTATCTGGACGACCTTGTAATTTATTCTGCAAACAACCAAGAACACGAAAAACATCTGAGAGAAGTGTTCAGAAGATTAAGGGAAGCAGGCCTAACCATCAATCCAAAGAAGTTAAGGGTGGCCGTGACGCAGATTGAGTACCTGGGCCATTTAATTTCCTGTAAAGGAGTAGCTGTCAACCCGGAACGCACGCGAGTGGTGCGAGACTTTCCCACCCCCAACAATACGAGGAAACTCGCCAGGTTTTTGGGCATGATCAATTTCTATGGAAGGTTCATACCCAATCTGGCGTCGATCGCCTCTCCTCTCTACCAGATAAAGAAAAATAAGGGAACATTTCTGTGGAACTCGCAAGCCGAAGAAGCGTTCCAAGAGTTAAAAGGCCTACTTTCGCGACCACCTATATTGAAAATGGCGGACTTCCGGGAACCGTTTATTCTTCAAACTGACGCGTCGTCGTCGGGATTAGGGGCGGTTTTGTGTCAACGCAGCAAAGAGGGGTTGCAACCCGTAGCCTACGCCAGCCGGAAGCTGCACCAACCCGAGAAAAATTATCCCACCTTCGAACTGGAAGCGTTGGGTATCATTTTTGGAGTGAACAAGTTCCGACAGTATTTAGAGCACAGGGAGTTCGAACTTCAAACTGATAACTCCGCCTTGTCTTGGTTATTGAATCATCCCAGACAAATAGGAAAAATAGCTCGGTGGATTGCTCAACTACAAGTTTTAAGGTACTCGCTGACCCACATCCCTGGAAAAGAAAATGTGGTGGCGGACACTCTTTCAAGGATGTTTGAAGAACAGGGAAGAGAACCCGGACCTACGCAGACGCCCGGTGAACGAGAACAAGTCGAGCTTACACCCCCGCAGAAGGAACGAGGAAAACAGGGGGGAAGGAACCCCCAATGGAGGAATCGTTAGTGGTAGGAGTATTAGCAGGGTTGCCAGAGCTGTTCATACCCATCAACACTACCCAACAAGCCGACCCTAAACTACGACAAATTATAACCAGTCTCGGCCAAGGTGAGGCTAGACAAGACTACAAAATCAAAGACGACATATTGTTACATAAACCATCGAGAACGACCGGCTGGAAAGTGTGCGTGCCCGATTCCCACGCCCGGGTACTCTTCGAGTATTTCCACGTGTCTCCGGCGGGCGCCCACTTAGGGGTGGCTAAAACGGTGACCAAGGTAAAGAGGCAATTTTTTTGGCCCAAGATGGAACAGGACATACGAGACAGAGTCCGAGCATGTGAGGTCTGTTCGCGATCTAAACCTGCCCTAAATCGTAGGTACGGATTCTTATCCTCGGATGTGGCACAATTTCCTATGCAGAGGTTATATGTAGACCTGTTCGGTTCCTTGCCAAGATCCAGTGAGGGCAATGTTATTTTACTGACTGTATTAGACGCCTTTTCAAAGTTCGTCTGGCTTATCCCGTTGAGGGCCCCCACGTCCGCTTCAATAGTCAAAGCCCTGAATATGGAAGTTTTCAAGAACTTTGGTTTTCCGTGTTCTATCGTGTCGGACAATGGAAGCCAGTTCACCTCTCGTTTATTCAAAGATATGTGCTTTTCCAGTGGTATTAGACACTTCACCACTAGCCCATTTTATCCGAATCCGAACCATGTCGAACGTTTTCATAAGAACCTTACAGCAGCTCTAATAGCTTATCACCATCAATTTCATAGAAAATGGGACACCACGTTACTTTGGTTACAATTGGCGTTCAACTCTGCAACCCACACCAGTCACAAAGCTACTCCCGCTGAATTGTTATTAAGTTATGAACAGCTGTCACCTATTAATCTGCGCTGGGAGTTATATCCATGGTTTTTAGAGGAAGAACCCCCCCAAAAAATGGTGAAAAAATGGGAAGTGGCGTTTAACGAACTGAAGAAGTCGCGAGACCTAGTCGCCCGAAGGTACAACGCCCAAAGAGCACCCGTACCCTATAAAGTAGGGGACAAAGTAAGGTACGAGCTCCACAAGTTGAGCAAGGCAGCAGAAGGAGTGGCGGCCAAGTTAACCTACAAATGGTCGGAACAAATGGTAATCAGTCAATTCTTAACACCCGTGACTGTACTACTGGTGGACCCCCTCACCAAATTACCCTGTCGCAGAGCCCACGTGTCGCAGCTTAAACCCTGTGAGTAGGCTTCTCCTCTTCACATGCCCCCCCCCCCCTCCTTCCTTTCGGTGGGATGGCTTCTTTGACGTGTAGGGCGGGTAGCCCCTTGTTTTTCCGGGTGGAATACCCTTCTCCAAAAAGGGAGGTTAAGACTCTAGTTGGCCTGGGCTCCGTCCCTTAGGAGAGAGGGGGATGTTAGTATCCCCCGCGGTTGCTACGTAAAAACAGGTAACATAAAGTGAATTTGTTTCCCTGAAAACAGGTAACATAAAGTGAATTTGTTTCCGTGAAAACGGGTAACATAAAGTGAATTTGTTTCCGTAAAAACAGGTAACATAAAGTGAATTTGTATCCGTGAAAACGGGTAACATAAAGTGAATTTGTTTCCGTAAAAACAGGTAACATAAAGTGAATTTGTATCCGTGAAAACGGGTAACATAAAGTGAATTTGTTTCCGTAAAAACAGGTAACATAAAGTAAATTTGTTTACGTAAAAACAGGTAACATAAAAGTGAATTTGTTTCCGTGAAAACAGGTAACATAAAGTGAATTTGTTTCCGTAAAAACAGGTAACATAAAAGTGAATTTGTTTCCGTAAAAACTGGTAACATAAAGTGAATTTGTTTCCCTGAAAACAGGTAATATAAAGTAAAATTTGTTTCCGTGAAAACGGGTAACATAAAGTGAATTTGTTTCCGTAAAAACAGGTAACATAAAGTGAATTTGTTTCTTTAAAAAGAAGTAACATAAAAGTCAATTTGTGTCTGTAAACAGAGGTAACATAAAATTAAATCTGTTCCTGTAAACAGAGGTAACATAAAAGTAAATTTAGGTCTGTAAACAGAGGTAACATAGAAGTGAATTTGTGTCTGAAAACAGAGGTAACATAATAGTGAATTTGTGTCTGTAAGCAAAGGTAATGAACAATTAGGGATAGCAACCCAATCTACTCTACAAATGTAAAGCTATATTCGATATATCCTTACGATGACCGGCCGGTCTAGGTGAACAATGAATGTATTTAGGATGTAAACAATGTATTTAGGAGGTAAACCAGGTATTTAGGATGTAAACAATATCTTTAGGATGTAAACAATGTATTTAGGAGGTGAACTATATCTTTAGGATGTAAACAATGTATTTAGGATGTGAACAATGTATTTAGGAGGTAAACCAGGTATTTAGGATGTAAACAATAGCTTTAGGATGTAAACAAAGTATTTAGGATGTAAACAATGTATTTAGGATGTGAACAATGTAGTTAGGAGAAGCTGTATAGTTATTTAGTTTATTTATATTCCTAAAATTCATTTAGGGGTCGTTCTCTGTAAACAAAGTATTTAGGATGTTCCATATAATGTCTATGTTTAAAAGGTTAATTCTAGCTTTAGTCTTAATATACCTTATTATATTTAGGAGGTTAATTGAAGTTCATTTTGAGTTTACGGAATAAATATGTTTAACCTCCATGGATAACGCTAAGTTCACAGTTTATGTATTGTTTATCTTGTATATGGGGTTTGACTCAAAAAAGGGGAGGTGTGTGTGGCGTGCGCATTGGGTGGCGGGCTCTGCAAACTGGAGCGCTTGAGTCGGGGTCGGCTCAGAGTGGGCTGACACGACGTGAGAGGTGATGATTAACTGGCCTGACTTGAAAGAGTCAACACCTCTATCTACGAATGGCTAGTCTAGATTGGGAGTCGTAGAACAATGCGCACGCTCACGAGTCGAAGGAAGCCTCTTGTGTGTTGTATATTCTATAAATAAATTATACAAGTATCTTTCCATCCACGGCTTGATTATTACTTCTAATTATGATCCTCAGACAAACGGACCCGATCATAGCACAATCCTGATTCCCTAATCTTTAAAATGAGTATTCGTTTGTCAAAATCTGTTCAGTCACTTCCTCGTAATATCTATTACTGTAAACGGTCTTATCAAATTATATTTAAGATATAAAATATGATAGTGAAAATGAGAGTGTGTTTGAGTGTGTGATCATGTGTGTGTGTGGGTGAGTGTGAGTTGTGAGAATGTGAGTGTAAGAGACTAAGAATGAGCAATTTAGAGAAATCGAGTGAGTGTGAGCGATTGAAAGTGAGAGTATGTGTATGTGTTAAAGAAAGAAATACTGGGAGAAGAGAAAAAGTGTATGGGTGAGCAGAAAGAAAGTGTGTGAAAGAAAGTGTGAGAGATAGAAAGATAATAGATTTGGGAGAATGCGTGATAAAGTGTATGAGAGTGTGTGTGTGTGTGTGAGAGAGAGAGAGAGAGAGAATAAGAGAGTGTAAAATTTTGGCAGAGATACTGTGTAAATAAGAAAGAAAACATTAGGGCGTGTGATGGAGAGTTTGAGAGAGAAAGTTAGAGAGGAAGATATCAATTTAGACAGAGAAAATGATATAAAGGGCGAGTTTAAGAGAGATAGAGAGTGTTTTAGAGAAAGAGTTAGAGGGAGAAATTGAGAAAGCTAGTTTGAGAGAGAGAGTAGGTTTGAGAGAGAGAGAGTTTAAGATAGAGAGAGTTTGAGATAGAGAGAGTTTGAAAGATAAATAGTAAGAGTGAGAGAGTGAGATTGAGAGAGTAAATGTGAGATGGGGAAATTGAGATAAGAAAGAGTTTTGAGTTAGACAACTTAAGAGAGAGGGTATTTTAGAGAGAACGTTTGAGAGAGAAAAAGAGCGTTGGGAAAGTGCGTTTAAAAGTTAGAACATTCAAGAGAGCGTGTTTGAATGATATGAAAGCGTTTGAGAAAGAGAGAGTGGTTGATAGAGAGCGTTTTAGACGGAGTTTAAGAGAGAGAGAGTATAATAAAGATAATAATGTGAGAAAACTGGTGTGATAAAGAGTGTGGGTGTGGGAGAGAGAGAAATAAAATGTGAGAGAGAGAATGAGAAAAATTATTACGGGTCCCGGACCTGAAATTGAATTTAAAACAATTTTTATAGGCAAACCTTTAATCCTAAATGAACAATTCTATTATTCTTTTACATTTATAAAGAGATTTTGAATTGGGAATATTTTTTGCAATATATACTGCAGAGTTTGTTCCACGTCCAGGTCACCTTACTCACATCTCTTACGATTCAACAATATAGGTTAAGCCCCGTAAACATAAACCAACACAGATTTTTTCATCAACAATCTCTGTAACAACTTTACTAAAATTTATTCTGACATATAGCTGCATATACTTTTCACGACTCTTTACTGAGGCCACGTACAGTTCTAGTCAATTTTTAAATGTTTCATAATAAATTGCATCTTCTTTTAGAATGTTTACCAACTCGATAATATTTGGGTTGGGTTTACCGATGCTCTTGTTTAGACACTTGTGGCATTCTTCAACTGAATTGGCAGTCATGTATCTTTCCTCATAGCAATTCCACTTAACCTTCACAACATCATTCTCTAACCATTATTCTACAAAGTAATCATTAAAGTGTTCAGCTGTCTCACATGTAAGCTGATGATTCCTTTATATGAAGCAGTCCTTCGTCAGTAAAAATAGTTGGAATATGGGCCAGAGATGCGCACATCCTAACATGTTTCCTCATTTCATGATTGTTCTTGTACATGTTAGGCATTCCAAAATCTTGTACTTTATTCCAGATGCCTTGATTGAAATAAAAGCTACAGCCTTTGAGAATTGTATTTGGAAAGTGTTTTAAGTGCCTGAATTGTTGCAGTTTCACAATCTGCTTTTAGATATTTGGGGACCATAGTGGAACTTTATCTCTGAGAAGAGTGAAAAATCTCTCGTACGTAGTTTGCGTCTTGTCTGGTAGCAGTGCGTATATGGAAGGGATAACATTAGTAGAATTTTAGTCACTTCCAACATCCACATGAATGCTACTAATCTGACTGAATTGAGGACAGTGATTAAACTTCCATCTCCGAAAATATCACCATATTTAGCTAAGCATTACTGTTCCAATTTACTCAAAAATGTAATCATACAATTTTATAAGCCATCCTCAATTAAGAGAAAAGAATTCGATACATTTCTGGGTAGTATTATTCCCCTTTGGTTATATGGCAAACAAACTACATCAATAGCATCGAGTCTATCTCTTTACAAAGACGATTTCATTGATGTTAATTGTGGAATTTTTGTCACTAAATACAATCCTTCATTCAATGCTCTATAAATATCCTGTTTAACTATTTAAGGAATAGGTGTTAGCGCCTATCAAGCAAGATTTTTACAGAAAAATACAATTTTAAATTTCAAACTTAGCTATATCAGATACAAATAAATGTTTCTTTCAACCGATTTAGTTTACACTGTAAGTGGTAATGAAACCTGGGCAAGGCCTATTAACACAACTCCATCGTGTAGCTGAAATTTTTTTAAGTATATTTATTTTCTAAATAGATTATTGAGGGTTCACCACGGATTGTTTCCACAAAACAAATTTTATTTATGTTGGCTCCAAATTAATAGAAGAGAGAAAAACCTTCACAATCTACTAATAAAATAAGAAAAAATCCTACAATGTATCAAAGAAATATGTTCATTAATGTTTCTTTGCCTAAGAAATCATTTGTAATGCGCTATACTGTCGGGATCTTACAATCCCGTCTTTACATAGTAAACATTGCCTTGGACATACTGAAAACAAACATGTATACTTGGCTAAAGCAGGGGTTGAGAATGAAATAGATACGTGGAACTACCACAGTGCACGAGAGGTGAACACTTAATTCTTGAGGAGGGGGAGAGGGAGTGGAAAAGTCACGAGCAATTATTTCTTTCTTGATCATTGCACGATATGGGAAAAGCAAGAGTGCAGGAGATGGGACGGATAAGAAGACTGTTTACTTAATGGTACCTAACAAATAATTTTGAGTGCAAATTCAAGTAGACATTCCCCAGTGCACGAGATGGGAGGGGACGAGATGGGCATGCATCTAGAAAATAGGGAGGAGTAAGTGGTGTCCTAACCACCCAAGGAGTTTTATGTACCCCCTAGGGGGGATACATATATAGTTCTAAAACTTTTGTTGGATCGAGGTGTAGTAACATTGTTTTAGAGGATTCCACTCCCACCCCCCAAGAAAAAGATGTATATGCTTTTGAATAGGGCCTTGGGCCTCCTTATTCCGGGAATCTTTCCATATTTTACACACTCTAATGAACTATGCTGCTCACACCTGTAAATGCACTTTGGGTAATTTTAAAATTAAAAGTGGTGCTATGTGTCGAAAGCAAAAACCATGTCTTCGACATTAATTTTGACTATACCTCACATGCTTCCTGCTTCGCTTAAAGCTCGCTTCTCATTTAAAAAGTGACCTTTGTACACCCATACACACTATAGATACCTCTATTTTTCAGTGTTGGAAATGCAGGGATCTTCCATCATTGTATAAGGTCGTCTGATTGCTGGGTGAAATATTGAAATATTAATCAGCCCTGGTCTCGGGGAAAGTGCCTACATGTAAGTGCCTTCAAGTCTCTAAAGACAACAACAAGGCTTCCCAGTTTTTGTAACTAAAAGTCTCGAAACATTTAAAACATAGTAATAACTATCAGCCTTAACTTTCTTAGAGGGGAGCCTTAAAACCCCTTCAAAAGTCTTATCTAAATCATTCAGTATTAAAGGCAGTTTTAATCGATTTAACCTGCTCAATTACATCAAGAAGAGATGGGCTGTTGACATAAATGGGAATTGTACAAATACCCTAAACTACGTGCTTCAACTCAACATGGTTGGACAGTGAAAACTTCAACTTTGCTGGAAATATATCGCTACATCATTTTCGCTCTTCAGGCAGGACTTAATAATTTAACAGTGACAGATAGAAGTATAGTTGATCATTGTCAACTACATTTGGTAAAACTACCTGAATTCAGTCATGCACCCGTAATAATAAATGAACTTAAACTTTGAGATCAATTTTTTCTCAAAATTTTACTAGGACTATGATAATTTTCGCCTTTCATACTAT
>JBCFYV010009882.1:33767845-34060345 GCA_039000515.1 Timema cristinae
GAAACGGACCCACCTCTAACTTTAATTGGTCCTGCTCATTTCAAGTTTCATATACCCATAATCGTGTTTGACTCAAATCATCAGGGACATACTCTCAAGTCTGGTGTGATAACATGCCGTATTACTTTCGTATCGGAAGAAAATATTATTCCTAATACTAAAGCATTCTTTCTTATCATTCCTGATCGTGTGGTGCGTTACAATCCTTCTAGCAGTGGAGTTAGCAATATGGAATCATAAATAGATGGTAGACCTCTTTCTCAATACTCAGCACTGTATGTTGATCAACATGGAAAGGTTTTTTAGAAAGGAGTGTGTCTTCCTCTTCAAGGAGGTAGCCATAATACATTCTGATCCTCTTAACGAAATCAACTATCTGTTCTTCTCTCCATTCAAGAATGATTTTCTCTCATCATGGAGCAAGAGAAATGTGTATTAGGTGACTATCAAACATCATGGTCTGTTATGGGAGAATGGAGATATACATACTTTAAACAAGGCAAGCTGATAGACTCCCATCATTAGAGAGAGAAAGGATGACCTACGAAATATACTAAGGGAATAGAGAAAATAACCTTGATTCGAGGTACCATCAACAACAACGACGAATACTACTTTTCCTAGTTTGAGTTTCTCTCTGAGAAAAATTAAAACCTTACGCAGCATAGGAAAGTTTGCCAGTCATTACAGTACTGTCTATATGTGTGCAACATATGATGTTTGACTCCTTTATGAATGGTTTAAGTGTTTTAGGCTTTATTGGTCAGAACTTTTGGGATTTAGCCATAGGTGCTGTATAAAACGATATGAGTTTGGTCATTAATTACCTTCTTTACATCATTGCTCTTATTAACAAGTATAAAAACACCTCAATTTTGACAAACTGCTGAGCTTCTTTGGTCTAGAAGAACTGGATACTTCAGGCATCGCTCATCCTCCTGATCCTAGGTCTAAACGTTAGGTTAAGAAGATTAAGACTAACGAAACTATCTAGAAGAAGAAGCGATAGTGTTAACCTTGAGTATTATTCTAGTGGGTGCTGTCATATTTCTAGACTTTGAGGGACTTCTAGATGAGATACATATTGTTTCATCTTTAAACGTACGGTTGCATTGACAAGTCCTAATATGCGGATGGTGACAACTTTCAAACCACCCTACCCTTTCGTTACATGTAGCTGCATGTGTTTGATATTGCCATAATAATATTTATTCAGGAGATTGTATTCGTATGTTATATACTTATAGATACTTGTGTTTGTTATTTATAGAGGAATATTTTGTCAGTAGATTGTATGATCGTGTTACTTGTAAGAGATATAGCTAAATGGGGAGCAGGCAAAATGATAGACAACAAAGTGGTCGACACGAGAGGACAAAGTGGTAGACAGCAAACTGCTAGACACGCAGAAACGACACGGACCAAGTGATCGACACGAGCTGGACCATGTGATAGACAACCAACCGGTAGACAAAATGAAAACAATTATTTGGAAGGCTGGGTGGGTCAAGTGGCCGACATGACTTGGACCAACTGCTAGACAAGCTCAAGTATAGGAGTACAAAGTGATAGACAACCAAGCGGTCGACACGAGAGGACCAACTGCTAGACAAACTTTGATAGCATCCAGTTAAGAGTGGGCTAAGTGACAGAACAGTTAATCCAATACACGCTTGTCCTTGTTTACACTCAAATATTTTTTCCCCCAACCCGTCAGCTTAACCTCACACTACTTGACATATTTTTTGTAGGGTTTGCTAAAGTAAGAATGTAGGTGAAAATAACTCGAAATAATGATAACCTTATAAAAGAATATCACGAATTGAATTGTTTTCAAACGGATCTAAAGATTTTGCTTAAAATGTATATGTAGGTATTGTTTGCCTAAATAACACTGTATGCTAGGTGTAAGTATTGTTTGACCTCCTAAATAACATTATGCTAGATGTAAATATTGTTTGACCTAAATAACACTTATTGCTATGTGTAAGTATTGTTTGACCTCCTAAATAACACTGTATGCTAGGTGTAAGTATTGTTTGACCTCCTAAATAACACTGTATGCTAGGTGTAGGTATTGTTTGACCTCCTAAATAACACTGTATGCTAGGTGTAGGTATTGTTTGACCTCCTAAATAACACTGTATGCTAGGTGTAGGTATTGTTTGACCTCCTAAATAACACTGTATGCTAGGTGTAGGTATTGTTTGACCTCCTAAATAACGCTGTTTGTCATACGGTCTAATAAGGTTTTAGAGTAGCTTGAATAAGAGTAATCATTCCGACTGAGTGTATTGGGCTGATAGTTACCACCCTTGTGATTTTTACATCTAACTTTTACACTAATGCGGAATTATTTCATCTTAACTTAGCTCCTTATTCTAACCCATTAATAAACCTGGTGCTAATGCAACATCAACAAAATGTTCTTAGCTTCGATGGTTGATGGTCTAAGGCGTCATTCTCAAAATAGACTGGACTGTCAATGACGGAGATATCAGGCTTCAAGTCCGGCCGGGTGATATTTCATTAATGGTTTACATTCTCCCTACATGCAAATGAGAGTACACATCTTATAATAACAACATTTATTCTTTAATCCATTAGTGCAATTAGATTTTTTTGTAGCACTGTGTCTTACCACCTGTTTGGGTTATACGCTTATTTACTAATTACGTTAATGTGTTGAAAAACAGGAAGATTAAATTTATATATAGTGCACCTGAATTTGCGTGGTGGCAGAGTGGAAAACCTTTTAAGAAAAATAACCCTCAATTTACCTGGCGGAATCAAACCCTGATCATAAGCTACCAACTTAATTTCTGGCAGTTGCTCTTTTTTATAAGATTTTATTTCATCTTGTTAGTTCTTAAAGTATGATTTTACCATTTATAACAAAACGTTTGTCTCCTTTCCTCAGATCCGATAATTCGTTTCATTCAGAGAAACATTCTTTATTTTCAGATACCATATTGTATGTATCAAAACCTATTATTTATTCGAAATGATAACTAAACTAGTGTTAGAAAATATGTTTTGAAAAGTGCAATGTGTAAGTAAATTATTAAAATTAAAAACACGATAGTTTAAGTTTATACACATATAAGTGGACCTCACCCATTTTGGGATAATTGAATCTAGGGTGTCGGGAGGGCAGCAATTTCTAGGAGCATCCAGACCATCCTTATACCCAACTCTCTAAGCCCATGTTTATCACTTTGTTAGTTATGAAATAACTTGTCTGTCACTTGAGCCACTCTTAACTGGATTCATCTCTATGTTTGTCGAGCAGTTGGTCCTCTCGTGTCGACCGCGGCTTCTATCACTTTGTCCTCTTATATGGGAGCTTGTCTATCACATGGTCCAGCTCGTGTCGATCACTTGGTCCATGTCGTTTCTGGGTGTCTAGCAGTTGGTCTTTTTACAGATTTGTTCTCTCGTGTCGACCGCTTGGTTGTCTATCACTTTGTACTCCTATACTTGAGCTTGTCTAGCAGTTGGTCCAAGTCGTGTCGGCCACTTGACCCACCCAGCCTTCCAAATAATTGTTTTCATTTTGTCTACCGGTTGGTTGTTTATCACATGGTCCAGCTCGTGTCGATCACTTGGTCCGTGTCGTTTCTGCATATCTAGCAGTTTGCTGTCTACCACTTTGTCCTCTCGTGTCGACCACTTTGTTGTCTATCACTTTGCCTGCTCCCGTCTAGCAGTTTGTATGGTGCCAGCTAAATGAATATTTGGTTTGGAGATGGTATTGCATTTTTACTTGTGTTTATGTTTGATCTGGCTAAAGAAATATTTATTCAAAATATGGTTTAATAATGGTTTTTGTATCAGCTTGTGTTGTATATGGCTAGACAAATATTTAGTCAGGGGATGGTGTTTCTTGTAGCCTGTGAACGATAAGCCAGAGTAATATTTAGTCAGGGAACTATATATGGCATTTACACTTATAGCTGATTGTGAAGGATATTGTTAAATAAGCATTATACAGTATATATAAATATTTAGTCAAAATATGATATGACAGCGCTACTTGTAGCTGCTTGTGTTTAATATTACTAGAGGAATATATATTCAGGAGATGCTATGAAAGTGTTACTTGTAGCTGCCGTTGAGGAATATTATTAGAGCATGATTGGGTCAGGATATAATAAGGCATTGCCACTTGTAGCTGATTTTGAGTGATATTGCTAGATAAAGATTTGTTCGGGAGATGATATTACATTGATACTTATAGATGCTTGTAAAGGATATTGTTGGATAAAGTTTTAGTCAAGAGCTGATATGACATTTCAATTTGTAGCTACTTGTAAGGGGTATTGTTAGATACAGATTTATTCAGGAGTTGATATGACATTTCTACTTGTAGATGCTTGTGATGTGTATTGCTAGATGAATATTTAGTAAGGACAAGATATGATATTACTACTTGTCACTACTTGTGAGGGATATTGTTAGATAAAGATTTTGTCAGGAGATGATATGACATTACTAATTGTAGCTGTTTGTAAGGGATACTTTTAGAAAAATATTTGGTCAGGAGATTATTTAACATTGTTACTTGTAGCTGCTTAAGAGGGATATCGTTAGATAAATATCTGGTCAGGATATGATATTATATTGCTACTTGTGGCTGCTTTTGTGAATTATTGCCAGATAGAGGTTAGGTCAGAAGATGCTATGAAATTTATAATTGTAGCTGCCTGTGAGGTAGATTGCTAAATTAAAATTTAGTCAAGAGATGATATGACAGTGCTACTTTAGATGCTTGTGGGGAAATCTAGTCAGAGATGGTATGAAAGGGTTGCTTGTAGCTTCTTGCGTTTGATATTGCTAAAGGAATAATTAGTCAGAGATGATATGGCCGTGTTACTTGTAGCTGCTTGTGAGGGATGTTGATAGATGATGTTTATTTCTAAGTTGATACCTTTCTGCCTAACGCACACAGAGAATCAGGCCTGCGCGGCGGGGAGCTATAGAGGGATAGGGTAATGCGTGTTCCACTGAAGGTGACCAGGGCTCCTTTCACACGGTCCGGGTGCTCGCCTGTCCGGGCATTCATCCGGACAGCCAGTGCCCGGATGATGTCTTCACACGATAAGCCATATTTATCCGAATGTCCAAGTGTCTCCAGGGCCCTGACCTTTTCTCTTATTATAAATTGACCCCAACTATAGTAGTTAAAAAATATGTTTTATACAGCTGTCCACGTATTTGTGGGAAAATATGTGTGTGGAACAGGCATTACACGCACTCCTTTAAAAAAAAAAAAGACATGGAAGATTAAGTAGTTTTAGTTAACTTTTTCTTTTTCTTACATAAATTATGATTATTTTTTATATTGTCATGTAACAAAAATACTAATGAACTAAATAATGAAAAAAAATAGTTGCGTAGGATAGCTATAGATTCTAAAATGATAGAATGATATATACTCTACAAAAATACATAAAAAAGACAAATAGTGGAATAATTTTAAACTTTCAAAATTCTTTCTTTTTCCCATCCATTATTAAACGTTCAAATTCTAGCTTCAGTTGGCCACAAACACTTTTCCACGCATCTCTTGATTTATCGCGATCTTTGTACTCTTCAATAGATCTGTCCCATATTTCAGGTTTTTACCTCTACTAAACTAATCATAATTTTCACGTCTACTTCTTCTTTTTCTTTTGTCATGTCTTGCGTGGCTATTGCAAACTATACATTCCTCAACAAACCTCAACAGCACACCAAGAGATCACTCAGACGGCTAAATATCCAGACCATATGCAGGCATTCATTAAACACTGTGGTCCACTAGAGCTCAGTCTGGGCAAACACCCGTCCAAGCCTCGGAGGTTTGTAGCAGGGAGATCCGAGCGATTTCTACACTCGGACGTAGATTTGCCCGGACCCAGATGGTGTGAAAGAACACGTGCCTTTCCATCTATTTATATCTGTCCGGGTGCCGGGCGAACACCCAGACCGTGTGAAAGAGGCCTAAGGATTTAGTTTATGTACCGTAATAAAATGGGAGAAGCTGTAGACATCAACAATGACTATTTCGGTTTAGTTGACTTTTTGTTCAATAATTCTACTGAGGCCTTGTCTTTTGAATGAAAAGTGCATTTAAAAGGAAAGATAGCAAGACCAAAATTTGATATTTCACAGAAGGTATAGCAAAGAAATAAATATTATTATCATTATTAATAATAATAATAATAATAATAATAATATAATTATTATTATTATTAATAATAATAATAATAATAATAATATAATTATTATTATTAATAGTAGTAGTAGTAATAGTAGTAGTAAGTGGTGGTAGTAGTGGTAGTAGCATAGTAGTAGTAGTAGTAGTAGTAGTAGTAGTAGTAGTATGCCAGTACTGTATTATGTAATTCCATAAAAATCCCATTTTTGACATCGTTAAGTGTGCACATTTATGAGTGTTAATGACCCAACTAACCCAAAAATGGTCATCACGCTTCGCCACTGAGCGGTTATATTATGAATATTATTGAAGGCTTTACCAAAAATTAATTCTTTTTAATCAAAGACTTAACATAAAGATTATCATTTACATTATGTTAAGTTAAATATAAAGTATAAATGATTAGGGCATCCGGAGAAAATGACAAAAATCTGCCTGGGAAGAAAGAGATAAAATCATATATTGTATGCCTACAAACATTTAATCTACCATGACGGTTTACGCTCTTTACGACATCCGAGCTCTCGATTCATAGTAAAATATTATTAGTGCAAACGGGCGCAGCTAAACTGATAGACAATAAACTGGTTGACACGGGAGGACAAAATGGTTAGCAGAGAGGTTTTCGACGGGTAGGAGCAGCGTAGGGTCCAAGTGACCTACACGAGTAGGACTCATATGACAGAAAGCCAACTAGGCAACAAAATGTAAAACATATTTGGAAGTCTAAGTGGGTCAAGTGGCTGACACAACATGAACCAACTGTTCGACCAGCTCATTCATCTGAGGTCAAAGTGATAGACAGCTAACTGGTCGACAAACGTCGAAATGAATTCATTTAAGGATGGGCCAAGTGATTGATAAGTCAATACAATGAAGACAAAGATTTGTTTTTTAGGACCACATCCTACTAACCGTGCGGGTTATACGCTACGTGAACAAAGTCCTTTCTAGGCCAAAGGTCACCGGTTTGATTTCAGTGTACTATTTCAACCGTTTAACTAGATACATTCATGTGAAGCATCAAATATAAAAGTAATTACATTTCTGTGAACAGCTGTGTTCCGTTACTAATGATAGCCTAATAATTTCAATCAATTGCATCAATAAGCTTTATTTTCTCATATCAAGAGAAAGCATTGTGATAGTGAAATAATTTGATCTCTAGATTATGACGAGTTTCTACGTTTTATGTGAACACGAACTTAAAAAAGTGGAATCTAGAATTGTGTCTGTCCCATGTATGTCTGTCTGTCCCTGTTCACATCTCTGAAATACTTTATGGAATTAGTTCAAACTTGATATCTATATGACATAGGGCACTACCAAAAAAAAAATCAATTTACTTAAACTATTCCTTCAATCAAGCGTAGTTTACTGATAGGTAATTTTTTTAAATTCAAAATTGATCGAGAATGGTTCTAACGATTTTATATGCATATTTAGAATTCGTTTGACATGACAAATAGAACTATATAATTGTTTTTTGGTAAAAAAAAAATCGTTGAAGGGTAGTATACTGCTGACGGACTTTTTTTTAAAAAAAACTCGAAATGTTTTACAAATAGCTCGATTTAGTTCCAAATGGGTATCTTGGTTGTGTTTGCATAACAAATAACACTGTTTACTTGTTTTTGTGGTAAAATATCACATATGGGGTAGTTTACTGATGACTGATTTTTCAAAAACTTGAAATATTTTACAAATGGTTCTAACGATTTGGTTTCAAATGAGTATTATAGGAGTGTTTGACATGATAGATAAACCTGTTAAGTAAACATTCAATAAAGGGTCGTTTAGTGATTTTTGATTTTTTTTAAATGTGAATTATTTTGAAATTATCTTAATTAAATTGCCTATAATGTATATTTGGGAAGTGTTTTACAATAACATTACAAATAAAGCTGTAGACTTGTTTTTGAGGGAAAATTCGTTTATGGGTAATCAACTGATGTCTGTTTTTCAATTTGAATATTTAACTAATAATTGGTTTGAATTGACTCAAAATGGGTATATGTTAAGTTGACTGTATAATAAATAGTTGTGTACATTAAAAAATAATCATTTCATTGAGGTTTTATAACTAATGGCTGATTTTTGTAAGAATTTTTTTTTTTTAAATAGTTCTAAAGATTTGGAAACCAATTTTGTAGCTGGGGACTGTAATTTTTAGAATCGCTTACACATAATTTACATTTGAAAATTTGAATTTTTTTAAAAAATATTTTAACAATTTTGTTTAAAATGTATATATAAAGAGTGAGTATTGTGATTAACAAGATGATGAGTTGGTTTTACAGAGAAAACATTCTTATAGGTAGTTTATTCAAAATCTATTTAAAAATTAACTTTGAATCTATAATACACAATATGAGAAAGTTTTTGCGATTGGGTCGTACCATTTATTTCATTACTCTCTCAAACCCCGTTTGAGCTATACGTACATCTGTAATAATGGGGAAAGTTTAAATTTAGAATATATTTAGACGCATTTACGTGAAGGATGATTAAAATAATGTAGGGACATTGATTAGAATCCCGCGCTCCTCATAACCGAGAAGCCAGTATGATGTGAGAGTGACTCATTAAACATTATGACAAATGACGTAAGTATTAGGTAAATGTATGTAATATATCACATAAAGGTATAATTATTGATAGATTTTACATGGTTTTTCCGTGTGCAATTTCATTGTCGAACACTTTGTTCGTAATGTTTAACACGTTGGTCACTTGGACCACTATTAACTGAACCTATCTCAATCATAACTTTCATAATCAACATAAATAATAATGTATAATATATAATTCATAAATTTCAACAAAAGGTAATATGCATTATGCATTACTTTGAGTAGACGGATCGATAAATTTAACTGTAAGAAGAAACTCTAGTCAATTAAATTAATTGGATACACAGTAGACGAGAAATATCTTTTTAATCTTCATGTTTGAAGATAGTCTTCAGTTTCTTGTAGTAGCCATATTTATTTATTATTTACCAGTAGTTGGTGGGAACACCTGTGACAGCTCTCTGATTGGCTGAATTTTATCACGTGACCACGCTCTCTCTCTCTCTCTCTGATTGGCTGTTGATTTTCCCCCATCCACCACTCATCCCCACCTCCTGACGCCCTCTCCCCTCCTTCTGACACCCTTTAAAGTGTTTCAAGCTTGTTAATTCTTGTTTCATTTGTTTTTTATTTGTGTTCATTGCTTTATTTTGTGTGCTCAATGGTTATTTATGTGTGAGCATTTGTTTGTTATCTGTGCTCATTGGTTATTTATTAATTGGTTATTTTTAAGTCTGGGTAGGATTGAGACGGGGCGTTGGAGTTTATTTATTTATTGGCGTGCAGTCCACGGCACCGGGCGCTCCTCCTTCGGCATCGCTAGTGAGTGCTGGGAGCATCTTCTCTGGCCGGCCGCTTAACAAAGAGTGTAATCACCGAGAAGCTTACAGCGTATCACGGCCGTAAGACCCCTTTCAATTATTCCTCACTCCCCCACCCTCCTTACATCGCCAAGAACGAGCTAAGTTACACTAAATGCTTCCTCTCATAAGACACTGTTGGACTGCCTTTCACTAAACCCCCACCTCACCCTAACTTCGCTATACCCCTTCTCAGTGGGATCATCAGATGTCGCAACAACATTAATTTGTTAAAAATTTTGAAAGAGGGTGGCAGTGACCTTGTTGAAGAGTCATGAACTCCCAAGACTGCTTGGTGCATCAGTTGGGGCATTTCGAAGGTCGCTGGTTAAGATGTGCCTTCTAAATGCCCACTCGGGGGCCAATGATTCTATTTTCTTCCGCCAGGAGCCTGACATCTCGACGGTGTGAACACCGGTATTTGAACCTCGATATTTTTAGCACATCTGATGTCTGTTAGAACGTCGGTACTTCCTGCACCCCCAGTTTTTTGCCGGTCAACCAGGTAGAATGTGTACCCACATTTGCTTCAAACATCGATGACTTGATCACTAACCGTCTAGTGACGCCTTCACCATGCGACCATCGATGCAAGTAAAAAATTGATTGTGACGGTACCCTCGTCATCGGAGGGAACACGGAGCACAATTCCTCCTGATGGCCGATTATGGAAGAGTGTTAGAAATGGCTCCTCGCCGTAAGACCCCTTTAACTTCCCCTCACTCCCCCACCTTCAAGGCATGTGTCGCAACTCCTCCCCCCCACTCTATGTGGTAATGGGTTTTCCCGGTGTCGTCATCGCAATGTCCTAACCCCCTATGTGGTAATCGGTTTTTTCCCGGTGATGTCGTAACTAGAGAGCATTGATACAGCTCTGATTTTGCGCAATGGGGGCCCCGGAAACCTTACAATGATTTATAATCCTCAGTTAGGGGCAACTATCCCTAACCACCAAAGTCTACAAAATCGGCTGTTTGGTATCGTCCGTCGACATGCTTGGATGTAGGTATCAGCCATGGGGATGATTAAGTAAATGTTTTGAAGGGAAAAATACCTACAATTTACACGGCGGGGATTCAATTTCCTCCAGCCATAATTAGATAAGCCTGACATTTAGACGGCGTGCACACCGGGATTCATATCTCGATATATTTAGCACATCTAATATCTGTTACAATGGTCGTACTTCCCTTCAAGTGCACCCCCACCCTTTTTTTGAAGGGGTTTTGCTTGTCGACCTGATTATTGTAGACCAAGTAGAATTTATATCCGCATTTGCTTCAAACGTCAATTGCTCTGTCATCGGCCATCAAGTGACCACTTAAACCATGCGACCATCAATGCAAATATACAAATTAAGAAGGCGTGCACACCGAAATTCGAACCTTGATATCCTTAGCACTGCTGATGTTTGTTATAATGGTCGTACTTCCAGCCCCCCCAACATTTTGCTGGTCGACAAGATTTGTCTAGACCATGTATAATGTGTACCCGCATTTGCTTCAAACGTCGATAACTCTATCACCGGCCATATAATAATGCCTTAGATCATGCGACCATCAATGCAAGTATGAAATGTATTGAGATGTTAGATTGATACCCAAGGATAGATTTAAAACAAAAGAAACAAACGTTTTATTCCTCAAGCCACTTATAATAATAGAAAAAATAATTTAATGTTCTCATTTATATTTTGTCATGTGAGGAATGCCAGACCTCCACCGTGGTTCGGATTTACCGCTAAACCAAAGGTCTTCCAATTCATCTCACAATCATTCTACCATTACACATTAGCGTAGGTGCGTATATCCCGGACGGGTAGTAAGACGCAGTGCTAATAATAATAATATATAGCTCTTACATTCATTCATAAGTAATATTGAATTTAATGTTCGCAACTATATTTTGACGAAATAATATATCACAAACAAAAAACACACACACAGACAATAACTTCCTTTTATAATTGTAGATTTTTGTTCCATTAATAAAAATATGCGGATAGCCCAGACGGGAATGCCTGACCGCAAAAGAGAAAACAAATAATAATAAGATCTAAAATCTCAATATTGAGATTCGAACCGAATCCTAGAGATGAACATGACAGCTGAGCACTGTCTCACTGAACTACAGTCCAATTTTCATATGATCAACAACTAGATCTAATTTCACTTATTCATACGTCAAGACAAGTGATCTGCAGCAACCTATTTTGATGTACTATCAATACCTATAAAATATCACCGATACTGTAGTATTATTTTATAAATGTTGGCTGAAAAAGTTTGTATTTTCTAAAAGTCTATTTGTATAAAAACTGGACTCTAAATTATTTGCTTTTCCACAGATTTTTTACTACCGGCTCGGGCTTTACTTCACTTATTCCTCTTATTGCAAGCCTGACGACTTGAAGCCCACGGTGTTACTGTAATTATTTAAATATAAGAGGCTGATATCATAATCAAAATAGTCAAAACAAAACCTTCCAAGTGCCAGCATGGGCTCAAACTGAAGTCCCTTAATGACCGCAGGTATCTACCTAAATAAAAGCCCCACTCACGTGATATTACCGTGGGGGTTGTAGGGTGAGGGGAAAGAAGGAGGTCGATAAATGGATAAGTCCCTTGTCACCCCCCTGTGGCACCGAAACAGCGACCCACCCTCCTAAACCACGGCCGTGCAGATTAGCATGAGTTTGCTATCTTTAACTCTTTTTAGCACCGCGTCTTACTAACCGTTCGGGTAATAATACGCTAAAGTACTATTTACGCTAATAGACTAGGAATTGTAAAGGTTAAATTCAGAGAAGGGGAACCCGTATTTGCGCGTGGAGGGATAATGTATAAACCACCCCAGTTCACCCAACCGAGAATAGAAACCCCCGTTCTTGGCAGTCTAGCTCATCACGAATCTGGTGCGTTAGCCAACTGCGAGACCGAGGCGGGTATCTATCACTATGCGCTCTTTTTAGAGAGTTAACAATCGTTACGATGCTAATTCTTCTCTATGTATACTTCAACCAAACCAAATATTACAACAGATTGAAAGAAGAAGCATATTTGCGAGTCCATTTGGATTCGGAATTGGGAAGGTTGAATCCACATTTGCGTGGACGGGGAGTAAAGACAAGTTCCAGTGTTTACGTGTAGGGAGAGTGGGAAACCATTTATTGAGAACTACCAACATTACACCTCAATAGTTATTCAAAACCTCAACCTCACCCAGTAGAGATTCCAACCATTATATCTTTCTCCATGTTCTTCATGCCCTCTAGTTGTCAAACCCAAGAGAATAATATGACGTTTCAAATGTACTAGTTATCAATACATTAGCTTAATCAGTACTTAAAAAGTTTGTGGTTTCAATTTTGGTAAGGTAAACTACCGGTGTTTATTTACTCTCCCTATAACCAAATGTAGGCTCAATCCTCCCAATTATTAATCCGTTTTCGTAATTAGTACTTAAAAGTATAACCCGAACCGGGTAGTAGGACGCGGTGCTAAAATGTTTCAAGTTCGCGTGTGTGGAGGTGTATGGCACCTTACCTTAAAACAAATTTAGTTAAAATAATAAACAAATATTTAAGCAATTAAATAATAATAATAATAGTATACCTATTCTTCCTTTCTGTTCATATATTATACTTGCTAAAGCTATATTAACCACACGTGTGTAAGCAATACAGATTAACACTTAACCATCTGTGCTCTTAAATATTTATTCCGGCAAAGTTGTCACGTGTATATTGCCATTGCATTTCTGTCACAACATATTCTAGGGACCGAACGGGTGCGCCCAGTAGACTCTATCTTTGTGTAGCAATCTACCATCACCATGCATTTTATATTTGCATCGATGGTCGCATGTTCTAAGGCGTCACTATACATCCAATGACAGAGTAATAGACATTTGAAGCGAATGTTGGTACACATTATACCTGGTCTAAAAAATTATTGTCGACCAGCAAAATGGTGGGGGTGCAGGAAGTACGATCGTTCTAACAGACATTAGTGTTGCTAAATATATCGAAGTTTGAATCCCGGTGTGCGTGCTGACTTAATTTGTATACTTTGATAGATGGTCGCGTGGTCTAAGGCGTCACTAGACGGGCAATGACAGAGTGATCAACGTTTTAAACAAATGCGGGTTCACATTCTTCCTGGTCTACAAAAATCTGGATGATTAACAAAACCCTTTGAAAATAGTGGGGGTGCATTCGGAAGGAAGTGCGCCCATTCTAACTGACATTAGATGTGCTTAAGATTTTTAGGTTCGAATCCTGGTGTGCACGCCGTCTAAATGTCAGGTTCATCTAATTATGGCTGGGGGAAATCTAATCCCCGCCGTGTAAGCTGTAGGTTTTTCTCCCCCAGGAACATTTCTTAATCATTCCCATGGCTGATACCTACATCCGCATGTCGATGGATGATACTAAACCACCGATTTTGTAGACCTTTGGGGTGAGGGATAAACGTCCTCTAACTGAGGATTATAAATCACCGAAAGGCTTCCGAGGCCCCTGATTGTTCATAACCAGAGCTATGTCAATGCTCTTTTGTTGTTATATCACCGGGAAAAACCCCATTACCACATAGGGAGTTGCGACATTGCGATGACCAGTTGCGACATCACCTGGAAAAAACCAATTACTAAATAGAGGGTTGCGACATTGTGATGATGACACTGGGAAAACCCATTACCACATAGTTGGGGGGAAGGGGTTGCGACAAAAGCCTTGAGGGAGGGGGGAGGGAGGGGAAGTGAAAGGGATCTTAAGGTCGGGAACCATTTCTCACACTCTTTCCTAAGCGGCTGTCAAGAGAACTTCGTGCTCCGTGTTCTCTCCGATGCCGAGGATACCGTCCAATACATTTTATAATTGTATCAATGGTCGCATGGTATAATCCGTCACTAGATGGCTGGTGACAGAATGATCAATATTTGTAGCAAATGCGGGTAAACATTATACCTGGTCGACTAGCAAAATGGTGTGGGGGTGAAGGAAGTACCGCCATTCTAATAGCCATTATCTGTCCTAAAGATATCGAGGTTTGAATCCCGGTGTGCATGTCATCTAAATGTCAGGCTCCTGGCAGGGGAAAATCGAATCATTATCCCCGAGTGGGTATTTAGAAAGCTCATCTGAACCTGCGGTATTCATAATGTTACGACCAATGTGCCTAATGGCCTTGGAGCTGTGGGAAAATACATCTGAACCAGCGACTTTCAGAATGCCACAACCGATGCACCAAGCGGTCTTGGGAGTTCATGACTCTTCAACAAGGTTGCTGCCACCCTCTTTCAAAATTTTTAACAAATTAATGTTGTTGCGACATCTGATGATCCCACTGAGAAGGGGTATGGCGAAGTTAGGGTGAGGTGGGGGTTTAGTGAAAGGCAGTCCAACAGTGTCTTATGAGAGGAAGCAGTCCGTGTAACTTAGCTCGTTCGTGGCGATGTAAAGAGGGTGGGGGAGTGAGGGAAAAGTGAAAGGAGCCTTACGGCCGTGATACGCTATCAGCTTCTCGATGGTTACACTCTTCGTTAAGCGGCCGGCCAGAGAAGATGCTCCCAGCACTCTCTAGCGATGCCGAAGGAGGAGCGCCCGGCGCTTGGACTGCATGCCAATAAATAAACTCCAACTCTCAATCCTACCCAGACATAAAAAAAAACCAATGAATAAATAACCAATGATCACAGATAAAAAACAAATGCTCACGCATAAATAGCCGTTGAGCACATAAAATAAAGCAATGAACACAAATAAAAAACAAATGAAACCAGAATTAACAAGTTTGGAACACTTTAAAGAGTGTCAGAAGGAAGGGAGAGGGCGTCAGGAAGTGGGGAGGGGTGGTGGATGGGGGAAAACCAACAGCCAATCAGAGAGTAAGGGGCATGGTCACGTGATAAAATTCAGCCAATCAGAGAGCTGTTACATGTGGTCCCACCAATTACTTTTACCAAATATTTTACGTCGATATCAATTAAAATGGGGAAATGGGATTGTAAAAAGGTAAACTATGATAAGTCCGTTGTTTTGCCGTAGAGCAGTGTGTCTGGTTTTTTCTAAAGCTCCACTAGAATGTTGAAGTAAAGTGTCTATGTATTTTATATAACTATAGGTTATTAGTATGTATTAGACGTGAGATTAGTGGTGAGGAAAGATGGATTCTCACTTACCTACTCTATGGCATTGGGAACTTGAAATTTCATTGCCGCACTCAAGGGGGTAGAAAGGTGGTCGTTCACAAATAATATATATAAAAACTAGATATTTAAGTTTTTTACTCTTATTACAGTTTTATTGTATTATGTCTTCAACGAAATATTAGTTAATTAATGTTTTAATATATACCTTCATGATACACTTTGCAAAACCTCCGATTGTAAAATTAACTCTGTCAACATTTCAAGGACGTTTCTTAAAATGAGCAGAGTAGGTGTGGTCCGAAAAAATGAGGCAAACATTTTTACAATCACCTGTAAAATTATACTTGGGGAATCACCCTAAGGAAAGAGCAGCTTAAATAACAGAACAACTGTCGGAGGTGGAGTTTGTAGCGTATGTATGAAGGTTTACTACTTTTCTGGTCTTCCCCCACCCATTATCTCAGCATACCTACTTAAAATATTATTTGCTAACTATGAGAAGTTTGAAAGAAAGGGCAGGGTCGGGAAGTGGGAGAGGGTCCTGACACCTCTAGAATTTATTAACGAGCCCCTACCCCCCTGAATTAGAGCTTTCTACACCCTTAGCTGCACTTCTAAAGTACGCCCCCTATCCCTATCTTGAGATAGTTCTCTTTCAGGTTCATTCTAATGTTATCCTCCCATCTACGTCTAGGTTTACTCAATGATATTTTCCCATTGAGCTTCCCAATCAATACCCTGAACACAGTTCTAGATTCTCCCATTCTTGCTGCATTTCCTGCCTACAGTAATATACGAGACCTGACTATCCTAACAATGTCTTGTTATGAGTACAGGGTATGTAGCTCATCATTATGTAACCTCCTTAACTCCCTAATAACTTTATCCTGTTTTGGGTCAGATTTATTCCTTAGCACCTTGTTTTCGAATATCCTAAGCTTTTTTTTTATCGTGCAAGGTAAGGGACCACGTTTCTCACCCTTATAGAAGTACTAACCCCCTTCCCCGTAAAAAATATTGTAAAGAATCCTGTAAAACAAAGATTCAAATCATCCATCATGTCAATATAAAAACAAAACTTTTTTTACTTATTTTTTTTTTAAAATACAGTCCTACCATCACTTTATAGCCCCTTCCCTCTTTTTATCCTCCCTCCCATTTTCATCTCATTCCTATATAATTTTGTTTGCTCCAGGTGCGAAAGGAATTGTGTATACACCAATCAAACAAATTGTTAAAATCAAATTAATTTTTCAGCTTCCTCCACTTTCATTTACTCCCCTCGTTTTCCCAAATTTTATTTTAATCTTTTTTTTTTTTGCGTTCCTCGTCACTACATCTATTTCTCTTTCCTCACCCCTAACCCCCCCCCCCGGCCCCCTTCACCAACCCCACTCTCTCTTCAACAACTTTTTTTTCCAACGACTATATAATATACTATCGACATTTTTATGAGGAATAAATTAAATTTTCTAAATAAAATATAGCCTATGTTACTCGCTGATAATGTAGATTTATATTGGTGAAAGAATTTTTAAAATAGGTCCAGTAGTTTTTGAGTTTATCCATTACAGACAAAAAAACAAAAAATCAAATCTTTCCTATTTATAATATTAGTAAAGACAGGTAAAATTATTGTTTTGTATATTCTGAGTTTTACATTCCTTGACAGCAGGAGAGATGTCAAAGACCTACTGATCGAGTAATAGCATTTATTGGCCGACTGTATTCCTTAACTAATGTTTAATATTTTAAATTAAGAGGCCACCATAGTACCCGAAAGATAAACCAAAACGTCTTATTGATCTAATTTATGAGCAATTAATGAATACGTTGATTAAAGAAAGCTCCAACAGATTTAAGTGTGTCTCTTTTATTTTATTGTTTTAATTTTTTGTTTCTTTATCTCGACAACCAGAAATAAAGTCAATTGTCTAAAATATTATTTATTTTGCCAGAGAAACATGGAGAACTAAACTAAATTATAACTATTGGGTCCTAGATATGAGCTGTGAGATCAAGATTTTGTGCTAAAATCCTGTGGTCACAACACAAAAACTTTAGGTTAGCTATATTAGAATGTAAACTTGGGCAGCCACTGCTGCCGAGTGTTGGCTGACCTAGCGCATGGCCATCATGGGTAAGGATGAAGAGAAGAGAGGGAGAGAGAGAGTCGAACAGAAGAAAAACACCTTTTAGGGCTGCAATAAAGTCCAAGATAAAGTCAAGGGAAACAAATGTTTACTACTCACTAGTTTCTTTATCTTTTATTTCTCGCGGCCCCCTAAATATCCTAAAATATTTTCGCGACCCCCCTAGTTTTTACTAACATATTAATCATCAAGATTTATTCTAAAATAGTGGCTTTATTTACTGATTATACTAGCAAATATAAAAAAAGCAGAAATTAACTTACCCAAATGTATTCAACGAGCCCTCTGCTTCAACAGCAGAGGGCTCGTTGAATACATTTGGGTAAGTTAATTTCCAGTAATTTGTCTATTCTTCTTTCAATAACTTTTATTACTTAATGCTATTCACACTCAGGAGTCGATCCGGAGTCAATTTTGTTGCGTTGTTTTAATATTTACTAGGCCTATGTTGTGGAAAACCCCTTTTCACATAAATAATTAGAAACAAAGGGCAGCAAATTTTGAATGGCGATGGTAAACAGATGGGGATTATTTGTACTAACCGTGATTTATTTTATCCGTGCTAAACCCCCCCCCCCCTTCTACATTACCCCGGAAAATCGAGAGTCTACTGTACTAACATGCTTACGATCATCTAATTCTTTCTTCCAAAATGTAAAATTTAAGATAATTTACTTCAATAATAAGCAAATAACATTTTAAATTATCTTTTCAAGGCCCCCCAAAAAACCTTTCACATCCCCTTAGAGGGCCGCGGCCTCCCGGTTAAGAATCACTGACCTATATATGACCACGGGGTAGGGGAGAAGTGTCAAGTGAGAAGGAGCCTGAGGTATCTTTGACAGACCACTCACATTACAGATATTGATAAGTTTTGCTCGAGTTGAAACCAATTAATGTTTTTTTCAATTTTAAAGAATATAAGCTAAGTATATGTTTCTATTTTTCTAGTACTACAATAACCTACGTATATGCCTTTTTGGTTAGTGTCTTACTACCCATCCGGATTGTACCCATATGTACTAATTACTCTAATTTGATAGGGAGAAGGAAAGTTGAGTTTAGAAGAAAAGTACCAACATTTGCAGAGGAGTGGATAACTCTTTAGGGAAAACCACCCTAATTACACACAACTGGAATTTGAAGCCCTATCTCCCTCATAAGCAGTCTCGTCTATTGCGAGAGTGACACACTGACTCGGACCATTCAACCACTAATGTGAAAGGCATGACTTAATTTTGCTTTACTCTATGGTGGATCTCGTTCATTCATGTATTCAAACGTTATTAAATAAATTAAGAATATTCTTTTTTAAAATTTCATAACGTCTAATTTTCTCGTATGGGAGACGCAATTTATAAAATAATCAGTTGCCAAATAATTTGGGTGTAGAGCATTCATGGTATTTATTAGTCAGAAACTCTTATCAGAAATATGATTCATTTCCTATTGATAAGCACACGAAATAGACATCAAGCTCATCTTGTCTGGTTTGTCGATGACTGACGGGGAGGTCAAGACTCGAATCCCGGCTGTATATATTGAGTGTGGATAATTTGCCAATCTTACTTCTTAACTAAGCTATAAAAGCCAACTCTTTCACACAACATTTATTTATTCCCTATGGTCTTGACCGAGGACCAGAGTTTGAGAACCACCGTGTTGGACAATACTAGCATTAGAAATTTTAGACGCGTTCTCAAGAAGTGATTGCTGTTTATAGCAAGAGATCATTGCTAATCCAGACACTTTTTTTTTACCAAAGTTTGGTAGCCTTACTAATAACCATATTAAATATATGACAAGCACAGGGTGATTTGATAAAATTATAGTACAATAAAACTCCATGGCGTGATCCTGCAAGTGATATATACCAACCGAGTGGCCGCCGCCGTTTGCGATGATGATAGTGTTAACATTTTGCGGGTAGAGGGTATCATGTGGTCAGCACTACTAGCCCTCCAACCATTAATCTCAGTTTTATAGACCGACGCTGCTACTTCTTTATTCAAGTAGCTCCTCATTTGTGCTTCACAGAAAAATCTGGAAGCAACGAGGATTGATCCCATGACATATGGATATGTGTTTTTCTATGAAAGGGGTTTTTCATTCGCTATCCAGGCTAACATTTATGAATTGTATCTTAAATGCTCTTTGAATTCTTACTCTCTTGGATTAATCGTTATTTTTGTTTTTATTTTACACCGCGCTTGATTATGCATCCGGGTCATATATTGATTAATGAGATAAATATGATGATAAACAATTAAAAAAATAAAATAAAACAGCCTCACCGTTGATACACCCGCATGGGGCTCGAACCATGACCTGCCTGTCATAGGAAAACCAAACTGAAAGAACTTTACAATTAGACCATGTGCCTACTGATGAATTATAAAAATCAAATCAAGTGTTGTTTAAATTTTGTATGTTTACAGAATATAGTTAGTTACACCTGACCGTCCCCCACCACCCCCTACACCCCCATCGTGTCAAAATTATTGAATTTGGTAAATATATAGCTTTGGCGTGTAGTAAGCTAGAATAACGTCAATATAAGCATGATCCCACATAGAATTTTAAAATACTTAAGAAGAAGAGGGGGTTCGTAGTGGGGGCAAATGCCCCATAACTTTAAATTACTGTGATATTAGGTTATTGAACATAAGTAATATTTAACAGTTAAAAATATTTAATAACAGCCAAGCGTTTTCTTTAAAACTCGACAATCTCACAAAAAAAAAAAGGGCACATAGCGGTACTTTAACTACCTATTTGCCAGGCCTCCACCGTGTTTCGGATTCCACGTTAAACTGTAGGTCCTTCATTTCATCTCACAATCACCCTACCATTACACATTAGCGTAAGTGCGTATAACCCGAACGGGTAGTAAGACGCGGTGCTAATAATAATAATAATAATAATAATAATAATAATAATAATAATAATAATAATAATAATAACTACCTATTACTATGGATGTCTGAGTTTGAAGCTATGAAGCTAAGCCGAAGGTGAACGCTTGTAAACTACCTCTTATTCATTTTTTTGCTCATTTACTCTAAGATGTTGTTGCTAATAACGTAAAAATGCTGTTGATGTCACTAGTATAAATAGACATAAGCTGCTTGTTAATAATAAAAATCCACCGGAAATTAAATAAGCGGTCTATAGGACTTTAAGTTAGGAACATTAAATTTAATAAAACAATTTGTTCTTATTGTTTAGGTTTTATTGTACAAGGAGAGATTGTTACCAGAAATTGTAGATTTTCCATACAAATTTCGACTATTAAAATTAACATCAAGGAGAAGGTGTGGGTGAATACTAATCCATCTCTCAGATGGTTCAGTATCTGCAAACTATTATATTTAATAACAATTAGCCCATTGTCGTATTTTTACATAATATCCATTCTTTTAAGACCTTCGGTCACGTAATTATAAAATTACATTTTTTATGCTATCAGTATAAGTACTAGACTTTACCTAGTGACTCTAAGTCATCACTCCTCAACCAGACTATACCTAGCAACTGTAAGCCATCTATCCTCTGTCATAGTAGACGTAACTACTGTAACTGTAAGGCACATGTCCTCTGACAGACTGTACCTACTGACTGTAAACCATCACTCCTCTGCCAGGATATACACAGTTACTGTAAGCCATCATACCTAGGCCGGGGTATACCTAGTGACTAAGTCATCACTCCTCTTCCAGGATATATATAATTAGTGTAAGCCATCACGGCTCAGCCAGTATATACCCAGTGACTGTAAGCCATCACTCCTTTTGTAACATGAGCTGCCCGCACCAGCAAAACTTAGGGGTTTTCTACCTAGCCGACTTAATGTACGCCTAGCTTTGAAATACGAGATGAACCACCTTGGTATTTGGTGAAAGGATGAATGAAAGCTGACTAGGAAGTGTTGTGTTTGCTCTGTTTCCTCGTGACCACCCGATAACCCTCGGCTACACTCGAGATTTATGCCACAACCTACTGATACCACCCACTTATCGAAAAATGTCATAAAATGTTCGCCCGGGCTTAAACAGTCCCCTTAATAGGTTTAAACGAGAGGATTGAATATTTAAAATATATATATAAATCAGATTCCATAAAGTCTAATTAAAGTGGTCTTCACACATAATTTTTTAAAATTAGGAATGCCTTAGAAGCTATTTAGAGTGTTATTCGCCTGATTTTTTTTTCTTTTCGAAACTTAAATGCTTCTAGATGCTAGACACATTTTTTGAAAATTGAATGTTTTTAGAAGCTAATAGGAGTGGTCCTTGCTTGGAATTATTAAAAATATTATATACATATGGAAACTATCTGAAGTGGCCCCTTAAGGATATTACTTTTAAAAATCGGGTGTATTTAAAAGCTATTAATTTTAGAGTGAAGGTGCGGCGCCACAGCCACCGGACTGGACTTTACTTGACATGACTGGAGTCCAGTGTGATTTTCCATACAATGTTTATTTATGGTCTAAGCGCCACTGCGACCAGACTTGACTGGACTTGACATAATCTGCCGACCGGAATCAGGTCGAGTACGGTCCCAATTGGAAAACTAACTTGAGTCTGTTTCCCCCACCACTCGTAACAACACTATCTCCAGAACGTGTGCAATTGTTTACCTACCGCACGTCTACCATTTTCATATTAATATTTTATTTAAAGTACAAATTTAAAGTACTTAAAATTATATTTAAAGTGTCTCTCTATTCTTCTTAAAAATAAGTTCTCGAATATTAAAACTTGATTTTATAAACCGTTCTAATATTATTAAAACAATTTAAAATTTATTTGGAAGATAAACTTGTAGAGACAGTCCGAGAGCACAGTGTATTGTATGACACAAGTAAAGAATTTTTGCAACGCCAGGATGAAACACAAAATTTGGGATGAAATAGCAGCTAGACTGAACATTAAATCGTGAGAGTGAAATATTATTTGTATAACTTACATTTTTAATTCTATTTTTTACAGTAAAATAATTTTTCATAAACATTTGTAAAAAGGAATCATCATTTTACTTTGCTTGCTAGTAACATACATAATCTGAACAATATAAATTACATCTTCTTGGTTGTTATTCATTCCCTTATTTGGTACAAGCTTTGGTCTTCAACTACGATGACATGTTTATGTGATGTTACACCCTCATTAAATCTTATTTATAATAAAGATGATTAATTTAAATTCATACTATCGTAAAGTTTGTGAAATTTTGAAATGTTATTTGGAAGAAACATTCTGTGGGATGATTTGGTCAGTCGAGAGAAGTTTTTAAACTGCTCAGCTGTCAAAGATTTTATTAATGTACTAGCCCTCTTCCCCGTAAAAAAATATTGTAAAGAATCCTGTAAAACAAAGCTTCAAATCATTCATAATGTCAATATAAAAACAAAACTTTTTTTTACTTATTTTTTGAAAATACAGTCCTACCATCACTCCCTCCCTCTTTTTATCCTTCCTCCTATTTTCATCTCATTCCTCTATAATTTTGTTTGCTCTAGGCGCGAAAGGAATTGTATATACACCAATCAAACAAATTGTTAAAATCAAATTAATTTTTCAGCTTCCTCCACTTCCATTTACTCCCTTCGTTTCCCCAATTTTTTTTTTTTTTTGCGTTCCTCGTCACTACATCTATTTTTCTTTCCTCACCCCTACCCCCTCGCCCCCTTCACCAACCTCACTTTCCCTTCAACAACTTTTTTTTTCCAACGACTATATAATATACTATCGAAATTTTTATGAGGAATAAATTAAATTTTCAAAATTAAATATAACCTATCTTACTCGCTGATAATGTAGCTTTATATTGGTGAAAGAAATTTTAAAATCGGTCCAGTAGTTTTTGAGTTTATCCATTACAAACAAAAAACAAATCTTTCCTCTTTATAATATGAGTATAGATGAAACTCGTCTAACACATTTATTTCTTCCACATATGTATTTATACGTGCTCTCTTCCTTTTCGATAGCAGTAATGAACAACAATCCAAAACATCTTCATCTGAATTGGATTCAAAACTTAAATCCAATAACTGTTGCCCGGAATTCATATTATGCTGAGAGAAATACAGAATAAACTGATATGTTAAATATACTACAGTCAACTCAAGTCTGTTCACTGTGGCGCTTATCCACATTAGTCCGGTCATGTAAAGTCAACGCTGGTCATGTCAAGTCAAGTCCAGTCCGGTGGCTGTGGCGCCCTACCTTGATAGTCGCCTTGACATTTTTTAAAAACAAATTTCCTCTAGAAGCTATTTAGAGCGTTTATTCCCTAGCAGATTTTTGAAAATAGAATGTTTCTATAAGTTATTTGAAGTTTGATACCACGCGATCATTAAGCTTGATATTAGAAACCTGGGAAAATTTTGGGGGTGGGGTAGTGGTTAAGTCCCATAAAGCACCTTTCCCTACGCCCACAGGTGGTGCTCTAGCCTGGCATCAAAGGTTGCCAAATTATTTAAAAAAAACCCATTATTTTGGTGCTATACTATTGTCAAAAAGTAATGAACTACACTTAGTAGAACCTAATGCTGGTGCACCCATATGTGTAGGTAAAAAAAATTAGAATAATTGAATTCAACAAAATTATCTTAGCTAAGGGGAAATGTTTTAGTCTAATTACATTCTATAAACTTAAAATTTAGCTTTATAAACTATAATTAATTTAAAAATCGAAAAGTATATCCCACTAATCACAGGTGAAAATATTTGTTTTGACCAATTTGTTATATTTTAAATCAAACTTAGATTTGCTTTAATTCTTGGTTCATATATATATTTCTAAATATAATATTTATTTCATTAAATTCATAATAATTGATTAGATATCTATCTTTTAAACAAGTTTGTGCACAAAAGGTGATTCTTGGCTGATTTAATGCTCCTTTAGCTCATTCTACCGGTAACCATAGCTGCTATCTTCTACACTTTGTATGTTAAATGTTATGATTCCTAAATCCAGTTTCTGAACGTATTGTGTACTGTATAACTATGAAGCTACTACATATTATTTTTGTTTTAAAAATAAGACTAACTACCCTCGTTAACTCTTCACATAATTTGTGTTGGGCTTAGTCAAATTTATTTCGTAGTGTTGGATTTGTATCATTAAAATAGAAGACATGATTTTTTTATTTCATTGTTTAAATGTGTATGTGAAATTCTGGGACAAATTATAGGCCATTGTAGCGCTTCAAAGTGGTTGATGGTGGTTGAATATAAATCAAAATGACACATACTTTTATTTGGGTATTATTTTTAAAAATTTGTGATTTTACATATTTAGTTGAAACTCAAACGAAATCTTATGAATGCCCTTCAGCGTGCTCTTGCCTTGGAGAATTTATTGACTGCAGTAAACAGGATATCGTAGAACTGCCTAAGGATCTTCCCGTTTGGGTTGAAAACTTGTAAGTTGGTTTGGTTATAGTATTATATCTTGTGTTTTGTATGAAAATATTGAAATTCGGATAGGTGCACAATATTGTGATGTTTCATATTCATTCTTGATAGAGTACAAAATAGTCTATTTGGTGAACAGGTGGTGTCTGAAATTTAGCTTGTAACAAGGCCTGAAGGTATTATGAAATTTATGTTTTATTATCACTCCAATTAATATAAAGTTAGGTTACATTAAAAAAAATGTATTTCACGAAATTTTCAAACTTATTTATGGAATGTTAGATTGTATTAATGGCTTTTGTTGGGCATTGTAATAAAATTGCCTTTTCAACAAAAAGCTACTAAACATCACTGGGACGTTGATTAAGGACCTTATCATAATACACTATTTTACTTAAGATAGCAACATCTATACAACTCAACAAAATATAACTCCAGATTTAATCACACCACACGGACATGTGGTTTGACCCAGGATCCCTTAGAATATGACATCTTGCAATTGTGCATGCTGAGGGTTGGACTCCTTTTTTTTCTGTAAAATTATGACTTTTTTCTGTAAAATTATGAGAAATTTAATGTTTTCTAGCATTTATACACATGGCATAAGCAAATTTTCGATTATAGGCTATCAAAACAAATGTTGTGAAACAATTCTAAATCCTAAGAAGAAATTCCAGGAAAACTTGCCTATTGCTATTTGGAAGCACAGTCCTACTATAACTTCATTGCTGTAGTGTGAAGCGGTCAAGCGAGGGGCAATTCTTTAGTTTGTTATTCTCTGTAAAATTTTGAGAAACTCGCTCTTTTCTGGCACTAATACACACAATATTTGAAAGTTTCCAATTAGGTACAACAAAACAAATATTGGGGAAAAATTCTAAATCGATACAAAAAAAATCCTTCAAAACTTGATCACTATTTTGAAGCAAGGTTCTACAGAGTCATCTTTTGCTACATTTTTATATTCCTATTCACACATGAAAGGTTAGGTTAAGCTCAGTTGGTATTTTATGTTTCATGAAAGGTTAGGTTAAGCTTGGTTATTTTTTTATATATCATGAATGGTTAGATTAAGCTCGGCTATTTTTTATGTTTAGTAAGAGGTTGGGTTAACCTCAGTATTCTTTTAGTGAGAATGTTATTTATATTTTGCATCAAAAATAGGTATACTCATGTACCGGAAAAGATTTCCTACTAATGTGATCTGCACATGCACAGCACGTATGAGATGTGTGACGATCTGCTTCAGGTTGTATCGTTGGAAGATGTTGAAAGATTTTTAATAAAGATAATAAAACGCCAGTTAATCATTTGCAAAATTTAAGTCTAGACCTATTACTTTAAAAGAAACTGTAGTGCTTGTAGACACTTTCCCTGTTAATAAATAGGCCTCTATAAAATCACTAGGCCTGTATACGGTTATAATATAAGGTGTCTTAACTGTTCAACGAAAGTTTGGTTAATACAAGTAATATTTTGCTCCGCACAATGCTACGGCATGTGGCGGAGCATTACCTGCTCAATTAAATGAGTGATAGAATATTTTTTTTTTATGGTTTTGAATATTAAAAAAAAAGTTTTGCTATAGGCCTTATCAGAAACTTTCAAATGATGTTATATGTATAAGGGCTAGAAAACATTAAATTTCTAATAATTTGCCACTGGAAAAAAAAATAAAAAGAATCCTGCCTTCGCCTCATACTATCCCCGAGTAATTCTACTAGACTTTCCTGATCCTTCAACTCCTAGCAAAAATATTGTTTTATTCACATATGAAAGGCCAGGTTAAGCTCAGCTGAAGCATTTTTTTGGTCTAAAACATTAGAAGGGTCATTCTCAAATTAAGGGACAAATAGGAAACCCACAGATAAAAATTTCAGGAAAAGGGTAATTTATTGCCTGATTACACAAAATTAACTAAAGAACTAATTAATAATACCAGACGAGTTTGATTTTACAATTTTCTCGTGGTTTTTTTGTTTGTTTTAGTTTTACTAAAGTGGCTACCTATAATCCATCACTCACTGACGCTGTTTCAGATGCACATAAAGATGTTATAATCTCTAAAATCCAAATAAAATATGTATTTTGTACTAAGTATACAATTTTTTTTGAACAATAATATAAAAAAAATTATATTATTATTATTAGCACCGCGTCTTACTACCCGTTCGGGTTATACGCACTTGCGCTAATGTGTAAGGGTAGGGCGATTGTGAGATGAAATGGAGGACCTACAGTTTAACGTGGAATCCGAACCACGGTGGAGGCCTGGCATTCCCCACATTCACAAGATGTCTTGTCAGAGGTGAAGGAAGGGTTTGGTAATCAGATAAATCTGTGCCGGGACCGAGGACTGAACCCCGGCCCCCAGCATAGAAGTCCGACACCTTAAAAAAAGATACATTTTCCTTAATTTATTGGGAAAATTTATGTGTTAGTGATGTTAAATTTTCTAAAATACAAAGAAAATTAATTTTTACATTTCTCATTTTTTATTTAATAGGCTAACTCAAATGGTGACAATATATAATAATAATTATTATTTTTTACTTAGACTGTTAATGAGAAATAGGCCTAAGTTATTTTATTGTTGTTAGTGAATTGACACTGGCGTTAGTGAAGTGATGTTTGGGAAAACAGCATTTACATTGAAAATTTCACTTTACTAACGTGAGTTACGTGACTCATTAGTTTCATCATCTAACGAACGTTAGCGAGGTGATGCCACCATTTTCATAACCATAATATAAGTGTAAAGCGGCGAACAACTATTGAGGTTAGTTCCTGCCTCCATTTACGTTCAACTGAACTCGAATTGGCTCAGTAATTTCAAAAACTCCAAATTATATTGACTTTAGTGAAGTGATTTGCATTTAACACATTCTATACAATTTACCTAAATTTTCATATGTTGACCACATAATAAACTTTTTAACTAATGAAATAACAAGACCTAGTAAGTATAGGACAATAACACACTACGGCTAGCGGGGAACAGCGGAGCATTCTGGAATGTTTTAGTGCCAAATTCAAAATATCGTGTTTGTTACTTGGGGAAACATTGATTAAAATGTCAAAATTCATGAATGATTTATTGAATTGGATTCTTCACACGAAAAATAACAGTATAATGGGAATATTTTAATCAGGTTATATATTTTTTACTCTTTTTTTCTTTATTTTTGTATAGACCTTCAAACTTTGAAATTCAGAGGTGGGGAATTTAGCGAGGTGATGAAATGGACTTTTAATAATTATTGGGTCTAATTTGTTTTTTATATTGCTATCGAGTTTTATACACTTTCTACTACTAAAAAATGTATTGCTTGTTTTAAAAATAACAAAATATTTATATAAGCAGGAGACATGACTTGTCCCTCAATTTGAGAATGACCCGCAAATAGCCTACTGTGCACAAATAAATATCACATGCTAAAATATTTCCGGGTTCATACGCACTTGAGATGTTTAACGATCTATTTCTGGCTATTTGGCTAGAAGAGGTTCAAGTTCTTTAATCAAAATATAAAACAATGATTACTCATTTACATGGCTAGGTTTGTTAGGGTAAAAAAAGAAAACTTCAGTAGGCCTAGGCCACAGAGAAGGAAAGAACAGAGCCACAGCCGATAGGTTAAAAATGTTGTACTCCTTTTCGAGGCTTTACTCCTTCAACGTTGGGATCGCTAGCTGCGATCTCCAGTGACTACAGCGCAATCAAGTGAGCATTTTTTAAACGACTCACTTTAAACTCGAATGTACTTAAAGGCAGATACAAAATATGAGCTCCGGTCACCTATCAAGCTTCAGGTAGCACCTTCCTCCATCTAATCCCCCACCCCCTCATCATAAGTACCCTAATCTTGCCACACAAATAAGTTTACTCTGTCTGACTGCACATTACAAAGAAAAGTTAAAACACGTTGGACCTTTTCTTTTTAACTAAGAGACTGACTGTCAACTGCATTTATATATTCAGGAGCACTGAGAAGAATTACAGACGTTTAGAAATACCAATTTATTTAAGAAGTGGTTAGATATTTTTAAATATTGTTTTCATCAAATGAGGATGAAAGTTCTGACCAGTTAAATAGTTTAAATTTTAATTGTAAAGTGTGTTTTAAATGTTTTATATCTTATATAGAACCGTAAAAAACAATCCCACAAATTGTGACCCTATCAAAACATGACTATTTGATAGAGGAAGGCTGGATACCATACCAAGTGGCCACTAATGCAGTTCTATAATAGCTATTTGATGCTATATATTTAAAATCATTAATGTGAAATAATTTAAAAACTGGTAATTTCCTGGTGTAAATTAAAATTCCCACACTCAGGTAATTAAAGTTAAAACAAAAATATAGGATAGTTTTAAATAGTTCTAATGATTTCTGTTATTTCAAATTATGTAGTAAACACTAAAGTTAAATTATTGTATTTTGTGTGAGTACATGGATGCAGACCGATAGTAATATAAAGATATTGCAGACAAACGGGCTGGTCAGCTATGTCTCGTGGGCCATTTGTTTGTGAATCTTGCCTTATCATTCGACCTTGAGAGGAGGTTCTGTCTGTTAATAAAAGTTAAATCAGTTCGGAAATTTTAATTAATCACATAGGGCCCATACGTATAAATAAAATTATGTACAGTTTATTGACACAATTATTCAACATATTATATATGAGTACCCTACACTCTATTTATCTTAAAAGTTAGCAAGCTTGATTTTATTCATTATTAGCAATCCTGCACAGTGTTGTCTGTGACCCCTTGGGGCATAAGAATTATATAGACCCCCCCCGCCCCCCATGGTGCCCGAATCTCTGAAACGCCATTCTAAAACAGAAAATATTCTCTTCAAAAATTTGTTTAAAATATCATAATTTAAAAGGTGATGAAAATATAAAAATTATGCTTTGAGGTGCAATCGGACCACCTTCCGTCCACCTATGTTAAAAATTTCAGATCTCTGCGTGCTGTAGATTTGGCTGGGCATCACACACAAACACTTCCTTTTATTATCATAAACTATGATATAACATTGTGGCTTATAAAATACGGCTATAGGCTAGTCTAGTCCATTAAAGTATTGATGTCACCTTTCAGGGTAAACTGATGGTTGGCTACATACATGTTATTTTTATACGTGAGATTCATAATAAATAGGTATCTCAAAATGCTTTCCTATTTACTATTTAACATATTTTTTATTAAATGAATGGTATTTTAAATAGGGACTAATGAGTATGAAAATAAACATACAATAGTAATATTTTATCATAACAAAATAAGATTAGATAATTATTTGTATAAGTATTATTTATATAAGTATGGTAGAAAGTCTAAATTTTGTATGCTGGTAGAGGTACGGCTTCAGATAACCAAATAAGTCTTAAATTTGAGATTTTGAAGAGGGAATTATAGAAATGAGGGGTAAGGGAGGCTAACATTTTGAAAACCAGTGGCTAAACTACTTTTATGTGTCATATAAAACAGAAATTCATCAAACAGGGATAGGGACAACCCAAATTAACTATAAAGTCTGAACATTTTAAATTTCAAAATGAGACTACAGGAAATGGGGAGGGGGTGGGGGGAATAGGGTTGTACAAGTAGGAGGCAGAAAATTTAAATTTGTCAGGAATGTAGAGGGATAACTTCAAATAACCACAAATACATTTTCAATATTAGTTATTTCTAATGATGCTGGTGATATAGGGGGTCTCAAATTTTTAAAACATAAAAGCCAAACTACTTCTCCAAATGTTAGATGATTGTACATAAGTCAGGAGAGTTTAAAGACCAACTCAAACATTATCAAGGCCTGAATTATTACATTTCAAAATGAAGTCTCGGAAAATAGGGAGTGAAGGTCCCCCTCAAAATATTCACAAAGCTATATAAATACAATCTTTGTAGAGATATAAGCTTGAAATGTTGCCATGTAATTTAATAATAAAACAGATTTGATTCGCTAGACAGTGATACATTGTTCACATTAATTAATTTAAAAAAAATCTCATCTAATGCCTCTATGCTCATGACAGATGTTCCAACAACGTTTTATATCACCAATTGAAGAAAATTAAACTATATATTTCTACTGGAGCAATATTTATTTTTTTGGTAAAAAAAAAATTGATAAAAAAACTGCAAAAATATTGGTATTTTCTTGCGTTTCCTACATTCTTGAACAAGTGGAATTTCAAAATTGAAGCCCAGGAAATGGTAGCGCTTAAAATGTATACAACCAAAATATAACAATCCTTACGATGTGGTAGTCACGTAAAAATCATATAAAATAACCAAATAAGTCTTAAAATTTCAAATTAGAATTGTAGAAACTAAGGAGGTTAAGGGGGACTGAGGGGTTTGGAAATAAGAGTAAATTGCCATCTTTCCAAATAAAATATACTTTTATGCATGAAAGAATATTTAAATTTGCCAATTTGATAAAAAGACCATCCCACATAACCATAAAAGTTAGAAAGTTTGGAATTCGAAAATTTACTGCTGGGAAATTGGAAGGGCCTCTAAAATTTCCTAAGCTATAAAAACTCGATATTTTCCAAATGCAGGGATGCTTCATACTAATTAAACCCCCCTCATCCCTAACACAATAGCGTAATTAGTAGTACATAAGCGTATAACTAAAATTAATATTAAGAAACAGTATTAACAAAAATAAAATATAAAATTTTAATGATGTTGACCACAAAAAAAAACTACTTTCTAAAAAGCTCATTTTATAAAAATTGGATTGTAGTAAGACATTTGAAACACTAAATTTGTAAAGGCAGACTAAAAAAAGTCTAAAGTACTAAAAGTACTAAAGCCTATCTTAAAGTGGATACATCAGATTTACAAATACATAGGTGTTATCGCATATCTAGGAGAGACATAACAATTAAAATAAAACAATTCAAGCGACATAACTTGGTGACCATGATTCTCTTTGGATAATAATAATGCTTCATACTTAATATGTTTCTGTAAAAGAGTATATTATTTAATTTATGCTAATTGGTGAAATGTGATGCTCTTTTTTCAAACCTGTTTCTATGATAGTGCTTAGGTAAAGTTTGCATTGTCAATGGAATGCGGCAGCCGCCCTGATATTGCGCTCGTTTGTGCACTCTGATTGTAAACTAGGTAATATTTTCCTTCTAAGATTTTTTATTTATTAATTGCAATAACTGAGTTGTGAGTGCCATGGCTAGCTTAGGATTGTACACGAAGGAACTATCAAAATTATGACAGTTGGATGTTCACCAATAAAGTAAGGATGGTATAGATAAAAAGTCAAAGCTCGATTTAGTACATTACGAAATCAAAGTGACCAAAATATTATGAAATATATCAATTTCCAAATTAGTTTGACACACATTTTAATCAAATTTCTGTTAAATATTATTTCCGTATTATTACTGTATTGATATTTTGATGATATTGATTATAATTTTAGTTTCAAACCTATCCGAACTTCATAATCAGAATTTTTTCTTTACCTTAGTAGATAATTTTTATACCAAACACTTAATAACTAGAGCTGTGATTGGGTAAAGTTAAGAGTATTTTTTTCATATACTTTGTATTGTCAACAGTTTTACTCACTTTACTAAACTCTTTTATTGTGATATAAATATTTATTTTTTAATAAATCTGCAATTATTAATTGTATGAAAATATTGTTATATTATAGTGAAATAATCTTATGCTGAAGAGTTTTCAATGTAAATTTTTTTTATATTTATTTCTATTCCCCTTTACTAAAATTAAGAAAGATTTAATTTTCCATACAGACATGAGAAGGTGTTGGACATGTGTTATTGGACAAACATTATGAGCTTTTTGTTGTGTAATCCTAGGAAGATAAGCTTCATTTTCAGACTTGACTTTATTATAAACTGATTTAAAACCGGTTTGTTAACTTTCATTGCACATTTATATAAAATAATAATACTGATACATAATATCGCGTCTACTACCCTTTCGGGTTATACACTTAAGTACCAAATACACTTATAAGTTAGTATTTGAGAATGTTGGATACAGAGGATGTGAGCCCACATTTGCGTGGAGGGAGAGTGGAAAACCATTTAGGGAAAACCACCCCAGTTCAACGGAGTGAGATTCAAACCTCGGTCTCCCCGTCCTCTGCAGTCTAGCTCAACACGAAACTAGTGCGTTAGCTAACTATGCCACCAATGTGGGTATTAGTATAAGATAATGTTGAATATAATAATTCCAGTGTTTAAAATAATGGGGTATTACCGATGCCAAATATTTACTTAAGAAACTCTTTTAATTGTATTTTCCATGCTTTTAACTTTTTTTTTGTTATTAAAGTGGCATGTCACTTGTATATTTCGTTTATATTAATTTGACAATAAAATGTAAAAATAAATGCAACCTTTATGCCGGAATCACGATCAACTTAACATTAACTTCGTAACTTAACGTAAAGGACCTTCTCGTGTGTTTAAATGGAAGCGATCACAATGCACTTAACTTAATGTTGACTTGCAGTTATCTTAACGTAAGAGATGTCTTGGGAGGTATTTTACTTTACTTTACGTTACTTGAAGGAAGGGTATCACGTGATCTAGCCAGCCAATCATTATGCGAGTGACGTCATCAGGGCTATTTAGTAATTCATTTGTTGGTATTATGACCAATGTTTACTCTTTAGCGTAAGTTCAAGTGATCGGACATTGAAACAAAATAATTAAACTAAAATAGGGAACTAAATTTAATAAAAAAGCTTAATAATAGATATTTATTATATTGATTGAAAACTGTAAACACTCACAGATCATCACTTTACAAATAGTACAAAACCACAGATCATACTCGAGAATGCATATGTTTGGCTCGAGTTGTTACGTTAAGTTAAGTGAATGTTACATCAAGTTACGTTAACTTAACATCAAGTTGATCGTGATCCCTGCATTACAACTTAAGTATTTAACTTTAATTACTGATATATTTTGTGCGCGTTTTTACTCCAATGGAAAAGGAATGAGGAAGGTAAAATTTTGTGGGAAATGTACCTGTATTTGCATTGAAAGAGAATTATAAACATTTTAAGAAAAAAACACTCTTATTACACCCGATCGGGATTCGAACACTGATATCCCAGCTATTTGAAGTTCAGTTTAATGAAAAAGTGAATTCCAAAGATTTGTGACCGCAGATGGTCTCAAAATATTTAATAATTCATTTACAAGTGCATTTACAAGACTCGTGTTACGTTTAAACTGTAGAACCACTGGCATTGTATCTTTGGGTCCAAGACACTCAATTGTTTGAAAAGTTTTGGTCAATGAAAGGGGGGTGAGGCAGGGTAAGTGATTACCGCTACCTGGACTATTGTACTCGAGAGAAAGCAGCTCTTAGCTCTCAGCTGGTCTTTCTCAGGAGGGAAATTTTGAAAGTGAGTTGTTTTAAAGAACTCCCACTTGGAAGCGCTGTTATCACTGGATATTTTTAAGTTTTACCTGACTTGAGGGACACAACAAATCTCCCGTAAGGCTACGTATCTGTTATTTCTTTGTTTGTGGCCTAGGCCTACTTGTAAATGCTTAAATTCCTTCCTCATCCCTACCCCATTAGAGTAATGATCATATATGTGTCTATAACCTGACGGCATGATTAAAAAGTATGTTAAATCGCCATAGGGCTATAATCTAAGGTGTCTGAACTGTTCTAGGAACGTTTCATTAATAATTTATAAGTTACCTTATTTGAAAATGTTTCTTTTCCAATATGTATGGTTATCATATCTATTATGGTTTTGGCCAAGTATGAGTTGTGCTGTGAATTGATTATTTATTACATCCAGAGCTTTGGTTATTCAATTTTACTGATTTTTAAATTATATTTGTAGGCTACCTGGAAGTTGTTAACAGACTTATATTTTTGTTGAGTTTTTTAATCATTAGTTTTATCATTCAGAATTGCTTACAATATTTGTTTTGTTATAGGCCTAATCAACAAATTGATATGTTGTGTGTATAAGTGCTAGAAAACATTACATTTCTCACGATTTGACATAGAAAAAAAAATCCCTCCCTCGGCTTGTACTAGCCCTGTTGTCTTATAGGCCTACTTGAAAGTCAAATTGTTTATTTTATGAATATTGAGAGTCTAACCTATTAATGAATGAAACGATAGCCAGGTTAGATCAAGACGGACAATTGATTACTGTAATGAAGGTTAGGTTAAGCTAGGCAGGGTAAGTATGTAATAATATGTGTGTGTGTGTGTATATTATTTATTCTTAAAATATATATCATTATTTTATTTTAATATTTGACTTTGGGTGGATTAATTCTAGTGGGGGTGACCTGGGGGGTCTAGAGGTAAGGTGTCAGACTTTGGTGCTGGGGTCCTAGGTCCTGGCACAAATTTATCTGATTACCAAACCCTTACTTCTCCTCTGACAAGACGTGTATTAATCACAACTTGTGAATGTGAGGAATGCCAGGCCTCCACCGTGGTTCGTATCCCACATTAAACTGTAGGTCCTTCATTTTGTCTCACAATCACCCTATCATTACACATTAGCATAAGTGCGTACAACCCGAATGGGTAGTAAGTCACGGCGCTAATAATAATTCTGGTGGGTGTTTTCCACTATGTTCTAAGTATTAGTTCTAATGGAGCCATTTGTGAGTTGGTTGTAAATTGTTAGTGGATATGTAAGAATGTTTTAGTTTAGAAAAAAACTTAGTAGGCCTAACCCTTTTCAACAAATTCATCTTTTGTGACCAAGAGCGAAGTGTGATTGTTGCAGACAATGAATGTACATTAATCTGCTCCATAATTTACATATCCATTTTCAAATCATCCTCCCATTATTGTCTCGGCCAGCTTAGGGATCTTGTATCTTCAGATCAGGGGCGGCTCGTCCCTAAGGCGCGGAGGCGCGCGCCCCCCAACCCCACGAATCCCCAGTTCCTTTTAAAGTTATTATTCACACTCTCACAACAATTTTATCTTGCCATAATAGTTTCAATAAAAATATGTTTTTGGTTTAAGTAATAGCAGGCAATGTTTTTAAAATGGCATGCGGTAGGGCGCGAGGCGGTCAGCGCCTGATATTGGAAACCAAGTCTTCCCACCTCTTCACCTCTTCTTATCTTCAAATGGCATGCATTCAGGCGCGCTACGGTCAGCGCCTGACATAGTAAGACCAAACCTTCCCTTTCCTTAACCCGTTGTCCCCCTCCTGCTATAGCTAGCTAGCTAGCATTGCTTTTTCTTCTTTTGAAGGCGCACTCCCTTACGCGCCCTAAGGTTGAAAGCTTGTGAAATGTGTATAGCGTGAACCAGCAATAATTGTTGTCAGTCATCCTGCGTGCTCCTGCATCTTGAGGATGTGTGTGGTGTGTGTGTTTATAATAATATTATGTAGGTTTATTTCAGGATAATGTTTATTCGAGTTAAATGTTTTAATATTTTATGTAACTAGGCATAATATGAATAGTTAAAATCAGCCGCTTAAGAGAACGAATATTGCAAGATTAACTCTTGATCAAAAAAGAGAATTGAATTCATTAGGTAGGCCATGTCCTGAATTTTGTATGGAACAAAGTTAAAACATACATACCTATATATTTATGCACATTACACAGCTGCAGAGTTTCTACAAATCATCCACGTCCTTTGGGGGAAGTTTTTTTTATCTTTCCATGTTGTCTGTGATATTAATTTTTGAGTTTAACTAAATGAATATTTAGCAAAACATATTCCGAAATTTGTGTCTTCTTTTAAATATATTATTTAGAAATAATTTATGAATTAAACAGGCTGCGCCCTCCAGCTTCTAAAGTGACGAGCCGCCACTGCTTCAGATATTCCTTCTTAAATGTGTATGTGCCTATCATCACCCATATGACCACCCTACCTAAGCCTGTGGGCCTTGATTAGCCATAGTAGGTTAGGGGATGCAAACCAACTCAAATCTTTGATTTTATTGCAGTGCCTTTAACAGTCTTTATTGATATGTGAGAGTTTTATTTAATTTTTTTAGCACTGCTTCTTAATATCCGTTCCAGTTATACGCTTATATACTAATTATGCTAATGGTCTTAGGGATTGGAGGGTTACATTAATAGGAAGTGTACCTGCATTTGTGTGGAGGGAGAGTGGAAAATCATTTTGGATAAAAACCTGAGTAAATCTGACAGAGATTCAAACCTTGATTTTCTTGTCATCGGCAAACTAGACACGAGGTCAGCGCGTTAGACCATTTGGTTATTGAAGTGGTTTTTATATTAAGTGATAGATTAAGTGGATTTCAGCTAGTTCAGAGCTTGAAGAGCTCTAAGCAATACCAAAGAACATGACAAAAGCTATCTAGTTAAATAGGAGAGTTAAATAAAATATTATAATCTAATCCAACAACCCATTAATCTTGATATTGATATGTCAAGTGCTCTCATGTGTTTAATATTAATGGAGATTGGTAGCGTTTTTATCACCATAACACCCGCCTCGGTGGCGTAGTTGGCTAACGTGCTAATCGTGTTGAGCTCTACTGCTGAGGACGGGGAGAGCGAGGTTAGAATCTCGGCCGGATGAACTCGGAGGGGTTTTTCCTAAATGGTTTTCCACTCTCCCTCCACGCAAATGCGGGTTCACTTCCTATATTTCAACCTTCCCAATTCCTAATCAATTAGCGTAATTAGTACTTAAAGCGTATAACCCGAACAGGTAGTAAGACGTGGTGCTAATAATAATAATAATAATTTATCACCATAAACCCATTTTCCAAAATAAGTTGTAAGTATGTGCTATTACTCTCATAATTTTCTGGTTTTCCTATTTTGTTGCCATCGCCTGAAATTAAAAACACCCTAAAATTTTAGATCTTACTTTGTTTTTGTTTAAAACAGAATGTGGAAGAACTTTAATGTTGTAAGAGGGCATTCAAGTATTACATAAGCACAGTTTTGACCATTTTTAACCCCTTCCCCTCTTGCCTTGTAAGCAAAAATAAGCAAATGTATGACCTTCCCCCTCTCCCCTCTTACGTAAGATTTGTCAACCTTTTTTAATTCGACCACAGGAATAACCATTCTTTTTTTTTCGTGCACTTTTGCTTTAAGCCTTAACTGGTATTAAGATGTGATGTGAAAAAAATTTATGAACTTTGTAAATTGCTGGTAATTAATAACATAGAGGTGTAGACCTAAATTAATATTGCAAAATAATTGACAATTAACACTGGTATACAATGAATTTAAATTTATTAAACAAGTAAAATTAAAACACATCATAACATTATAGAAGTTTAAAATTTTAATCTACTTTTAATTGAAGATATGAAAAAAGTATTATTAGTGAATAAGTAAATGAATATTATATTTATAAAAAAAAACAGCTTAGGGCCTAAACTCCATTTAATCCAATGACCAAGATCCTTGAATTCACATTTCAACTTTTTCAATCATTATGTTTATATTTGATTACTAAAGCTTTGGCTTACTTCTATAGGCTTCTCCACTTCTTCTTTGTTTAGCCACTCGGCATCTTCTTTGCTGCCCGAAGTCTGAGCAGCTTCCCACGATTTAGCTCGTCTTTCTCTGTCTTACATAAGCATTGTTCTGACCCTCTCACCCCTTGTCAGCAAAAATAAGCAAAGATCGAACCCCCTTACACCCTAAGGTGCTTACATAATACTTAAACGCCCCTTAACATGACTTAGGTAAATTTATAACTCTTCTTGTTAGCTTTGAAAATTACTAAAAGCATTCAATTATGTATCACTCATGAAACTTTTAGGAATAATACCTTTTATAACACTCGAATAAAATTAGGTACTGTATTTTCTTCGTTTTGTTATTATATAAATATATACACATAATCTTAGTATTATTACACTTAAGAAGATGTAAAATCAAATATCAGGTTTTATTAAGTTTGATAATTTGAAAATCATAAAATTAAACCTTAAATCAAAAGAGAAACAATAGCATCAATATTTATTAGCTTTGTGTTGACAATGTTGATCCATGACTGTTTCCAGTGTATGATGACATTGTTACCTATATAAATTAAATGGTTTAGTTGATCAACAATATTCATATTGTTAATTTATTTACACATGAAAGTCTAGGTTTAACTAGGTTGGGTAGGGTCTATAATATACATATATTATCAAAGGAATGAAAGTTATCTTTCTTTGTCTCCTAATAATTATTTTTAATGTAAATTTGGGCTTATATACTTTTGGAGTCATCTGGCACAGGTGTGTAGCAGTACATATACAGCTTTATATTTTACTTTGGATTTATTCTTGTGTGAGGTAGTTTCGTTTGTAAATATTCAAGATCAAAATATAATTTTGACTCGTTTGTTTTCAAGGGTTGTTTTTTATATAAAAAAATCTGAAATATGGTTGTTGTAGATAATTATTGAGTGCGTCTAAAAACAATTAAGTCTTGGAATTTAGTTTGAGGTGTATTGTAAAAACTGTGTTTGCGAGTAAGATGCATGGCCCACAAGTCACAAGTCTTTTACTAACGAGTTTGACCTCGGTGCTCTTGGGGTAAGTTCTCGCTCCAGGACATAATGTTCATGGGTTCAAACCCAGCCAGGGTCAATGGATTTTGAGCGATAATAATCTATAGCACAACTTCCTTCTAAGAGGAAGCCATGGGTCCCATGTGGATTGTGGCATGTAAAAGAACGCTGGAAGGTATGCGAAAGTGCATTTCCCCCCAAAAAACTGGTAGGCCCTTACGATATCGCTCATAAAAACTCTCTTTTGCTGATTAAATCAGTCAGTTCAGAAAGTGCTAATTGTTTTTCTTATTTTCTTTCCTAATCAATCCGCTGTCTTTTTTCACTAACTTAAGTAAAATATATTATAAAATTGGAATATTTTGTTTGGAATAAAAATGTATATACAAGTGTAATGATTGGTACCATCCCCAAATTTTTTATTAACACGAATATTTAATCTGCTTTTACTCATTTACAACCATCTGGTACATATTGTTGTTTTACTATGTGTTAACAAGTTAAGGATAATTAGTATTTGGGACCATATCTTGAATCCTGTTGGTGGGCCTATATTAATAATCTTGTGTAATGTTTCATAAAAGATATTGGAAATTGGTCACTCAGGGTTAAAGGCCTAAATGAGCCACTTTTTTAAAACTTTACACTGCCATTTTAACTTATATCAAATTTGGGTAATATCAGATTTTGAGAAAATACAAAGTTTGTCATCTCTTGGGGGTTAAGATTGAATTCAGGCACACATCAATGACCTAATGATTGTTTAATATGGGAGTACTAAGTCCAAAGCATTAATTTAAATTACATATATTATATTTGACAACTGTTGGCTGGCTGCTTCACCCCCACCCAGACTATACCTTTTACTGATAAGAACTACTATCTCTAAACCCAAAAAATAAAATACGAAATATTTAAAAAAATCGAAAATTGTAAACTCAGAATGTTTGAAACCTTAAAGTTGGTAAAAAGTAGTATTTACTAGACCTTCTGTTCAGGATGCCTGTCAAAAAGTTCAAATATAATATTAGCCTGAAAATATGGTGATATAATTGGTCAACTTAAATTGACCTAAATGTTCAAGTTAATGACCTAGAAATGTTTATTTATGTTATTCCTTGTCTGAGACTTACCATACTTCCTTATGGTACAGACAGTCTCTCAACAATCATGAATATTAGAGTATTTAATTACAATATGTAAACTTAATTTACATACATTTGGTATAATCTTACTTTAATATTTCATCCAATTGATAGTCATTTACAAAAACATGAGGCAAAATACAAAGTCAAATGTTGACAGGATGATTCACAAATACAAATCATTTGTGTGCATACGAAGGCTTACTTCACCCAGCGAATATTGACAGGTTATTTTTTTTTAGCTCTACTAAAATAAGTATGACGGTCAGTTATCGTGTTTACAGATCCTGCTTTTAACACCTGTTTATTTGTTTGGTTCTTGTGAAACTGATATCAGAAAAATATCAGTTTCACTGGCCCTGTCAAAAATTCCCTAGCCATCGACTAACAAGAATCACTACTTCTACTTTTTTAATACCATAGCTAAGATATTCAAACACATTCTCATAACATTGGCCTGTTTGGTTGGTTTAATTGTTCTGTCAAGTTTCTCCAAGAAAAAAGCATAAAATACTTCTTTTTCCTTTCCTGACATTTAATATATTTTTATTCCGAGTTAAGTTTTCCTAAGTTTTGCAAGAAGTACCGTAGTGATTTCTAACCACATTAATGTCAAAACATACCACATTTGAATCATGAATATCTAAACTTATTTTATTTATTTGGTTTAATGGGGTGAAAGGGGGGGGGGGCAACCTACCGATAGATTGGTTTTATCTGGGTCTCTATAAAGATTTTCCTAACAAACTATTGTTTTCATAAAAATATACTTTTAACTAATTATTATATGAGACATATAAACTTAATTTATTTCCTCGATATTTTATTCAAACCGGCCCACCAAAATTATTTTTAAACCCATAAGGCTTGTGATAGAACCGACATCAGCAAACTTTTCTATATGGCATCACTCTCACAATAGTCTTTACTGTCTATGACGAAATAAAGGGTTTGCATCCAGGTCAGGTTTACTAAGGGTGGTGTTTATGAGATGGCTTTCCTTTCTCCCTCCACATAAATGTGGGTACACTTACTTGTATATGCATTCATTCATCCATCCATCCATCCATCCATCCATCCATCCATCCATCCATCCGTCCGTCCCTCCCTCCCTCCATACATACATCCCTCCCTCCCTCCCTCCATACATACATACATACATACATCCCTCCATCCATCCATCCATCCATCCATCCATCCATCCATCCATCCATCCATAGCACATTGGTGTAAATAGTTCATATGCAGATAACCCAAACAGGTAGTGAGCTATGGTGACAATAAAAAATTGAGTGTTCACACAAATTTTTAATCAACTAAATTACCAGTTTTTTAAATCTCGTATCACTAACTGAGAGTCTGAACGCTATTATCATGTACTGGTAGGCTTAAACATAAACATAATGTGTAAACAAGACCAGAAATTATGCAATGAGTGAGTCATAGAACACTTATTCAACCTTTTTTGTTCGCATATCCCCAAATATAATTTCTATCCTATTTTGGTGACCCCACAGTTGTTGGTGCATAATGCAAGTTAAACAAACATATTCTTTAATATACATCTAAAATAAAATCAGCTACATGCTACAGTAGCCCCTTGGCTTCTTTGGTGCTGACTGACAGCTCACAGCTGACATCTGACAGTCAACACTTAGGTATATACCTAAATTTTGACTGTAAGAAGTGCCAGTTGCTAAACACATGTTTTTGCAGATCATATTGTTCGGTTAGGGATACATAATTTGGTCTGGTAACTTTTCAAAGCCGTCAGCTGTGAGCTGTCAGTCAGCACCAAAGAAGTCATAGGGCTACTGTACATCCAAAACTATGTATTAACACATTGCCCACCAGCATAAAATTACATGGGGGACTGTCAGATACCGGCCAAATTTATGATATTTTGAATTTTTTCTGTGAGAAAACTTTTTGACATATAGTACTTTTTTGTGTGTTTATTATAGTCATTTATGTTCTTTAAGATTTTGTATGTCCTTTGTTTTGTTTTATAAATGAAAAATTAAAAAAAACTTTGTGTAGTTGTGTTTGTACATTAAACTTTTTTTTTTCAAATTTATTAGACAAAATAAATTTAAAAAATAATAGATTTGTACACATTATGTTACAAAAGCTAGAAATAATCTTCAAGCTCTGAACTGGGCTTATCTAATAATATCGATTCTATTTTGAAATCATCAAGCAAAGTTGCTTTTTCTGATACATTTACTGATATTAGTACTCACACTCTGGGATTAAACGTTTACTAGGGTGGACTTTGGAGGAAGAGCATATGACACTTTTTCTCAATTTTCATTCATTTTCTGCATGACAAGCAAGAAGTAAATCTAGCATTTAATCTTTTCTAGCTCATCATAATTCATAGATGTTCTTTCATATTTGTGTATCAATACATCCTGACTGGTCGAGTGGTGACCAGTCTACTACTTCTTTATCAATGAGGGCGGTCATCACAAACTAAACAAAAGCTTTTGTAGAGCTCAATGAACTCACTTGACTTAAGGGGGCAGAAATGTTTATATGTGTTGTTTAAGCAGATGAAGCAGCACAGAGCATACATTCTTATATTGGTTGTCAATATTTAATAATCTTTCTTGATAGAGTAGGTATATAAACAACAAATTTGGTTAAAAAATGGCACCTCCCAGAAATGAATTATGGAATTTTTTTAAAGAAGTTGGATAGGGAAAAAGCATATTTTAAAATTTGCTTTAAAATGTTAAAAACCATTGTAATTTTCAGTGTTTAAATAAATATGAAAATACAATTGATACAAAAGTTGAGATTATGGTTGCTAAATTTAAAAAAATCCAGATTAAAATTTTGATACCTATACTTATTGTTATCAATACTTTTCTTTTGATACTAGTATGATATTGATATTTTTCTTTTGATACTAATTCGATATCAATATTTTTTTGATACTATTATATCAATATTTTTCTTTTGATACTAGTATGATATCCATATTTTTCTTTCAATACTTCTAATGAGTACAGTATCGATACTTTTCTTTCGATACCACATCCCTAGACCCGAGTGTAGCTCGGGCATGGTAACAATAGATACTTACTCTACCATGAGCCTAGCTCAGGTGTGGTTTTTAATATGTTAAATACTGAGTTTTAAATGAGAAATATTTACTTGTGGATGTATTTGTTAAATTTTACGTACCCTCTAAGATGTCTTCGCGTACCCCAGGGTGACTAGAGCGTAAAGGAGGTGGGTAACAGCAGTTTACTCCACTCACCTTAGCTAACCAAGCCCCACTACCTCATATCGAACCTTTGGTGTCTACATCTTGATTTATATAAGCAATTGGGTGACCTGGCGGTCTAGGGTAAGGTATCAGACTTATATGCTGGCGGCGGGGGTTCAATCCTCGGTCCCGGCACAGATCTATCTGATTACCAAACCCTTCCTTCACCGCTGACAAGACATCTTGTGAATGTGGGGAATGCCAGGCCTCCACCGTGGTTCGGATTCCACGTTAAACTGTAGGTCCTTCATTTCATCTCACAATCACCCTACCATTACACATTAGCGTAAGTGCTTATAACCCGAACGGGTAGTAAGACGTGGTGCTAATAATGATAATAATAATAATATATAAGCAATTTTTGTTTTGTATTGCTATGTTTTATATTTTGTTTTGAAATGAAAATGTTTTAAACCATATTCCTTAGTGCTACCATTTTGACATCCTTGATAACCTGTTGCTCCATGCAGCTGATTTTTGGCTTACCTTTTTCCTGAACAGATAAGTGTATATTTATATCACTTTTAAGTTTTAACTTATTAGTCAATAAGTTAAAAGAAGGGAAGGAATCGCTAATGATGGAGTGCAAGATTTAACCAGTTTTGCTGAAGCTAATCATTTCAAAATAACATTAACCACAATATACATTTATTACTAGATTAAAAAATCTCAGATATTGTTAAAGAGCGGTCCTTTGACAGTGAATTAAATCATGAACTAATATGGTATGATAATGGTTTATTGAAAGAGATAAATATACATACGATTTAGCACAATCCTCAATTTAAAACATTGTCTACCAATAATGAAATTAAATTTTCACCATGCTCAAAATTAACTTGAACTTAGAACTACTACTCATTTCAGAAATTAATATAAGAAAGACAAAATAAATTGATTAAGAAACATGCAAGAGAGGACAACTATTATAGTGTTAAGGATGTGGGTGGGAATGCCTTTTTTTTCTTGTCATGAAATATCGTTTACATAATTCACTAGATAACCTGTAAAAAAAATAACCTCCCAGTTTTAAACTTAAACACAAGATGATTCAACAATTTATCCCGGGTGAGGCCTTTAGATGAGACACCAGAATATTCTGAAAGCAAAGCATTTTATAAAAAATGGTTTTGTAAAAAATATTTTTCTTTCTAAGGGGGAAAGAGACCCAACAATACTTGCTCTTTTTGATTTGGTGGGCATCTTGAAGGTTATTTCAAGGTCAACTTAGTTTTTTTAACCAAAATATATAATTATTTTAACATAATTTTATTCTACACAAAAACTTTTCCCTGAAACTTTTTTTTAGTGACAGTATTTTTCAAGATATTTTCTATAATAACCATTTTTATTCAAGAATGTTTTATTACATAAAAGTTTATCAATTTTAATATACATCATTTTGGACATTTATTAAAGTACTTTTTAAAAATAATATTGCATTTAACTTAGTGAAGAATAACATAATGTTATAAAAATTTCTTGAGCAAAAAGTGTCATAAAAAATGTGGGTTAAAATATATTCAAAAATTGATGTTAGTTAGAAAGTTTCAGGCAAAAGCTTTTTTTTTTGTTTAGAGTAAAATGCTGTTAAAAATTTAAGGGTTTTCATTTAAATAAACAAAGTTGACCTTGAAATACCTTTAAGACATCCAATAAATAAAAAATAGCTAGTGCTGTTCTCTTTCCCGCTCAAAAAAAAAAAACTTTTGTAAAACACAATTTTTTAAAATGCTCCATCTTTGGATATTTTGGTGTCTCAACTTGCCTAACCTGATATTACTGCCTTAATATAGTTATGGTTTTATTTTCAGAGACCTGAGCGCTAACCTTTTGAGGGACAATGCCACAGATGGACTTGGAAATCTTAGTTTCCTTACTGATTTGTAAGTAGCTTGCATTTATTTCTAAATTTGTTTTTAATACTACCCAAGAATACTATGGTCATAATTTTCATCTTAAATATGAAATAGTATTCATTAGCTCTCATGTTAAATCATTTATACTTGAAGAAACCCCAGTCTCACTATAATATTTAAATTGGTTTGCTTTTACTCACTGGATATTTATTTTGGAAAGCTTTTCTCAACTCTAGTTTAGCCAGTTTTATTAAAATTGTCATTTCACCCATTACTTGTCATGTGATTTTCATTGCATATGAAATCACAACATGTATTATTTGGTTTTCAAACTAGACTATTCAAAAATACTTATAACAGTCATATATTTTGTATTAATAAAATCTCACAGAAAAATTGTTTACTTGACAAATTAAATAGTTTTAGATAAAAACATAAAATACTTATCTATAAAGGTTTGGAACCAAATTAAATTATTACTTGATATTTATTTTACTTTTACAAGCTTTATTCCAAAATCATCCTTTGATCGGCTGGTAAAAAAAAACAGTAATGGAGGAAAAAAAATCTTATTAACTACCAATCTTATATATAAAGCTGCATTACTTTTCTACATAGCTACCACCCAAATGCAGGCATATGTCTTAACATGGCACTAGCTTATTGCAATCGTCAAGGAACGGTGCCATCAGGTTACCCAGTCAGTTTCGAAGCACTAGTTAGCCAGCCAGACCTTCATATTTCTGAAGAGAGATTAATCGGTTGGTGCAAAGTCCAGACTCTAAGGGGTGTGGTTAAAAATCTCCCAGTTTGACTGTTAGAGTAAATCCTTTGTGCGAGCCATGGTGTGGGCCGCACACTGTTGTGCAGGATAATGACACCCTTGGTGAGTATCCGATGCCTTTTGCTTAGGATCAACCTCCAAATCTTTTTCAGCATTTTAAAATAACCCTCTGACATAATTTTAAGACACCTCGAAGGTTGATCCAAAACAAAAGGCATTAAATAATTACTAAGGGTGTTGTTATCCTGCACGACAATTTGTGGCTCCGCACTGAGGCTCTCCCAAAGGCCTTACTTGAGCAGTTAAACTGATAGATTTTCGACCACCCCCTTACTGGCTGGACTTGGCACCAAGAGATTACCATCCCCTCTGAAAGGGGATGGACTGGCTGGATACCTTGGTGGCGCTATTCCTGGACGAGAGATTGAAAACGTTGGTAGCACAGTACGATAAGTGCCTGCATTTTGGTGTTGACTATGTGGAAAAGTAATGCAGCTAAGAGCTAAGTATATGTTTTGTTATATGACTTATTTTTCCTATTTCTAAAATTTTTATACCAGCCAATTGGAGGTTGACTTTGAAATAGCACTCTTAGAAACCTGAATAATAAGGTGTAAGAGTAGAACATTCACATATAATTTAATTTAGTAATGTACTAAACAATCTATCATACATTGAAACTTTAGTTATAAAATATTCTCAATTATAAATATAAATCTGTGTGGATATACAAGTAGTAAACATCTTAGTGTATGCACATTTCATTTTATCAATTTATATAAAAATAGTTGGTAGCATCTTTGATGTGCTTTAAAATTTGAAAAATTATTGACCAAATCACAACAGAACTAAAGAATAATATGATATCTAACTAAAATGTTTACCATAAATATGTAACCACCCACTTTATAGTTCTAACATTCTTTATCTAATGATAAATACTCATTTGCATGGTGTGCACATAGTCTAAGGGGTTTCTCTTGCTACATATTTAATAAGGAAAAACATTTTTATTTTTATGAAAATTAATTTTAAAGATTCACAACTTATCTTCAAATCATTTTGTTCATTAATTTAGGTACTTAACTCAGTGCATTTCAAAATATTTTCATCTTGAGCGCTTGTCTCATTATACTTATGCAGTTTTAAGTCAATTGCAACTTGTAAATACCATTGTAACAGGCCCAAAAGAAATAGATTTTTCACTCATAAGCTAAGCCGGTCCATCTGTCACACTTTTTATTAATGCATTTTCATTCATACAACTCATTCTGATGACTTGATTACATATTTATCTGCTATATTTTGCTGTGTATAACCTTTTAAGTACCTGCTTGTACAAATTAGGCACTGTTCCTAAGCTATTAAACCAGTGAGTAATGTATTTTTTGACATTTTGTTTTTAAAGTAAATTTGGTTTTGGATCATATAAAATTTGAAATGTGATGTGGAAAAGTGTAGTCTACCTACTTAGTTGTTTCACTAAAAGTGATTACATATCTTAGTCACAACTTTCATTTTGCATAAGTAAATAGTCTCATGTTTAAGATCTAAATCTGTTTGGCAAATTTAAATTGACCAAATGAAAGTTATTTCTCTTTTGAAAAAGATTATGTCATTTGTTGTGTTATTGTTTTTATGTTCATGCTGCACTGTGTAGCTAAATAAAATACCTACAGGCTATAGCTATGGTTTGTGGATACTACCATTTTTGCCTACTCTTTCATTCATTTCTTAGTCCTGCTATATTGATACCTAACAGTATATCTACAGTTATAATTTCAAACACATAGTTTAGAAAACAAATCCTTTAGAAATTATCAACATTCAACCTTTATATCAGCTCTTGGAGTCCTTGTTTTTAACAAAAGATCTCAATTTCAAGGGTAGTAAAATAAGTAAAAAAAAGTTAATCAGTTTTCTTGGAACTCTCTTTTATTCTATCTTTAAAATAGTAAACAAACAGAACTTTATCTACTACATAGATGAAGGCGTAATATTTTGACTGATTTATGCATATAACGGGGGCAAATATTAGCATATTCTTTCATAAACAATAGTTTTAAACTTGTTAATTACTTTCCTTCTTTTGATATTATAGTTAATGAGCCATATTTCCTAACTTTTCTCTACATTTATAATACCATTGCACATGACCCACTTCTGTAGCCGGGTGGTTTAAAGCGCACTCTCGCAGTATATAAGACTGCCAATGACGGGTAGATTGAGGCTATAATCTTGGTCGGATGTACTGAAAGGGTGTTTTTCCAAAATGGTTTTCCACTCTTCCTCCATACAAATGTGGGTACACTTACTATTAATAAAACCTCCCTAATCCTTAAAACCATTAGCATAATTAGTACATAAGTATTTAACCCAAACAGCTAGTAAGACGTGATGCTAAAAAAATATACTACACATGCCAATATTATACACCATTTTGGCTTTTAAAATAAAATTACTTGACATAATATATTATTTATTATTTAACTCTTATTATATATCTGAGATGTGCACTACTAATAAAACGTTCTTAATATTCAATTCTATAGTTATGAAATATAGTGGCCTGCTTTCATGCAATGGTTGATTCACTGCATCATATAATAATTCCATAACAAGTTAAAAATATTCTATATCACATAAACAAATTAGGAAAAGGTATTTATATACTAATTTAAGGCTTTCCAAGCTAACAAATTAGGCATAAAAGTTAAGAACAAAAGTTAAAATATAAGATCAGCAAACAAAGCAAAATTAGTGTTTGTTCTTCAGTATGGACAAAATATAGCACACACCTTTTTAATATGCTTCTATTGAAATGTTTAAACGCTGGTAGTAATATTTACTATTATTATTATTATTATTATTATTTTCTTTTTTCAGAAAGTTGAGTAAGAACTTCTTATCCAGGATTCCAAACCTTAGTAATTCAAACAATGTTACATATTTAAGTGTGTAAGTATATCCTTATATTATTATAACAACTAAAACAAATTGACTATACTTAAAACTTTAATAGATAATCACTAAATAGACCTTTAAACGTAAATAACAAAATTGTCAACATTGAAAACCGCAGTCATTTGTTAGTGTTCTGAGTGAGAAAACTTTTAATTATTGTTAATATAATCTGTGACACATAATATGTTTCACTATAATCTAAAGAGGCTCAGACACTTTTTTTTCAGATAATTGCATATGTTTTTCAGTAAATAGGAAACCTATTAAATCACCTAAGAAATTCCGAGACTTCCACTACCTTTCTCATTTGAAAATAGTTTCACAATCTTGCTAAGCTAATGTATTTATAACCATTAATACAACTTTCTTTTCACCATAATCACAAAGTTATTTTATAAAATAATCAATAATAAATTACAGTCGAATTTGGTTATTATAAGCCAAATTTCCTAATTGTAACCATTACTCACTATATCAGTGATGAGTTAAATCTATTTCCAGTTTTCTTAAATTCTCAATATACTAACTATGTTTACAAAAGGATAGCTTCCAAAAAATAAAATAAATATTAGAGAAAAATAATATTAATCACATAGCTACATATTATCTGTATTAGTATTCTTGTATAAACTACAATATGCTTAATATTAAACTCATTTTACTTGTCCATAATTTTAAAACCATATTATTAAAAATAAACACAATTTAAATTAATCTTTGTATTTACGAATCTTAAAAGTGATGATTGTTTTAAAGATACATTTTATATTGTTAATAGACACGTTTCTGACGGAGGGGTTTGGGTTTTTTTTTAACTGCTTTTACAGTCATGGAGGTGTTTGGTTAAAGTGGAGAGGCAAAGCCGGAGGCTAGATACTGTAGAACAGGTAAAGTGAAGATGGTTCCCAAGGAAAGGGCAAGGTTAGAATCTGATGCAGGTGGTCATATAAGCTAAATAACCCCTTTCCTTTTTGTCCATGCTAACTACTATTTCAATTTTTAGAATTTATTTGGTTATTTCAAGTTGTCCTTCTATTTGACATTCACATTTAAATTTTCCATCACACTCAAAAGTTTTGTTTTTGTTAATACCCCTTTTCCCTTATTTCCTGGGATCTCAATTAAAAATCTTCAGACTTTTTGATTTGAAGTAGTTTCTTTAGCTGCCTGCTAAATTTCAATTGGCTACAGTACTGATAAATAGTTGTTTCTATTAGTTTTTGTAGTTTTGAACCCCCGCCCCCTCCTCACACTTTTTTTTTCTCCTCGTTCTTCAAAATTAAAGATTTCAGGATTTATTTGATTATCTGGAGTGGTCTCTCTCTCTCTACCTGTTTCTCAAATTTTACACCTCATCTTTAAAGGTTTTTTTAATTCCTTAAGCCTCATTTTGAAATTTCACATATTTAGATTTTTCTTGTTTCTCTACCTCTTATCATTTCCTGGATACACAAACTTTCTACTTAATAATTTTATTTATAAACACCTTATTAGAGTATAGGTACCCATCCAGGTCATATGCATACATTAATATTTATAGTAGAATGGGAATGAGGAAGTTGGGATTTTAGAGGAAATGTACACTCATTTGTGCGGAGGCAAATTGGGAAACTATTTGAGGTCAATATGGAATTTAGGACTGTTCTTAAAAAGAAATTATATATAACATTATCAATAACTATTCTCTTTTTATATAACCTATACTCATCAATCTCACTAAACATATGTATTTAAAAAACTATAAAATCATGGCAAAACCGACTGAAAACAATGTATGTAGTATAGCGGCTAGAGGTTATGTGGACTAAGTGTCAATCTTGTCTATTATCATGTATTAAGTGATTTTAACAAATAGTTTTTCACTCTCCCTCTACATTAATTTGGATACACTCCTTCTAAATCTCTCTTCCTCATTTCCACCCCACCAGCGTAATTAAATGTGAATAGCCCAGCCTTGTTAGACAGTTCAAATACATAAAAATATAAAGATAGCTAATGAACAAAGGAGCCTTTTTTGCAAAAACCAGCATACAATAAAATTATACAAATTTTTAACTAAATTAAATTCTATCTTGTTATTTTACTAGTTGATTATATGTACAGTAAAACATAGGAGGAATTTTACCCAAATTTGTGCAAATTTATATTATATAGACTTCCTTCATATAAATTTGTGAAAATTTATAGACACTTCCTCCATATTCTACTTTCCTCATTCCTTTCTAATTTGTGTTAATATGCGAATAGCCCGTACATAATTGGAAAGCGAAATATACAATTATTTTAGATATATTATTTTGGCATCACATCATACTACTCGGCAGGTCTTTTCACACTTTAATGGTGTAGGGAGGAGAGTTTTAGATTAAATCTACCCTCATTTATGTGTAGGAAGAGTAAGAAGCCATTTAGGATAAAACACCCTCATTGCGTCCGACTAGGATTTGATTGCCTAGGTTCTAATCTCGCTTGGGTGAACTTAGGGTGGGGGGGGGGGGTCCTAAATGGTTTTCCACGCTACCTCCACACAAATGGAGGCTCACTTCCTCTATATTCAACCTTCCCAATTCCTAACCCATTAAGGTAATTGGTACTTAAGCGTATAACCCGAACCGGTAGTAAGACGTGGTGCTAAATATTATTATTAATTATTAAATCTTATGCCAAGTGATGGTTAAAAACAATGAACATTATGAGATGTAGCTCAAGCTCTTTTAAAAACCTGACATTCTAAAGGCAAAAATCAAATATCTAATTGTTCATAACTAACCCACCTTCAATTTGAAATACATTTAAAACCTTAGCACAATAAGATAAAAAGTAAATAAATAAAAACAAATTGCTACTTAAAATTGTGATTTTTATGTGTAATGGTAAATATTTAATAGCTTAGAAAATATTCAGATGATTGTATTGAAATACTTACATGTACATCCATAGCAAGTTATTAATTTATATATAAAAATTCTAACACTTGCCGTTAATAGATTTGGAAAATTTGTTTCTTCTGATTTCATCAGCTAAAACAGCTCTTAAAGGAAATAGAAAAAATTAATAGAAATCCTTTTTGAAATCAAAACACAATTTTGAATCACTTTTGTTGAGAAAAAAGCTGATTTTCTCAACAATAAAAAAATGCTAATGCACTTTTCCCCTTAACTATGATGTCATATACTCATGATCCCCTCTACCATAGAAGAAGCACTATTGCTATCATCAGTGTCATGAAGCCCTTAACTCGTTTATGTGTTTCCTGCACCTTAAACTATTTCTAGCATTCCTATTATTCCTGCTAATATACTGGTGATTTTGAGATTGTTTCTCATTTCTAAAGCTAACTAGATTTACTAAAATTTATTTTAATACATAGAAAAGATGCTATAGCACATGTTTGTATTGTTACACAGGAACAATAAATCTTGAAAATAAATTGTTCAAATTCTAAAATATATCAGTGTACATGAGCCACCTTTTACTAAACCTATTCATGGGTAAACAAATCATTTAAACTCTCACAACCAAAGCATTAAAAAAAATAGAATTTTTTTCATTCGAAAAAATGGGATAATGCTTAGATTTTTAGGGCTTTACTGGCCATCCCTACTTTGCATCAATATTTAGATTTTTTTTCATATATTAAAATGAGATCAATAAATGATTGTTTTGTTTTTATATATATATTAATTCTATCCACTAAATTCAAAAAAATGATTAACAATAACTAATAATAGCAACAGTACTGGTATTATAAATATAATAATATATATGTACACTCTGTTTATTTTACTTGCTTATGGTGTAGCAAATACAATAACATGTTGTACACGTTATTAAGGTAAGTTTTAACAACTTTCAGGTACATTGACTGTAAATGACATTTGTAGTGGAGCACAACATTCTAGATCATCATGTCTTGGGGCTAGATTCATAGTCAGACTTACTGTGCCTCAAGTCTGTCTCAAAACTAAACACAAGAAACCTACCTAGACCAAAATGGAATGTGCCAGTTTTGCATATGAATCTGACCCATTATATTCAGTCGTCTTTGTTTTGGTATCAAGTCACACTTCAAGTGCATTATGTCTTAAGTCTATGAATCTGGCCTTTACTTTCGGTTTGGACAGTCCTGTTCTAGTGTGTGGGATTCTGTACAATTTGTAGAGTAAAATAAAGCTTATTCAAGTTTCTACTTCTTTTTCTTACCTTGATAATTCTTTTTTCTTTTTTTTTTCAGGTCACATAATGATATCAGTGCTATTAATGGCTCTCCATTGATTGACTTGCCCAATTTGGCAACCCTTGATTTGAGCAATAATCAAGTAACAGATATAAAAGTAAATAATTTCCTTTTTGGGTCAAACATCCATACATTGTAAGTTGATTTATTTGTCTATTTTTGGTAATTTGATATCATTTTTTTTAAACCCCATTTTGTTTGTGAAGAAAGTACTTTGGTTCACAATACAAATGGTGTGTTCTACCTACGAAAAATAATTATTGGCTCGTAGGCTACTATATACCTAGTATACACTTAATTTGTTTTAAAATAATATTTTTTGGAATAACTTTGCATAAAATCATTGTAAATAAGTCATAGTTTGTAGCTTTAACTTTTTAATGAAAATAATTTTCTACAGTTAGGTCAAGCATTTAAAATTTAATTTGTATAGTGTATTTATAAAGTTATATAAATATATCAAATTTTCTATACCATTTTTATTCCATTTATCTATAGTCATGATAAGTAGTTTATACATGTGGATATTGCAAACTCTTTTTAAAATAAATTAAATCTGAATTTTTAAATATTTTTAAAAGCAATTTTTTTAATTATATTGCGGTTGGTGAAATATATTATTTCTTTTCAAATGCTCTATTTATATGCTATATTTGGTGCCTAAATTATCAAGGTCCCAAGCTGTGCTCCCAAATGTAAGTGGCTGGAAGAATAATTACTTGAGGTTGTTTGTTTTAATAGACCTGAAACGTTCTTATACACATCTCTTTGTGATAGTTAACTGGCTGAGCTGTAAATCAAATTTTCTTTTTTTCACTTAAACATTTCTAATTTTATAACTAATAGGATTCTTCTATTTCTTTAGGAAACCACTGGTGAATTTATTTACATAACTGTGCATCAGTGGTTGTTTGGATTAAGCCACTGTACTCACATTGCACTTAATCTCTTCTGATGTGGAGGTCTGACCTAGAACTGACTAAAACAATAAATGTAGTTTTCACACACACACAAAAATATAGGGAGGGGGCATGTTTTCTTATCTCACTTTCCAGAAGAATAGTTTGCCTCAATTCCATTTTGATATTGTCAAGTTGTCTAAGTAGACAACACCGCATATTTTATATGAGATTGCTTTTAGTGAGCTCCTTGCTATTCGCTTTTATGGATTTAGTCGCATCTACACAGACAGCTCAAATTTTGAAACCGTCATGGGATGTGCTTTTGTTGTGGAAGGTTTTAATATTAAATCTGGTTTACCTAGTATACAGGTTTTTATGGCCCAATTATATGCCATTTTTAAATCTTTGTGCTTTTTATATCTGAATTGTCACAGCTATGCTCTAATCTGCTCAGATTCTATAAGCACTTTGTACTCTTGGAACCCTCTTGTGCAGATGATACGAGATCACATATATAAAATTTGTCTTTTGATCACTTGGCTAAACTTTGGCTAGATTCCTGGTCACTCCGGTCAATGAACTGGTGGACCAGGCATCAAAGGAAGCATTACATCTTTCTCATGAGGTGGGTTTTGGGTGTACTATTTTTATATTTAAAGGACTATGCTTGACTTGGGGCACTGGGCACAAACAGTGAATTTCGACCCATGTTCAAATAATTTACAGTTCATTAGGAACTGTTAGTCACAATGGCTCTCTTCCAATATCGTTGTGACACGACTGTGTGTGTTGGGACTACTCTGCCTACACTTTTTCTTTTATAAAGAGAGTATCCACCTCCAAATTCCAAGATTGGCAATGCTGCTTTTAGTGTGTACCACATTTTGGTATGTTGCAAGTATACTTTTGATTTTAATGGTGATCTTCAATATATGTCTAATTTAGCTTTAGTTTTAAAAATGTTAATAAATTCCTAAGTATTTGTATTTTATTTAGTGTGTTCTTCTGCTGCTTTTATAAGGTGTATTTTTTGTATATACTTTCAGGGTGGCTACTGACTGGGAAAACTTGGAATAGTCAGGCATTTGAAAACTAAGAAAAAAAATCAGGGAAAAGTCAGGAAATTTGACCATGAAACAGGGAAAATTAGGCAACATCTACAATAAATTAAAACAATAGAAACTTAAATATTATAATATTATATTGTGCTAACTCCTCTTCAATATTGTAAACGGCAATTGAAGTCAAGTAAACTAATACTCATCCTTGGATCTAGTGTGTTGCTTTGATTATTTTCACCTTAACTCCACAAGTGTAAAAAAACTTGGTTTAGTTGTAGCTGAAACTGGAAGTCACAATCACTTTCACTAGATAATCTCTTGGCAAGTATTTTATTACATTTGCTTTTCGGAGTAATGATCAAAAATAAAAAGCAACAACGATACTGTTGTTTTAATATATTCAGACTCATTCATTGCTAAGATAATATATTTTTATATTTTGAAAACTAGATTGATTATCAAATTATTTTATTGTGATCACCTCTAATACTCGGAACGTGATTATGTTGAAATTCACTTAGTTTTTGAGAGATTTGTAGGGAAGTATAAGGATAATTAAAGAGAAATGAACATGCATTTTTGTGGAGGAAGAATGGGAAATTATTAAAGATAAAACTCTTAATTGCACTTAGTCATGATTTTAACCTCGACCTCCCCATCACCAAGAAACTAGTTCACAGAAAATTTATATTAGTTCAACCATGTTGGCCATTGACGGTTCACCTATGCTTAGTAGGTTACAGTTATATAAATGGCTATCACAAGATCAAGGGGAAAAATATTTTTTTCCTTAAAAACCTGGAAAAGTCATTGGATTTAAAAGGTGAATTCCTGTGGCCACCCTGATTTACCCCTATACAGATTTTCTAAAATTTTGTTTTTTGTTTAGAGTGCCTCACTGTCTCGATAACACCTATAAATTCAAACAATAATAGTAATAAATTTGTAACTTTATAAATGTCCTGATAGTTTTAGGTTCATTTTGTGTTCATGCTTATATTTTAAATTTATCTAACTCTTGTGAAATAATTTTTTATTATAGTGAAGCAAATTAGGTTTTTTGACAAATAACCTTAAACAAATATATTCTTTATATTTTACCCTTATTTTTTTATCAAAACATAAACCTATAGGTATTTTATGAGACTTATCCTTTTTTGGAAACTGTCTATTGTTAATTTTGTTGTTTTTTGTTCTTTTTAATATTTTCACCATTTGGGAATATCGAATATCAGTACAAAACTCTTTTTTATTTAACAATACATTTTTTTGTTGAGTTTTTTTAAATATTCCACTTTGTTAACCTTAGTTGGCCATTTTTTAATTTTATTAGATCAATGTTGAAGACTCCAGAAGCAATGCATGTAAGTGATACATAGTAACAATGTCTTGAACTATTTTCCCTATACACCACAAATTACATTTTACCTAAGCTACATAAGTGTGTGTGCCAGACAGGTCAGTAATTCAGTTAGTGTATGTATAGTTACTAAATTAACTATTAGAATATTTTTTAAGCTGTAGTACAATTTGATTCCACCAGAAATTAGATCTAAATATTTAAGGGAATTTAAAAACTTTATATACCTTCCCTTCCACATATTCCAATTTCATTTGCTATACAATTCTTAGAATTATATGTTTCTTCAATTTATGTTTTGATTGGTTATTTACTACACGTTAAAATAGATGTTAAAGTAGTAGATGTTTAAATGCTGGCATTTATATCCACCGTCATAATGTTATATTACTGAATACTATATTGTATGGTATTAGATTGTATAGTATTGTTTGATACAGGAATAATACATTAGTTATCTACAGTTATTGAACTCTTTGAATTCTCTATGACCCACTATATATGTATTTGTTAACCCAAAAAATTTGAATTTTTATATTATTGAAAATAATACTAAATATATAATTTCTCAAGGTGGAATGGAAGAAAACACTAGTTTAAGGTTCTTACTTTGCCATTTCTTATAGCAAAATATTTTGGACAAAATATGTAAACCATTATTTCAGTAGATACATTTAGTTTAGTTCTTTACATAGTATGTATTTTATAGTTTTCAAGACAGTTATTGAATATTTGTTATAAGCAAAGGGCCATTCATTCAAAGAATGCAAATTCTACAATCTTATTAACAAATATTCTAGAATTGTTTAGGTTAATTTGTGTAGAAAATGAACCTAAATATATCCACTAAATCAAAATGTTATTTATTTTGCCAAAAAGTGTTTTTTTTTTGTTATAAATACTGCTCTACAACCCCCGAATCAACCAAAAGAAAACCTGTTTATCTAAATTTTGTATGCCATTTATTTTTCAGGAACCTCAACAACAATCGTATCATAAGTATAGAAAAAGGAAGCTTGGATAATTTGGGAAAGCTTGTTGAACTGAAGTTAAACCGAAATCATCTGTCCCGCTTCAACAAAGAACTATTTAAACATTTGAAATATTTAAAAGTACTGTAAGTACTTATTTTAGGGCTAATTGTATTTTCTCTTTATTTCTATCCAGAATACTAAAATTGTCATTATGTTATGATTTTGAAATGAAAAACTTTGAACTATTTTATATTTTACCTATCTTTATTTTTATTATTTATTTAGCTCTCTCCTAGGAAATTCACTAACTGGTCATTGGGGGCTGTCTGGGTTAGTAAGTTCCTAATGGTGACCTTTCGGAGAGATGTTACAAAGTAGTAGGTCAATAAGTGTTAGAGTTGTAATTTTCAACCGGTGTGCAGCGGGAGTTTGAGGTAGAAGCAAAAAAAAAAAAAACTTAGGATTAAAAAAATATCTTTAATCGTTATTTAAAAAAATAGCACAATGATTAGAATATTAGATATTTTGACCTTTAGACGATCTTAATTCTTGTTTTCTTAATACATTCCCTGCAGCATGTTTAGCACAGTGATCTCTGCAGGACTGGCAGCCATTTTTCTACTCATATACACTTATCCGAAACATATTTTGGTTACTCACTTATTTTCTCATTTATTGCTTGATTCATGGTCATAGTATAGCATTTTACTCATAGCCTCATCTATTAGCCTCAATATGAAGTATTTTTAAGCCAACCACTTTCACAAACATTATTACAAATTTTATCTCATTCATACAACATTATTATTCAATAAATTAACAAATCATTCATATTACAAAATTGATATTGATGTATTTCACTACAAACAAATAATTTTAGATAAAGACATACTCAATTTCATCCAGTTTAGCTTCTCAGCTACTCAAGACCAAAAGCTTGAACTTAAGTCCTTATTTTGATAAGTGCATATAGCTCCTTTTTGAAAGCAGTTAGCGTACTCAAATCCCTAGTGTTGATAGGTAACTCATTCTATGCCTGAGATGTCACTACAGTGAAGGACTGAGAGTAGAACTGGGATTTGTGTAAGGGTATACAGAGAACGGAAGAATTACTAGCACGTGTATTAAGCCAATTGATGTTGATTCTTCAGGAACTGAAAACTAGACGATAGGTACTGCAGGGATGATGAGTTAATTTTGAAAGAGAGTGAAATGAACATCGCTCTTTTAATCATAATTATTTCAATTTTTTGAAGTATGTATGGTGTTATGTGGTTGAAGTATTTCAGATTGTAAATGAAACGGACTCATTGGTTTTGTAAGTGTTGGAGTTGATTAGATAGTTCCTGTTAGGTAATTATATAAACTATCACATTTATCAAAATGAGGCAGTATCAGACTTTTTACCAGCAAAGCTCTAAGTTCAGATGGTAAGAAATTTTCATGTCTTTTGAGAGTATGTTTATTAGCGTAGTTTTTGGCAAATGTTGGTCACATGGTCCACCCATTTCAAATTTTTGTTCATTATTACACCTAAATTCCTTGCATGCAAAGTTAAAGGGACTATGTTATCATTTAACAATATATCTGTAATAAAAGAGTGATTTATATTATACAAAAGTCTCTGTGACCCGATAATCATTGACTGTGATTAGTGGGTTTAATTATTATACTGTGATTAAATGACCACTCACAAATTGATTTCAAATCCACATTTATTTAATCAACGTCAAAAATAAGTTAATACTCTCAGAAAAATATATTTGTAGATAGTCTGCTTATAGGTGGTACTTAAAATAAGTCAGGGAAGAAGGTAGGTCATTAATAAATATAGGGAGAATAATAGTCCCAGAATAGACCCCTGTGGTACACCTTTATTTACAGGGCGCCATTCAGAGGCAGTGTCATTTATTACCACCCTCTGCATGCGACCATACAAGTAAGATCGCATCCAACGAATGCAGCTCGGGGAGAATAGGAAGTAAAAGTTAAGTTTATGTAAAAGCAAGTTAAAATCTACACTGTTAAAAGCCTTACTAAAATCCAAAAGTATTAAAATAGTTAATTTACAACTGGCCATAGCAAGTCTAATATCATCAGTAACATTAATTAAAGCTGTACAAGTGCTATGACCCGGTCAGAAGACTTATTTGTATATAGATAATAGACCATGTTAATTGATAAATTTGTGAATATGATGATTTACCAAAAACTCTAATCCTTTTGACATAGAGGGAAGGATACTTATAGGTTGATAGTCATCAATACTGTTAGGGGTGACCTGGCGGTCTAGGGGTAAGGTGTCAAACCTCTGTGTTGGGTGTTCAGAGTTCAATCCTTGGTCCCGGCACAGTGTTATCTGATTGCCAACCCCTTCCTTCACCTCTGACAAGATGCGTATTAATCAAAACTTGTGAATGTGTGGAATACCAGGCCTCCACCATGGTTTGGATCCCACGTTAAACTTTAGGTCCTCCATTTCATCTCACAATCACCCTACATATACATATACATTAGCGTAAGTGCCTATAACCCAAATGGTAGTAAGATGTGGTGATGATGATGATGATGATGATGATGATAATATTGTTAGGCTGAGACTTTTTTGGGTAGGGGTATTATTTCATCCCACTTCCAGCTTGTAGGTAAATGACCATTCATTAGAGAATGAAAATGTCTGTTAAAATAAGAAAGATGCTTCATATATTTTTTTGTAATAATATAATATATATCTTGTCATAACCCTGGGCTTTAGATTTGATGGGCATGATAGACTTGTATACGTCATTCAGATAAATATAAGAAATATTAAATTGTATGTTTTTAGTAGGATAATATTCTTTTAATAGTTTGACTCTCTGCCAAACTGTCCATTACACTCAAATTACTATAGTGTACTTTAAAATTATCAAGTGTAATGTCTGTTGAATAGGCATTTTCTTTTTATTGTTTACTCCTATTTCACACAGCTTTTTCCAAAGTAATTTTGATGATGAATGACAACTAGAAATGTTAATAGAATGTTTCATTTTAGATTTTCGTACCTCTTGAGTATATTTGTTATGTAACTGTGTGTACAATTCAAAACTATTGGATACAGAACTTAAACCAGCCTTGGAGTCATGTTTAAATGTATTGTAAGCTGCGTCACATCTTGCCATTAGTGTAAAATATATTTGGTCATCCACAACGATGGAGGTCTAGTAATGCGTCTCATCTTAGTGGCAGCATGCTTATCATCAATATGGTTATATCAAAATGATTTTTATTTAATTGAATACTCAAATATAAAATTATATTATTATTATTAGCACCGCGTCTTACTACCCGTTCGGGTTATACGCACTTACGCTAATGTGTAATGGTAGGGTGATTGTGAGATGAAATGAAGGACCTACAGTTTAACGTGGAATCCAAACCACGGTGGCAGCCTGGTATAAAATTATAATTATTTATACAGGATGTTTACCATCCGGGAAATTTTGGGAAAACAGGAATTAGCTGGGTCTTTGAAATGGTCAGGGAAAAACGATAATAAGTCGGAATTTTGAAAATTACAATAAAAATCCGAGAAAATGTTGTTTACTCAAAATATGAAACATAATAATCTTATAATCTAAACAGAGCAAAATTAACCCCATCAGAATAAAAATGCCATAACACTGACTTATTTTAAATACTCCACTCCAGTTATCTATCGTGACAGCCATCTTGCATCTAGGTTAGGTGCGTTAGTGTAGAAGGAAGCGGGGAAGGGTGAAAGAGCAGGCTAGGAACAATCTAACTTGTTGGACTGACCAAATCAGGTGTTACTTCTTTTAAAAAACACACATGTCATACCAGTGGTTAAATGTTCGAATGCCCGACAATCGTCACAGTGAGGAAAAAATAAATGAATATCTCAATTTGTCCTTATCGAAACTTGACAAACTATTATTGCATTAAGTAAGTGGCATTTCTAGTTACCAAGTCAACGGCCGTCTGGCAGACAGTTAAAGTTGGATAAGTCCAGTATTTGGATCTGGGTGGGGTGTGGGAAGGTAGTTAGCTGCCTTCAGTCAACATCGCATTTTCTTTTCTTCTTTTGGACAGCTTTAACACATGGTTGCAAAATATTAATCTGCTACTTCAATTTCATAAATCTGTTTATAGTGTAAATATCTTTAATATTTATTATTCTTATTTTAGTATATGGACTGTTTAAAACAACCTTAATATCTTGTGTTACTGGTATTGTGTGGTTAATACGTTATTGTAGTTTATTTACGAGACAGAAGATTGAAAATTAAATTGTTTTGAAATTATACACGAACTGTAGGTATGAATTTTGTTTTAACCTTTAAGTATAAATATTATTTAGTTTAAAAAAACAAATGTAAAGATGAAAGCTGTTTTTTTAAGGGACTGTTATTTCTTATGTGTTTAAAAGTAGGCCCATAATTAGCCACAGTTAAACTAGTAATGATCATAAGCAAAAGATTTAAATTATTGAATAAGCATTCTATTATTTATAAAATAATAGAATTAATCATTCAAATGATTTTGAGAAGTGATAAGTAAAAATAAATACCTTTTCGTAAAAATTAAAAAACTATATTTTCCTTATGTTTGAAAGTGCAAACAAAATTGGACACTAAAACATTTTCAGAATACAAACTCTGAAATTCATCAATTATCATCAATTAAAATGTGAAATTTTAATTTAATTTTAGAATCTTTCCTTGCCTCCTCTCTTTTTATTAGAATATTCTTGAAAAAACTATTGTACAATTGGGGGGGAAAAAATCATCATTGCACCAAAGTAGTATACTTAAAATGCAGGTATCCTATTCAAAATAAAAAATCTAGTAGATAGCTTATAGACTAGTAAGATTTATTTTAACCCATTTGAAACACATCCACACAAATTTTTTGTTTAAGTGTGTGTAGATGTAGGTACATAAAATTATCACCACCGGTTTTGATCTACAGTCAGAAATGTGGCTTGTGCGTAATTTATAAATTGATGGTGGCACACACCCTATTGTTGGCCGCTACATTCTGAATTTTCTTTTCAAGATGGCGTCTGCTAAAAAAAAGCCATTGCAATTGGAATAGTCAAAAACTGCTACAGCTATATACAATTTTTAAATACATACCTAATGTGCGTGTTACAAATTTAAGATTTTTAGGATAGATATAAAAAAAAGTGGGGCCTATAGATAACATATATTTAATAGCGGGAATCAAACCTTGTGTGACCTAACAGAATTGGTTGGTTTTGGCACCGCTTTGCTTTTTGGGATTATTTTAACAAAGAGAAGAATATTTTCACTAGAAAGGCTATTTCCTTGTAAAAACAGGAAAAACGAAAATCAACAATTCATTATCTCTCAACTATTTCAAGAATAGAAAATAATCTTAGATTATTTTTTTACAACTATTTCACAAAAGGTGGTGTACTATGTAGCACAATAGGTTAATTACACATGTTCAAATATTGTCACAGATTTTATTAGGCCTATTTAAATTATGCATATTTTTTTTCATATAAAAATTTGTAAAACCATCATATCAAAAATAAAATTTCAAGAAAGTTGGAAGGAGGATTGTCTATGGTTACAGGATGTACCGAAGAAAGGCTATGCGACTTGCACTTTATGCAAAAATATATATTTTATATGAGTCTATGGGTAGATCCACAGCAACAAGCCATTCCAAATCACAAAAGCATAAGACAAATGAAACTAATATAAAAAATATGTGCATCTGAGCACTTATTTCTCTCGTCCACCAACCACCAGCACATGTGCCAGCAGTTTCTCAGCTGGTTCATCACATTCTTCGATTTCAGCATCAGCAGACATACTGAGTCCATCTTGTTCTTAGACTTTGGTTCCAGCAGACATTCTATTCCCTTCTACATCTCAAATGTTGTCCCTTCGGAGCACACATTCCAGTAGACCTACTGTTGAGACCGTCCGAACAAGACAAGTGGTGGAGAGTAAATGCTAATGTAACTGAATTTGAAACTCTTTGGTGTATTCAAACTACGGTACATCACAATTCTCTGAGACATGCTGAAAGCACTGTCAGACTCTTCAAATGAATGTTTCATGATGTTTCAACAGCCACCAATATGAGACTAGGCAAGGATATGATATTGTACAGCATTATGTATTGACTTGCTTCTCATTTTAAAAACAAACTGGTGGCAGCAGTTAAGAAGTGTGAGTTTTTTTTTGTAGTTGGCTATGATGAAACTCTGAATAAGTTTGCGCAAAAACAACATGGACATTGTTGTTCATTACTGAGATGATTCCAAAAACCAAGTCTGTTCTCGTTTCTACACGTCATGTTTTTGAACAAAACAATGGTGGTTGATCTCACTAAACTAAAGGAGGGACTCAGCGGCCTTGTTGTTCAGAAAATCATTCATTTATCGAGGGACAGTCCAAACTTAAACATGAAACTGCTCCAGATGCTAAAGATGGAGTTAGTAGAAGATCACTATGGTCCACAAATGTTAGACATTGGCAATTTTGGTCTGCATGTAGTTAATGTCGCCTTCAAACATGGCATTTAAAAAAACCTCTTGGACCTTGTTGGATTTTTTTCAGAGCATGTTACTACTTATTCAAGGACAGTCCCAGTCGTCGAGGGACCTATATGTCTGCGACAGGTTTCTCAACATTTACAATGAAGTTATGTAGTGTGAGGCGGCTAGAAAATGTTGATGTAGTCAAAAGGGCCCTGGAAACTCTTGATAATTTGAAAAAGTTTCTCGAGTATATTTCCACACACAAGAATATAAAAGCAACTGCATCCTCTACCAGTTTCAAATTAATATCTTGTTTCCTTAAAGACAAGCTCCTCCAACCAAAACTAGTATTCTTCCTGTCTTTGGCTGAAGACTTGGAACCATTCCTGAAGGAATTTCAATCAAACTCTCCAATGTGTCCTTTCCTCCATGGCAATCTGCTGAATATCCTCAAAACATGTACGAGGAGAGTTGTAAAAGATGACGTCCTTAGCAGTACACTCCTTCAAAAAGTTGATTTGAAGAAGGAAGAAAATCTGAAAGAAGCTCGAGACATTGATATTGGCTATGTGACATGCGCGGCTTTAAGATAATGTCAAGGCGTCAAAGACCTTGATGTTCTTCTCTTCCGGCAGGATTGTAGAACTTGCCTGAAGAATGTAGTGGACAAGCTACTTGAAAGGTCACCCTTGAAGTTTTCCCTGACAGAGACATTAACCTTCTTGAACCCTTAAAAGATTTGATTTAATCAGGATGAAGCAGTGCAGCAAATGACCTAAGCTATGGACTTCCTAGTAACATCAAACCTGCATCTGTGGCCCAAAATGCTGACAGGGAGTACAAAGGGCTTGTCAGCCAAGAAAAAGTGAAACTCACTCTAAAAGCATACTTGAGAGAAACCAGACTGGATGATTTTTGGATGTCTATGCTTAGCAACCAACGAGCCAAGAACTTAATGAAAGTTGTATGGATGCTTCGTCTCGTCTCGCATGGAAATGCCACTCTTGAGAGAGGTTTCTCTATAAATGGAGAGGTTATTTTAGAACACCTTAAAGAAGATTCTATCAAAACTCAGCTCATTGTTTATGATGCGGTGATGGATGCTGATGTTATTGATAATTTTGTTGTCCCTAGATACTTGCTCCTCTCTATATGTAGTGCAAATATGTGATAGAAACAAGCCCTAGAGAACCAGTGATTAAAACAAACCGTATAAGACAAGGCTAAGGTGAAGAAGAGAAAGGCAGGCTTCCTGGCAAAAGAACTTGAAGCAAAAAAGCAGAGGTTACTCTTAGTCACAAAAGGTTTTAGCAGCAATCGATGAAGAAAAATAAATGTTTATTCATTTTATTTAACATCTATCTCATCCTGATATAATTGTATAGGTTCGTATTTATTTATTTACAGTACATGGGCTGTTTTAGCTGTAGTTTATTTCTGACTTAGGGTGCAATGATCTTTTATTGTATCAAACTTGTATTCCCATTCATAAACATTTGATATATACTAGCAGCCATTTACCCAGAACTTGCAAGCTGAATATATATAGTATTTATTTATGAACTTCACATGTTTCATAATAATTATCTTGTCGAAGCAATTAATAAGTAATCATTAACTTTGTAAATATAGTATGTTATATTTTTCTAAATATTTGTTTGGTATATTATTATTAGCCTACTTATTTAGAAATGATTGTGGGTTTTATTTGCTTTTTTCCAAATAAAATTCATTGTGATCTTTTTTTTTCTAATATATGTTAAAATTTTCTTATTCCTAGTAGGCTATGTTAATACAAATAAAAAAGCATATTTATAAAAATTTAAAAACTTATTAAAGAAGGGGGTAACATAATTTTTTTTTCTAGTCAGGAATTTTATAAAATGATAGTGGGAAAAAGCCGGGAGTTTCATTGTTCAAGTTGAGTAGACACCTTGTTATAATGCTGCATCTGAAAGTAAACAAATCGTTTTTTTAAATTACCAAATTTATGCAAAATAGTTGCTGACAAAGAAAGTTATTGTGATTACCTATATTTCACTAGATATTTAATGTGACAAAATAAAATCTCAAATTTCATTCAGTTTGAAATTGATCATAGTGACTGAAAAGATCTTACACCCTCTCACTTAGTAGAAGGGAGCGCAAGTGTTTTTATAGTTTTTATTAAATTGAAATTTTTGGCCAAAATAAATCAAATATTTCTCCAGTAGCAACATAGAGTTTAGTTTTCTCTACATGCTAATGTCAACAGATCTTGAATTTATGTCAAGGGTGTCCTGGAATTTTGTCAAAAAATTTTCTCTGTATTTAAAAAGTTTTGACAAAATTCCAGGACATCCTTGACATACATTCAAGCTCTGTTGATATCATTATGTGCAGAAAAATTAGCTCTATGTTGCTACTGGAGAAATATTTGATTTATTTTGGCAAAAAAAATGTAATGCTATAAAAACTGTAAAATTACTCGCGCTCCATTCTGCCGCACCTTAAGCAACCACTGCATGGCCAAGGAATAATTTTCTGCCTGTTTCAAGGGCATTTACTTGGAAACACAAACGAATTTCCTGGGCAAGGTTGTATTTTAATGTCATCTATATCAGGAAAAGGGTTAACATAGCTATTTTATTTTTATAGATACTTAAAAAAATAAGTTTTCAAATATTGAAGGATTCCCTCTTCATTGTTTGACCTTAGATTTCTTGACATATTGCTTTTGTTTCATTAGTTTTAAGTTTTCGTCTAAAATGCTAAAATGGCTTTTTGGATAACAAGTCTTAAAATTCAAATAATATTAATAAGAATATATTCATCTGTATTTTTATTAATCAACTTATATTATTTTTTTACAGAGACCTGAACAAAAATAAGTTTACAGAAATAGAAGGACTATCTTTCCATGGACTAGAAGGGCTAAATATTTTGAAATTAAAGCATAATTCTATTGTCACATTGTTGGATGGTGCATTTTGGGGTTTAAAGAATATGACTGTCTTGTAAGTAAATTACTGTAATATTTAATATATTTAAACCTGCACTATTGATTATATGTTCTAAAATCTAAAGACTCATGTTCTTCATAGATTGGATTATCGTTGATAGAAACATGTTGTCCCAGTTCACTAGGGTGGCTTGCCACATGTGATTTATCAATGATTTTTCCATATACTCTTAAGTATGATGCCTTAGACCATTCGGCCACCGAAGTGATTAAAAGTGCCTATTTTAATCTTTAACAAATAGAAATAAAAACACTTAATTCTATTTTTCCTGTTAAAGAAATTAGCTGTTTAGTCAGGACAAGAATTTTTATAAACAGAAACCTGAATTAAGTGAAAAAATGCATTGATGAAACTATTACATTAAAAAAGAAAAAAAAATGGCTTAGAATTTGGACGCATATGTGAAACATGAATTATAAATTCCTCTATTTAAGGAAGACTTTCTTGAAAATAAACAATGCTCATTAATATATAACAAATTAATCACTGAAATGTAACACTTTTTTTAGCAATCACGAAAATTAGGTGACATGTCTGTTAATTTTATTGGGTAATACCATTTTTTGCAAGAAATCCACATTTATTTGTGTACTTTACAATTATTTTGATCACATAAAGAGGTAAGTTTTTCAAATCAAGTCCAACCGAATAAGTCTTTAATACATTTTGTGTTTCGACTGTAAAAACCTGTGACGCTGAAAGCAATATTTTGTTAACTACTAAGCTGCATACAATAAAAATAAATGTTACGCTTATAATATATAATTTGCAAGGTAGATTAAAGCAATAATATGTAACTTTAATAGAAAAATGTATTTGATCCTGATACAAGTATTACACAAAGTTGTGTCACCTGTTGTCAGAGAGCTTGGTCCTGATGTCATGTGCTGTAGCCGTATGTATCAATCACTTGCTCCTACTTTGTTTATTCATATTACCATGGTCTGAGGTGTTGGCTAACTTGACAATTATGGTCATGTTATTCCAATTAAAAATATGCTTACATGGTTTTAGATAACTAAAAATAAGATAAATAGGGCTTATAGTTTGAGGAAGAGCATGCAATGGTGGTACAGCAGCCCCATGGCTTCTTTGGTGCTGACTGACAGCTCACGGCTTTGAAAAGTTACCAGACCAAATTATGTATCCCTACACTTAACCATATGATCTGCAAAAACATGTTTAGCAACCGTCACTTCTGATATTCAAAATTTAGGTATATACTTAAATGTTGACTGTCAGAAGTAAGTCAGCATCAAAGAAGCCATGGGGCTACTGTAGGTAATGACAGCTAGCAGAAGATATAAAAGCACCTAAAAGAAAAAAAAACCCATTAAAACAAATTGTTTGTTGTGAAAGGTTTAACTGCCAAAAGGGACAACAAATCAATATATGGCCTTGCAGATCATATGGTTTGGCGAGTGGATACTTGAGAGTAGAGCAAGCACAAATCCTATGGTGAAAGGACTATAGCTTAATCCTTCCCTTACCCCTTCCTCCTAGTTATGTATCCTGCTCAACATAAAATAACATTTCTGCTGATTTTATAATCGCTCTTATTAGATGTATGCTTTATTATTTAATAAGAAATCTATAGGAGTGTTTTAGTTCAATTTATGAATAATGTTATAATCATTGATAGACTTCTATTCATATTTGGATTGATGATTTAAAGTGGAGTTGAAAACATGTATTTATTTCTTATTTTTTGTCTCTTATAGTGTATTAAAGTAGATGATATTTTGGTTGTAGGCACTTGGATTTTAACAACATAACCACTGTTACAAAAGGATGGTTGTACGGGCTGACTTCTTTACATCAACTATCACTCAGCTATAACAGTATTTCTATTATTGAACAAGATGGCTGGGAATTTTGTCAGCAATTAGTGGACTTGTAAGTTTAATTTACTATCATATGTGTATCAAGAATATATTTGGGTCATTTACTTGATAGAGACACTTAAATGAATTAAGAGAAATTAGATCATTCTATTATAATGCATTTTTTCCCCCATGCCTATCATGTGCTCTCTTTTTTTTTCCCTCAAAACTGAATATTTTAAATACTATTTTCATTTGATAATCTTACCTTCAATCCCATATGCTACACTAGCTATAGACTATACAATTATTCTTAAAGGCACAAACTTATCAGTTATGCATTATTTTGGAGGGATCAATATAGACAGTTGATTAATGAAATTTTGATTTTACAAAAAATACAAATTTAAACCTATTTTCTTTTTTAAAACATTTTTCAATTTTATAGGGAACATTTTTAAAATTAAAATTGCATTATTTCATGACACAAAAAAAAATCATAACTAGCTATCATTATAGATGTCTTTTGATGGTGGCTGGAGAGTTGGCTATGCGTCCATTGTTCAAGAAGCTAAAAGGGCTTTTGGGTCACTGAAAGGATAGCCATAGCAAACCCTGTTTGTCACAGACTATTATTATTATTATTATTATTATTATTTGGTTTTCTGCCTAGTAGCAGATAATCACATAATGGCTCTCCACACTCTTCTTTTATCAGAAATCCTCTTAGTCCTTCTGTAACTGCCTCTCACCCTGATGTTATCCATTAACTAGTACCTTCTGCGTCCTCTTACTCTCTTCCATCCACCAGTCGACTTTCCCTTCTCTGCCAGTTCCTCTTTCAGTTTTTACAACCTCTAATCCTTCTTTTTTCAACTCTCTCCAGAACTATTTCATTACTTACTCTTGCCACCCAGCTTATCTTTTCCGACCTCCTCCACACCCTTATCTTGAACACTTCAAATACCCATTCCTTCTCCTTTCTAAGTACCTCACCCCATATGATGCCACACTCCAAACAAAGAATTTTGCCACTCTCGTCCTCAATCCATTAATCAGGAGGCCACACAGCAGTCTGTTGTTATTTTTAGCATAATTTGTGATTTTTCTAATAAAGTAAATATAACATAATAATGATGATTACATCCTTTTAAAGATCAGATAATGCTCTATAATTTGAAATATAGATTGATGACATATAACAAAAAAAACTATTTTTAATAAAAAATACCCGCCTCTGTGGCGTAGTTGGCTAACGCGCTAGTCGTGTTGAGCCCGACTGCTGAGGACGGGGAGATCGAGGTTTGAATCTCGGTCGGGTGAACTGGGGGTGGTTTTTCCTAAATGGTTTTCCACTCTCCCTCCACGCAAATGCGGGTTCACTTCCTTTAACTCAACCTTCCCAATTCCTAATCCATTAGCGTAATTAGTACTTAAGCGTATAACCCGAACGGGTAGTAAGACACGGTGCTAAATAATAATAATAAAAAATACTATGTCTGATTTACTAAAAAAAATTAAACCAATATAAATTTTTTGTAATAAACACAGTGTAATTAATGAAGTATGTCAATAAAAGCTAAATTAAATATTAATCGTTACTAAAGATTCAAAATAGCAAACACAAAATTTTATTTACCGATAAAAAATATTTTTTTAAATTAAACACTTAAAAACTGGACGCAAAACACAAACCGACTTAGCAAATATTTTACAGATATTGTGTGTCTCACCTAACAGATTTTCCTGTTTCTTTTTCCCCTTTGATTAACACAAAATAATAAATGTGTAAAATAAATAAAATTTAATAAATTTATATGAAGTGTCAGATTATTATACAATGGGTAAATAAGATAAAAACATTATTAATAAATGAATGAATACTGCCACATAATACATGAAAAAAGCTGTTAAGAAAATCACATTTAAAAACAGAATAGACCAAAATATGATATTTATGAAAAATAATAACCTACAGTAGAAGTGTGAATAAATAAAAATAAATAATGATACTAAATCAACCATTGTTTATATAATAATTAATATTAAAAGCTAACAAAACAATATGTTCACATATAAGAACAGAAACTAATCTCAAACAGGGTTGCTAAAGCCTGACTCAATTGCAGCTGTAAATATTGATATTTACTATTGAAATAGTGAATTCATGTGCAATCTAGTGACAATTTTAGTACTAAATATCCATAGACAACCTCCACACACTGCTAGAGAAGTATTAAAACATTCAAATACATTTAAAACACATGGCAAAATGGAAGACCTTTTAATACGTCTCCCGCGTTCTTCATGAGTTCCACAAAGACGTTTAAATGTGGCTCTAGCACATTGTGTGTTAACATTTACCCCACCATGTTCTGGTCTCGCATGATTGTTAGTGTAGTTGTAATGAAATAGATTGTTCACTTTACAATAATTTAAAACAAAAGTTCCCAACCTTAACACATTAGAAATTAATGAATAATTTCCGGACATAAAACTAAATGCATCCACATGTATTTGCAAACCTGGGTGATCATTTATTTATTTAGTTGTTGACAACCAAGCCCTTTTGTTTGCAGTCCCCCACGCCTATTGCAAATACTTGTGAAACATATCATAAACACACTCCATCTCTCTCTCTCTCGCTTCTAGAACAAATAGAGTATGGTGTAACTAAAGAAAGAAAGACAAAAAGAACATACCAGAAAGATATACTCAAAAAGAAGGCTCCTTTAGCCAGTCTTTCCATGACCTTACAAAGAAACGTACCCATTTCTCCTTAATCTGAAATGTTATCTTTTCAAACAAATTATTGCAGGGTTCCTACGCTCTGGAAAGTCAGGGAAAAAAATAATAGTCAGGGAAAGTCAGGGAAGCTTTAAAAAGGTCAGGGAAAGTCAGGGAAATGACAATTCATGTCTTCATGTCACACTTAGAAAAAACAAAGAAAATATTTTTTCTATTTACTGCGTCATAAGCCACTGCCCCAATGAAGAAAGCTGAGGGGCACTTACCATGCTCAAACTTGCCCTAACACAAGTTTTGGTAGCATTTTATTTCAGAATGTGAACGCAGAGGTCTCCTAGCCTGCACATGACAATTCTTTTAACTTTAGTGATCACTTGTTTTTGTTCTTGTTCAAGGTTTGTCATCGTTATAGTTTGATACAGTGCACCAGGACTGATTAGACTACACCAGCAATGTCTAACAAAAAAACCGTTTTTAACCAGCTCTGGCTAAGCCCAGACCATTTTCCTGAATTCTCATACTGGATAAGTGGTGTTGAAAGTAATAAGCTGCAGGCATTTTGTAAAGTGTGCAAAAAAATTATAAACTTAAGTAATATGGGAAAGCAAGCATTAGCTTCCCATGCAAAAGGACCAACTCATATCAAAACTCTTGAAACTTTGACAAATCAACGCTCTCTGTTGACTTTTTTTTCAAAAAAGTCAAGTGATTCAGGTTCATCGAGCTCCCCAGTTTCAAGAGAATCTCTGGCACACAAAGACATTCTACCTAGTGATGATTCTGCTGGTTGCTCGAAGAGTTTTTCTGTTTCATCGAAAATCGTAACGTCGCAGAAGGAAGCTGTTGCTAAAAGTGAAATTAGTGTAGTGCCTCAAAGAAACCATAACACTTTTGTTATAAAAGATGATATAACTAAGGCGGAAGTCATTTGGGCTATGCAAGTTGTTGACAAAAAAATGTCTTTCAATTCGTGCAATAATTTAAGTACAATTTTTCAATTGATGTTTCCCGAGTGTTCCATTGCCAATGCCTTTACCCTTGGTGGAGACAAGGCTGCATACTTCATTGTGCATGGCTTGGCTCCATTCTTTCATAATAATTTACTGGACCGCCTAAAATCATGTAACAACTTTGTAATTTGTTTTGATGAGGCATTGAATAAAGTTATTCAAAGAGGACAGATGGACATTGTAATTAGATTCTGGGACAAGGAAAATCATAAAGTCATCAGTCGTTACTTAAACAGTGTGTTTTTCGATAGGAGCACTGCTGAAGAATTACTGAAGCATTTTCTGGATGGTATTTCTCCTCTTCCACTCTCTAAGTTGATACAAGTGTCAATGGATGGCCCAAATGTCAATTTAAAGTTTATAACACTTCTTCAGGAACACCTCAAATCTGTAACAGACAATGAAGTATGTAGTTTGCTAAATCTGGGAACATGTGGGCTTCATGTTGTTCATGGTTCCTTGAGAACAGGAGTAGAGTCTGTTGATTGGGATATAAGTAGCTTATTACGTCACATGTACTACCTGTTCACTGACTCTCCAGCTCGTCGAGCATTGTTCACCCAGTTGACAGGGTGTACAACTTTTCCATTGAAGTTCTGTGGTGTGCGTTGGTTAGAGAATGTGAAGTGCTTTCAAAGGGCATTACAAATTTGGGACCATGTTATTAAGTTTCTCAAAGAAGCAAAACTTCCTAAAACAAAACCTGTAGAGACACTGAAAAGAGCAGTCTGTGATCCATTCCTAAAGTGTAAACTAGCGTTCTGCAAGACAATTGCAGATGAATGTCAGCCTTTCCTGCAACGGTTCCAGACATCAAAACCAATGACTCCATATCTTTTTGAAGCTGTAGAGAAACTTCTAAGATACCTTATGAATCGTTGTGTGAAACCTGATCTTATGAAGTGCACGGGTCCAAAGTTACTGTCTATTGACACAAAAAAATCAGAAAATTTGATCCTTAGCAAAAATATTGATATAGGATTTGCAACAAAACGTTTGTTAGGAGAAACTGCGATCACAGTAACAGAAAGACAAAAATTAGAATTTATACATGAGTGCCGCAGTATGTTAACCACCATGATTGCAAAACTACAAGAAAAAAGTCCCTTAAAACAGAAAGCTGTGAGAGGTTTGTCTTCATTGGATCCTTGTGTTATTCAACATTAACCTCAACTGGCCCAAAAGAGATTTTCTTTTCTTTGGAGGAACTCAACCATGCCAACATCATAAATGATGTTCTGGCTGAAAATGCCAAGAAAGAATACTTGCATTTTTGCAACCTCAAAAAATCTGAGCTTCAAGAAATATTTCGTCCTTGTGATCAGTTTAGTGATGAAGTAGGACTTGACACTATTTATGGCAGCTTTCTAATAGGAGAAGCAAACTACAAACATCTTTGGGAAGTAATAAAGATTTGCCTTGTCTTGTCGCATGGGAATGCAACTGTTGAAGGTGGTTTTTCAGTCAATAAATCTTTACTGGTTGAAAACATGCATGAAAAGACAGTCATTGCACAGCGTCACATTCATGATGAGATACAAGAAGCAGGAGGGATTAAAAATATACACATTAGCAAAAAGATGTTGGATTACGTGAGAGGTGCTCGGAAACGCTATCATGAATACTTAGAGATGAAGAAGCAAGAAAAAAGTGAAAAAGACAAGAAGAAGGCAGAAAAGAGGAAATTAGATATACAAGTTAAAGATTTAGAAGGAGAAAGAAAAAAATTAATGATGGCAACTGAAGAGAAACGAGAAGCAATAGAAGTGGAGTTGCAAGAACTGAAGAAGAAGCAAGCTTCACTTTATTAAATATAACATAGTTTCTTATTGTATGACTATAGTGATAATTTTAATAAAAATAAAATTGACTTGAGACATGAATAATATGAAAGCAGACAGAGTTCCTGTTGTAAGCTATTCAGTTCAGGAAATGTACAGTTTAGGTAAAATAAAACTGTAATGATACCAAACTCTTTAGTATGTTCTTAGTGGCCTGTTATTTAATACGTATTTCTGCACATGATACCAAAGGGAATCAAGTTTGTTACAAATTTTTGATAGGGATTATTTTTCCATCATTTTCCCTCAACTGATTGGCAAGATGTCTGCTTTCTTATTCTTCCATGAGAGGTGAGGCAAGGTCGGCTGTAAGGGGGGAGGAGGCCGAAATAAATTTATTTAAATTAATATTTTCACGTGTATAGTACCGTAAAGTTATAATGGAAATTTTATGAGAAATTGGTCAGGGAACTTGGGAAAATAGTCAGGGAAAAGTCAGGGAGAATATTTTTACAAATACTGTAGGAACCCTGTATTGTGAATAAGCCTGATTTAAGTTAATAAAAAATAAATTTCAACGAATTAACATCTTGTGTGTGTGTATGTATGTATATATATAAAGACGTTGATTTGGTGAAATCACCGGCTACAAATGTGTGATTTTTGTTAAGATCACGAGCTATCAGATAACGAAGCCACCTTCGACTCGGTAGTTGGCTTAATGCTTCCACATGTACAATTATTGTAATTGTAAGGGATTGCATATTTAAGAATCAAATAGCCAAAGCCGGCGATTTCTGCACATCCATCATAGACTCTGCCTTAAAATATGAGTGAATAATGACCCTGGGCACGGGACTATTCTTGGATAGCCCAGTGCTAGAGCATTGGCGTACTAAACCAAAGGTCCCGGGTTTGATTCCTGTGTCCAGGTGTCATTTTTCAATTTCCAGAATATGATATCTAGATGGAGTAATCCTCACTAAAAAGCATAAATAATAGCTTTGGCTATTTGATTCTTAAATAATTTTTAGACAACTTGAATGAACTTGGTGAATCATCAGTAACTAACACCTTGATTTAATTAATATAAGATTTATAAAAAATAAATATTATTTTACATTAAAAAGACTTTTTGAGCCAATATTAAACCTTCAAAATTTATTTTCTTAATCAATACAAATAATGAATCTAAGTAAATTGTAAAATTATTCAACAAAAAGGATTTTTACATGTATCATCGTGTGCAACAAGAATACAAAGTTGGATAAATTATAAATAAATATAGGTTATGCATATATTAACAACTATTAAATAAAAATTCCAAAGTAATTATACATTTATATTAAGTAAATTTTGGCGATTTACTAAATAAAATATATAAACATTTGTCTAGATTTGATAGTAAATAAATTTTACAATTATATTTTGATAAGTTAAGGTCTCAAGAAAAACATTATTGTACATCAAGATAATCAAGCCTAAAGCCTAAATTTCATTTCATATATTTTTTTAATAATTTAAAAAAAGTTAATACAAATTATGTCTAGGTAACATTTTTACATGACCTCCTACCTGATTTAGTTGTGTTTCTTCGCGAATAACCCAACATTCTCATTCAGCTTGGAAACAAGGAGAAGTAACTGTAATAAAATAGATTTTCCATTTCATAATAATTTAAATCAAAAGTTCCCAACCTTAACATACTCGAAATTAATGAATAGTTTCAGATCATAAAATTAAATGCATCCACATGTATTAATAAATCTTCTCGCAAACCTGGGTGATAATTTATTTATTTTTTTAGTTGTTGATAAACAAGCCCTTTTGTTTGCTGCCCCCCACCCTTATTTCAAATACTTTTGAAACATAACTTTGGAAAAACATACTATTCCTCTCCCTTGCTTTTAGAACGAATGGATCATGGTGTAACTAAAGAAAGACAAAAGAACATACTTGAATAATTTTTACTGGAAGATATACTCAAAAAGAAGACTCCTTTAGACAGTAATTCCATGACCTTACAAAGGAACGGTCTGTGTCTCATTAATCTAAAACTCTCTCCCGCTAAACAACCTTACAAAGGAATGGTCCACGATGCGTTAAACTGCTGTATCATGTGTGCCAATAAAATTATTTTGTATAAGCCAGATTTAAATTAATAAAAAAATGAATCCAACAAATTAACATTATATATATATATATATACACACGCACACACACACATACACATAATATCAATATCAAACCAATATTATCATCACGACAAACTCAAACCCAGGACTCCCATAGAAGAGAATCATATAATCCCCTACATTCCCACTTCACTATTTGGCTCGACAACATGGGGCCTCACGACTGAAATGTTATGGCTTCAGAGTCAATCTTTTCATGTACTTGCGGTACCTATCCAGGTATTACATTGTTCTGAATTTTAGTAAATGTCACACTGATTATAGGATTGTAGTGAGTGATTCTTACTAGAGATGGGTCAAACCCACTTTTTTTCAAATGCAAATCTTCATGCTGTATACAAATATGAATTTTAGAAAACATTAGGTTTTTTATAAACAATTTAGATTAGGTTCCCATTGATTCTATAGAAATTAGAATTATTAACTAAATGTTAACATTTATTATAAAACTCATTCATGTTGTTAATTTTTGGTCTGGTGTGATTTGGTTGCTAAATTTGTCCAATTATTATATTGGGTTAAATTACGAAAATGTAGTCGTAATTATAGCTCTAAAACAAATTTAATTTCAAAAATTATAATTTTTTTTCTTTTACTTTGGAATCAAAGATTTTTTCAAATTCTTTAAACGCAACTATGTCAGGCTTCAAAGGATTCATGGATTTCAATTATCAATCCCCAATTCCTTTTAATTCTGTGTACAAATTAATGTTTGACAGCTATGATGGGGAAAAAAAATTATAAATTGAGGTTTTCACTTTATTAGTTATTATTAACTACTTAAGCGTATAACTCGAACGGGTAGTAAGACGCGGTGCTAAATATTATTATTATTAACTACTTTAAAAAATGCTGTGACACTATTTCTGATGCTAAGTTATCACACAGTAGTACATGCTTAAGAACTGTGTATTAGACATTTTCTCAACTACGCTTTGCAGTTTTGGCTGCTCCAAGTATAATTAAAGATTATTCTTGATATAAAATGAGGGGAACAATTCCTAGTGGTATTCACTGCACCTGTTTTCGCCCATGACCAGCACGCTGCAGCAGTTTGAATTATATCAATTTGTTCTTCACAAACTCAGTACATCACAATCATTAATCATATTCAATATGAATTTAAGTTTTTAAATATGTAACACATTATCCAGACCGAATGTTAAATCGATATGTCTGGTAATATGTAGTGTTGTGATATATGAATATTGAGTTGTATAATTAGATTTTCATATATTTTTTTAAAATTCCATTATTAAGGTGACCTGGCAGTTTAGTGGCAAGGTTTTTGACTTTTGTGCTGGGAGTCCGGGGTTCAATCCTTAGTCCCAGCACAGATTTATCTGATTGCCAAACCCTTCCTTCACCTCTGACAAGGTTTGTATTAATCACTACTTGTGAATGTGTTGAATGCTAGGCCTCCACTGTGGTTCAGATTCCATGTTAAACTATAGGTCCTCCATTTCATCTCACAATCACCATACCATTACACATTAGAGTAAGTGCATATAACCCGAATGAGTAGTAAGACGGGGTGCTATTAATAATAATTTATTATTTCAAGAGAACGTGCATCACTGGGGACCTGATTGATTCACTTTATATTACATCTTAATTATAATAAAGAATGGAGAATCGTGATTTTTTTTTTCCTTACTATAATTTACTTTAACTATTAGTTTTGAAAGCTTTTCTCATAACTTATTTGCACAGTGTAATTAGCTCTAATGAAAAGAAAGGTATTGACTCAATTGATGACCCATATTTGAAAATTAGATATCACTACTATTAGGTCCTTTTACAACAAAAAATACCTATTTTTAATCAATGTACATTATGAACAATCTTTAGCTTATAGCATACCTTAAGTCTCAGGTATTCTCTCATTAAAGTAAATGTTATCAATCATGTTATGAATTAACATTAAGAGAAACATACAAAATAAAAATCCTGTTTGGGTTGTCTTGCATGCAAATGTTTTAATAAATAATTATTCTATTGTAAAGAGCAATTTAAAAAAATTCACTCATATTTTATTTTTGTGTTTAGAGACCTGTCTCACAACAAACTAGAAGCTATTCAAAGAGGAACTCTACAACATCTGTCCAAACTTAAGAAGTTACATTTGGATAGTAATAAAATCAGCTACATTGCAGAAGGAGCTTTTAATAACACACCATCTCTTGAAGTATTGTAAGTGTTTATATATGGTTTACTTTTAATTAGGGCTCTGTGAGTACTCGTATTCCGAGCTTCGAGCTGAGCTCATCGCTTGAGCTCGATATTGAAAGTTTTGTAGGCTCGTCATTTTCGAGCTTCCACTTGATGTACTTTAATCCATTTTTATAATGCAATAGCAAGCATAGTCTATTTAATTGAGATAATATCAGCATTTCCACTTATAAATCATTTGGTTTAACACATTGTTAAAAGTTAGTTTCAAATTTCACATTAATAACGAAAAAGAGATTTAAAATCACGTTCGACTGTTAAATTTATTCAATATTGTGGTCCATTTTGAATTATACTTGATCTGAAGTTGTTTACTTGTATTGCCATCACAAAGCAATGAAAATAAGAATAGCTAAATGGCTTAATGAATAATTGAATGATTCTTCTTACTTTTCTTACCTGGTCCCTTTCTGAAATAATAATTTATGTTGAATTAAAAATGTAATATCAAAATTATATTATCATGTTTTCAAACTTAAGATATTTAAAACTCGTATTAATTAATAAGTTAAGCTACAAAACTAGCTCTAGTTTAGTTGACTATTTAGTTATAGAACTATGTTGGTTAACCTGTTTAAAATCAATGCTATTATTATTTATTGCAATACATGTTTTACCAAACTTACCACATTTATTTTAAAAAAGCATTTATTATTTCATATTATTTCGTCAAATTATTTTTAATTTTAAAGTATCAGCATCAACTTTTATAAGTATTAAAAATAGAATTGAAGTTAATTTCTCAATAAAATAAATTCTAACCTGTACAACATGCATGTGCAACTGCACATAGAGAAATGGAAATGGAACAGAAGACGTGATCATGCACAACTACACTAAGGAATAATAAACAAAATATGAAACACTTCAAATTTTAATTGTTTATGATACTTTTTCTTATAGGGTAAATAAAGTTACTGAAGCATATTTTGGGGAAATATTAGCTTATTAAAACGTCAATTATATTAACTTTTTATCAAGAAAGTTTAGAAACACTCTACAATAATGTAAAGTGATAGTGAAGGAAGTCAACCTGAAAGGATAGTTAAGTTAGACCTAGATATAAACAAACACACTTCTATATTTTTTTTCTACACTTTTACACTTCCCACTTCTTCAAACTTCCACAGTTGCACATTGTTTTGAATTTGCGGTAATATTTATTTTTCATATGAATCGACATTAATGAAAAAGTAATATTCCCGAAAATTAAAACTAGTGCAACTGTGGAAGTTTTGAAGAGGTGGAAAGTGTAAAAGTTTTAAGAAGACATGAAGAGAGAGGTGTTTTTTTTACTACCTAGGCCTGACCTAACAATCCTTTCAGGTTTACTTACTTCAGTATCACTTACCTTAACTTATTGTGCAGTGTTTCTACACTATCTTATTGTACATTTCCAAGCCATCATGCAATTATTCTTTTTATTAACTTTTTTCAATAAATTTTAGTGTAATTTTAATGTCCTTAAGGGTGCTACATGGGGAGAGCGTTGAGACGCGTTGCATTGTTTAGAAATCCCGCTTTATTTAAGAAGTGGGGGTATTTTCAAATGTGATTGTCAACAAAATGTTGGCGAAAGTTATCAACATGTCTCTAGCCTGTTTTAAAAATTAAATTTTAAGTTTCAATTTTTTAAAAGAATTTCTACAACACATTATGAAAAAAGTCGTACTTAGATTAAACTAATAGGCTTGAGACCTAGATCTTGTGTTCCTCTATCAAATAATAAGTCATATTTTGATAGGGTCACAGCAGTAAATTTTAAGAAAATGCAGGATTGTTTTATTGGGTTCTATTACAAAGCTATCAATAACATAATTTTTCACCTTGAAGTAAGTAGCAAACTCGACCCTCCCCTTGTAAGGGAGGGAGGAAAAGGAAATAGATAATTTTAACCACCCTCTCTTACCAGCATTTACTCTTTTAGTTTGTTGTTTTCACAAAAGTAAGTTGAGGCTGACATTAAACAGTATTTGCTGAACGTGTATTTATTTGTGGCATTATAAAAACACAGAGGTATTTAAAATATTAACATCCATCCGAATAATGTATTGTCGTATGTGTATGTGTGTTCATTATTAGTTTTATTACTGTAATTATTAGTGAAACTTTACAGTATATTTTATTCAACTAGTCTATCGGTTTTATCACCTGATAATAAAATATTTTGAATATTGGAATTTTGCGCGGGTAAATGAATGAACCTTTAAGTTAGGAATATAAGTGAAGAGGTAAAAAAGCAAAATTGTGGCTAAGTGCTCGCAGCCAAATTAAATAAAAATTGTACATAGCTCTGTACTGACTTTTCTCACTCTATTTTTTTAAATAGAGAGATTTACTCAAAATTCGTAATTTATGTGAAAGAAACTCATATACACTAGTAAACCCGAGCACAAATAATTGCGTTATACTTTTACAATAAATATATTTTTACTCCTAGATTTAAATTTTATTATGTTATTCTTAAAGAATTAAAGTCCTCACTAGTATATTTGTACCAAAAATAAAATATTTATATTGGGTAACAAGTTTCAACACTTTGTATTAAAATTTTCAACATTTTCTCAGGGGTTGTACATCTTATGGTTATTACATTTTTATTAAATTCCTCATTTATAGTTTAGACCAATAAAAAAGGTAATTATTGACTATTGAGTCTAAAATGTTCAAATATTTTACAAATGTTGTACAAATATTTTTCCATAAGAAATTTAAGAAAAAAGAACATACACTTTTTGAGAGACCTACTTATCTACTTACTCTACGGAATTAGAGAATTATTGCGTTAAGACATAGTATGTATTGTGTCTGTACAAATACAGCCCCCAAAAGTGTGAGATATATTTGCCAATATTTTCGAAACTATTAGTTTTATTAAGGTATATTTCATATAAAAGTTTTTTTTATTTTAATAGTACTACAATTTTGCAATGATAAGTTATTTAGTACCTCAAATGTAAGGACCGCAGATGTAAGGAAATTTCCTGTTCTGTAAACTACCCTGAAAGATCTTTTCATGGGAACCTGAAAATAGACATTTGATTTATATATTTAATCAACACTTAGATACAAATCTTAATCAAAATCGTTAAAACCGATTTTGAGAAAATGGATTTTTTCTCTTTTCGCCCTTTATTAAACTATTCTTAATCTTAAGGTTAAACAAACACACAGACGGAATTGCTAAAAACACTTATTGGGGTTTGAGGGGTCATAAAACCTTGACATCCATTAACATCTTGGATTAGATTTTTTTTTATGGTCGCAATACTTTAACTTTAATGTTCAAAAAGTTAATATATATCAGTTTTGGAAATAATATGATAAAATAAAATATTTGTATTATAATTAGATCTACACACTTTCAATGATAAGTAATTTAATATCTCAAATAGTTTCGGTAGATATGATAAAAAAAATTAGAATATACGCATCACACCATGACCCTTAAAGTCATTTTGCTGAAATATTGAGAGTAGCCATTTTATTTGGAAAATAAATAAATAAATGTTTTGAATTGAAATTTAATCAAAATCGTTAAAGCCAATTTTGATGAAATCGAGTTTTTCTCTTTTTGCTCTTAAATAAACTACCCTTAATTTTAGAGTTAGATATCCAATACCAAAAATTCCTTGGGGCAACCCTATAATAACCCTGGATACCAAGTTTTAGCCTGATCGGTAAAATAGTTTGGGCTATACTCCAAAGTACAGACAAATGGAAATTCAAAAGCCATGTTTTTTGATTGGTGGTGGGGGGTATGGAATGTCGATATTCATCAATATCTTGAGTTCAATTTTTTTGATGCTTACAATACTTTCTCTACCTGTAAGATAGCGAGAAAGTAAAAAGGTGAAGACATTTTTGGTAATTTTGAGACGTAGTGTTGGAGAAGAATATAGAAGATAAACAGATTGGATCAGGTGACTAATTGAGAGGTTCTAAGATTATTAAATGAAAACAGAACCATTACCTAAGTGGTTATAAGAAGTAAACCCCACTGGATGGGTCACATTATGAGAAGAAATGGCTTACTAAGTGATATCGTAGGAGGCAAATTGGAAGGTAAAGGAGGACTAGGAATACTACGCATTCAAGTGACTCATGATCTCAAACAAGGAAAGAAGATGAAGTTTCACGATCTAAAAGAGGAAGCTTATAATAGAACATTCTGGAGGACTCTCTTCGAACAAGGAAATGGACCTTTATTAAGACAAAACCCCTAATAATGTAAATATTACAAACGTGTATGAATACAATTTCCCTTCATTACGTAATATACATTAAATAATCAAGAGAGCTCTTTATTTTGTGATATACATTGTGGCGATTTACATAGAATAGCGCCTATGACATAGCACTGAAATTGCATGCCAGTCCAAACACCTTACACCCATCTTTTAAACCACTTTACCACAATACCAGCTCAAAAATTAGGCCAGCTCATTAATCTTTTATTTAACACACTATGACAATACAAGAAAATTACCAATTATATTTACTGACGCAAATTGATCTATAATGTGCTTAAAGTCAATGTTTCTGTTTCTTCTCTTTACATAATCAACAGAGCAAGATCAAGCAATCTACTTTGACCCATAAAGGATCTTAAATACGAAAATGTTAGTTTCAGCATGCGACCTATGTTTGCTCTGTCTCAACAGCCAAGTTCTGGCATAAGATCTAGTATGAGATCTTATATAGGCTATTTTCATTATGAATCTCATGGATTTATCTACAATTTGTACAAAAACAAATATTTAGTGTTCAATTTAGTAGTGAATAATATAACAACTAAAAATGATTAAAATGAAAAAAGTATTTGGAATAAAAAAGTAAAAGAAATTATGAATGAGTAAATAGAATCTGTGGCTACCAGCCGCCCATGGCACATGCCATACCCTAGCTAGATAATGGATTTTCAAGCTGGGCGTTGCGTCGTGCCTATAAGGAAAAACTAAAACTTATAATGTGTAGTGAAATGCAACATGAATATTTTCAATACGTGTACTCGGACATATTTTAAATATGGTAAAAAATCATAAAAGAAGACATATGTTTCGCCATTATAAACAAATTGTACACATGAGATTATGTGTAGCAAAAATATGTCTACTCTTTATTCCTTCTTATTGAGTTCTGTAATTTTGTTCTAAATTTGTATTGTTACAATTAAAAGAATGTGATCTAGTAATGTGACATTTGACGCACGGCATGGTCTCAAAATGTTTGGGAGCCCCTGCCCAAGATCCACCAATGGATATACGTGAAGTGAACATGATTTTTCTTATTTAGAGACGTGTTTAATGAACATGATTTGAATGTATGTAGGGAAATTAGTGTAATGAACAGATTTGATTTTGTTTTGTGATATATTGTGGAAATGTATTGAACGTAAATTTATTTAACTTTTTTGTAGGCCTTTATGTGTGGTGCACGTGATTTGCTTTTATTTTGTGATATCTGTGTATTGAACAACATTTTTTTAAACTTTGTGGTAGTGTAGTGAACATGATTTTCCTTTATTTTGTGATCTAGGCCTACATATAGTGAACAGAATTTTTCTAAGCTTTGTGGTATATGTGTAGTTTTTCATACCCGACTATGATTTGAAAACCAATGTTCCCGTCATCAGCAGGCCACGATGATGATACCACGAGAATGAAGCCTTAGACCAGTGTTTCTCATATTGGGTGACACTGTCCTTCAGGGTTTTGGTTTTGTGAATTGGTAAATAATTGCAAAGAAGTTTTACAACAGAGTATGGGATTTTAACTGATATTGCAGGAATAATTTTATGCTAATAAATACAGGCAATAGAATATTTAACAAAAGAATCTTACATTAAATACTGTACTTATGTTCTATAATTTTGACAATACGATCATTTCTTTGTGCTTATAACCACTAACCAATTAATATAAGTTATGTTTTAACGTGTGTTTTATTCATAAGAATTATAAATTATGCCATTTAAAAAGTGCATTTATTTGTGATCATGTTTTTTTCAAACGAGTAAATATTGACCAGTTGGCATGATAGTATTTCTGCAAGGTTACTATCATTGATTTTAGAATACATATTACATTTAACTTGCGGGTGAGGGCTGTAGCAGCATCAAATTATCAGAAGGGGGCAGCAGGTTTAAAAAAAGGTTGGGAATTACTGCTTTGAACCATGCAGGTAGTGAAGTCACACATTGTTATTATTATTATTAGCACCGTGTCTTACTACCCGTTCAGGTTATACGCACTTACGCTAATGTGTAATAGTAGGGTGATTGTGAGATGAAATGAAGGACCTACAGTTTAACGTGGAATCCGAACCACGGTGGCGGCCTGGCATTCCCCACATTCACAAGATGTCTTGTCAGAGGTGAAGCACATATAGTTAACATTGCATTTCTTCATCAGATGTGTTCACATATAGTGGATATTGTAACCTTTCATTAGGTGTATACATAAAGTGGGCATTGCCTCCCTTCATTAAAAGTACAGTGTACACATATAGTGGACATTGTTACCTTTCATCATGTGTACACATATAGTGGACATTGTCACCTTTCATCATGTGTACACATATAGTGGACATTGTCACCTTTCATCATGTGTACACATATAGTGGACATTGTCACCTTTCATCATGTGTACACATATAGTGGACATTGTCACCTTTCATCAGGTGGACACATAATGGGCATTGCCTTCCTTCATTAGGTGTACAGTGCACACATATAGTGGCCATTGTTACCTTTCATCAGGCATGCACATATAGTGGGCATTGCCACCCTTTATCAGGTGTACACATATAGTAGGCATTGCCTCCCTTTATTACGTGTACAATGTACACATATAATGGACATTGTTACCTCTTATCAGGTGTACACATATAGTAGGCATTGCCTCCCTTCATTAGGTGTGCAGTGTACATATATAGTAGACATTGCTACCTTTCATTAGGTGTACACATATAGTGGACATTGCCTTCCCTCACTAGGTGTACACATATAGTGGGCATTGCTTCCTTTCATTAGGTGTACACATATAGTGGGCATTGCCTCCCTTCATTAGGTGTGCAGTGTACATATATAGTAGACATTGCTACCTTTCATTATGTGTACACATATAGTAGGCATTGCCTCCCCTCATTAGGTGTACACATATAGTGGGCATTGCCTCCCCTCATTAGGTGTTAACATATAGTGGGCATTTCCTCCCTTCATTAGGTGTACACATATATTGGGCATTGCCTCCCTTCATTAGTTGTACACATATATTGGGCATTGCCTCCCTTCATTAGTTGTACACATATATTGGGCATTGCCTCCCTTCATTAGTTGTACACATATATTGGACATTGCCTCCCTTCATTAGGTGTACACATATAGTGGCATTGCCTCCCTTCATTAGGTGTACACATATAGTGGGTATTGTCTCCCTTCATTAGGTTACTTGAGTTACAAGTCTTTCGTCCTTCCTCTTTCACTAATCTGTTACAAACTTAGCACCCTTAAATACATGAGTGTGAAACAATTTTAATTGTTTTTTATTAAATTTTTATTTTAGTGTTGTTCTTATTTTTAAATTATCTTTCATGAGTGTTATTTCTAATTTAAAAACTGATATCTCCATTATTTAACTTTTTTATTTTAAAGAATTTACTCTTTATAAAAATAAGTATCATTCATATTTTAAGAACATGTGTTTTAATATACTTTTTAATATTTTAAAATTATGAATATGCTCGAACTCGGGAGTTTTAGAAATACTCGACTCGAATGAAAAAACTCAAGCTTCTTTTAACCATGTTTATTTTAACATTACAAACCATATTCCTATTGTAAATTATAAATTAATATATTTGTTTAAAAATGAGGTGGCCCAATGGCTAGATAATTTTATACTAAAGGAAATTGATAAAACTAAAGAAAAAGGAAAAATAAACAACTAAGAATAAATTTGATAAAGAAAGCCCACCTAGGGAAAGAGGAAAAAATGTGGGAAGAATCCAATGCACAAAGGTGACATCTTCTACTATAGTAGAAGACAGAAGAAAGGAAGAAGATATCACCTTAGGGCATTCGATTCTTCCCACACTTTTTCCTCTTTCCCTAGGTGGGCTTTCTTCATCAAATTTATTCTTAGTAATTTACTTTTCCTTTTTCTTTAGTTTTACCAATTTCCTTTATTATAAAAGTAATATATTTGTAATATACCTGCTATGGTGGTCTAAGGTGTCACTCTCTCAATATGATGAAAGGAATATGGAGTTTTGAATCCCAGTTTGGTGTACTGAGGGGGGTGCTCCCTGGACGGTTTTCCACTCTCTCCATGCAAATGCGATTACACTTCCTAATAATTTAACCTTCCTCATCCTGAATACATATATATATATTTATGTCTTAATGCTCATGTAGCAATGTATATTTTTATAATATATTTATAGAATTGTTGTTTATTTGGAAGAGTTTTCATCTTTAAAGTCAAATTTCCTTTTTTTAAAGCAATGTATTGACCCTTAATGAGGTCGTACTTTTTTTTTTTTAATTAGTCTTTATAAAACCTTAGTGTAGCCTTTAAATGCACCCTTAGATAATACGTAATAAATAATGCTATACCTTTGAGAACTGTATGTAATTAAATCGATATATATGGGAAAAAATTATAACCAAAATGGTGCTTTTAAATGCTTAGCTTAGATTCTAAAACATTTAAAAATAGATGGGCCTTGACTCTAATAATAAAAATGTATGGAACTTCATCCCAAAATGGCTGACAGAATTAAATAATCCAAGCTATAGCTACCACTTTTCACAACTTGTTCTTAGAGACTTTTGGTTGCTCTCTGTTGGCTACTGTTATTCTATTATGATAAGACACTATTTGTTTACTTACTTGGTATTAGTAGATCTTTAATTGTACTTCACTTTTTAAAATATAACATAATAAATCTTTTCATCTTTTGAATTGGTGTTTTTTAATATGAAAGTATGACCATTAAATTCCAAACTTATTTACAAACTAAATAATATGATAACAATGTACATAATTGCATTGCTGGTTTAAGGAAAGCGGAGGAGCTGCTACTGTTCAATCGCCCTTTTACCTTACTTTAGAGGTTAGATTGAAGTTGTTGTATTAATCAATAATAAATAACACATAGTAGATAATGATTTAAAAAAGGCAGCTCTCAGCCAATGATCAAGACATTAATTATATTTTTAAACATCTTATTAATAAGACATGTAAATAATATGAACACTAGTAAAGCAAAGGAAATGGGGTATATTTGATTAATTTGAAAGTATAATCCTTTTCATACATGAACATTTTTTCCCTTTCAAAGGGATCATATTTTTAGGGTGTGGCCTATATTCGATGGCGGCTTGGTTTCAGATCAAATGGTACATACATTAAAATAAGGGGTTTCAACACTTAACAATGAAAATTTTAGTGTCAGAGCAATAGCTATTAATTAGAATTTTCAGAAAGCTAGATCTGACTAAGTAATTCATAAATTGATAAATATTTGGTGTTTACTAAACCTATTACTAATAATTTAACTTTGATTGCAACAACATTAACTTTTCATATTTTAATATAAATCAAATAAAACCATTTATTGCGTAGCCAGTTACTTTTCTTCTAACAATTTTTCAGTATTTTTTAATTAGCATGCACATTTATTGTCATAAATATATTCTTTTAGGAATGTGTTTTTAAATATGGTGTCCTTAAAACAATTCAAACTATTTCTCGTATATCTAATTTTAACTAGTTAAAGTCATTCTGAATGGACTGTGACTGTGTACAAGTGATGATATGCCGACAAACTGCCATAACACATTATTAATACCATTTTTAATTAAATATATTAAAAGGTATTCCAATCAACAGACCCATGCATTGAACAATATTTTCACTACAATTTGAATGTTAAGAAATTCTAAAATTTCTTTCCAATTCATGGGTCATCTCCATCCATAGAAGTGCAGACTAAGGCCTGTATGCAAGGACGATGCTGAGCATGGCCAGAGTACAGGCTGAGCACTAGCAGAGCATGAGGCCTGTCGTGAAAACAGGTGTTTCAATCATCTATGCGCGCAGCGCCATGTTGTGGAAATATCCTCTGAGTACGGGCAGAGTATAGCCTAAGCAAGCCCGGGACCAGACTTTGGCGAGACTCAAGATATTGCGTCATAGATCGTACTAGCACGAGGCTCATACTCTGCCTGTACTCTGGCCGTGCTCAGCATCGTCCTTGCATATGGGCCTAAACATTACACTTTTTTCATATCTGGTTTTTAGGTTATTAAGAGTTTGAGGTTCAAGTGCCAGCATTTGTTTTTATTGTGCTTTTGTTCCTGATTGAAAATGCTGGTCCATTTCCTCTGATCTCTACCTTTCTCATCTTTATCTCTCTCTTATAAAAAACAATGCAGATAGCCTAAATAGGTATAATGATAGGCTACAAAAATATTTACTTGTTGCTCAGTCCACATAAAAGACCCATTTTTAGATAAATGGCCACAAGAAAGTTTTATTTATTATTTCTTTTTTCACATTGTAGTAGGCAATCATAGGGAATAGACCAAAACAACCTTTTTGTTGAGTTATATCATCTGCTTTTATACTGAATTTGTTGAATTTTTGAGCCCATTTATGACTTTGAATCAATCCTTGCTAGGATTCTGAAAAAAAAAAAATGTTTACCTATTCTGCCTTTCGTTATTATGAAGGCTTGTATTTTATTTTGATATTCTAAAATACTCTAGGAATAGACTCGCTAAGCTTTAAAATTAGCTTTAAATGGTTTTGACATAACTCATTGTAATTTTCTTAAATATTGCCAAGGTATAAATAATGATTTGGAACAATTACAATCTATTAATTATGCATAAATTATATTTATAAATCAATCATGTTCTTCAGAAATACCTAAAAGTGTTTGTTTTATAAAGTGTCTGACTATATACTTACACCTCTGATTTAATTTATTTTAGAGAACTGAACTACAATAGAATATCATGGACCATTGAAGATGTAAATGGAGCTTTTATCAGTTTGAAGCATTTGGTTAAATTTGGCTTAGCCTCAAACCATATTAAATCAATAAATAAAAATGCATTTGCTGGTCTTGAAAAAATTAAAATGTTAGATTTGAGAAACAATAGTGTAACCTCTATCCAAGAAAATGCATTTGAATGGATGTACAACATGGAGGAGCTACTGATGAACACCACAGGTCTACTCTGTGACTGTAACCTTGAGTGGTTTCCCATTTGGCTAAAAAAGTCTGCCTTCTTGAATACTGTCAACACTGTGTGTGCATATCCAGAATGGCTGCATCACAAATCAATTGTTGATGTACCCTCAGAGAATTTCACTTGTGGTAAGTTAGACTGTATATCATATAATCCAGCGGTTCTCAAACTTTTTTTTAGCTTCTACCCCTTGGCCACGAATAAAAGTTTAATGTACCCTCAAAATAAAAACTATTCCAAATGACAGGTTTTAAAAAAATATGACTACATGGTAAATTATTGATATATTTAATCTCTTGAGAAAAGATAACTGTAATCAAAATATGTCTAATGTGACAAAAGCTATTTAGAGATAATCCTACTGTTATGGCCATAACATTATCTCTTATTGAGAATTGGTATGATCAGTTATAAAAACATACTAGAAAAAGTCCGTAGAAAAGTTTAATATATTTTCTTTGCAAATTTGTTCAAAAATAAAGAAAAAAAACTAAAACTAAACACAATATTTTCAAATTAAAATTGTTAATTGTAACTCTGGAGCCGATATTATCAATCCCAAAGATTTTCAGTGAGAGGGGTATGGCTGCTTGGCTTGGCACCACTTTTTGATGTCTGGTTGTCCAGTAGAATCTTTCAATTGGAGGTCCAGCTCCAATTTTAGCCTATTGTAGTACTTATTTTTTAGGTACACCATGGATGAAAAACCACTCTTTCAGAGATATATTGTTGAGAAAGGCATCACAAACTTGATGGCACTGTCAGTGATATAGGGAAACTCATTCAGTCTCAACAACGAAAAGTCTCCCAAAGATGTTGTCTTGAGACTGGATTTGAGAGTTTCATCACAGGACAGTTCAATAATTTCTTCCTTTTCTTTTGTTAAAAAAAAGTCTGGTAGACTAGAGTCTTGCATCCAGAACTCGCTCTCTAAATTCTCAGCAAAATATTCACCGAAGTCTTCAATCACACTCAGACTCTTTTATATTGTTGAAAACAGGAAACTCAAGTTCATTTTCTTCTACGAAATTTTCTAAGGATGGAAAGAGTGACAGTTGTTCCTTCACAACTTCACTTGTTGCAAATTGAAGTTTCTCTATAATACTGTTTTTTGTCATGAACCATGAAGGGTGTTGTGTTTACCCTGCAAACCCTTATTCAGCTCATTCAGTCGCTTATATATACATCAGCCATGAAAGATAGCCTGCACAGCCACTACTCATTTGTAAATCGGTCACTAAACTCGCACTTGCTGTCAGAGAGGAAAATTGGAACTTCTTATCACATTTCATACAAACGAGCAAGATAATGTACTTTGGAAAGCCACCTTACTTCAGTATGGAACAGAATATGATTATGCTTACTACCCATTTCTTCACATATGGTTGTAAATAATTTGAATTTGCTTGCTTTTGAATTTATGAAATTAACAGTCTTCGCTGCTTCGGTCAATACTATTTCATTTGAACATTTCCTGGCAACTAGATCCTCTTTATGATTACTACAGTGTACAAATTTTGCCTACTGGGTGGCCTTCTTGATATGGTAAGCCACACCACTATGCTTTCCAGTCATAGCTCGTGCACTGTCTATGCAAATTCCAACGCACCTCTCACAATCTACACCATGTTGAGTTACAAAGACATCAATAGTGTCAAATATCTCCTGTGTCTTTGTCCAACCTGGGAGCTCCTTGCAGAACAAATGTATTCTCTCACAGCGTGGGTAGAATCAATATATCAAACAAATGCTAGCAACTGCGTCATATTTGTGCTATCAATACTCTCGTCCAGCTTTACAGCAAAGTATTTTGTCGACTTCAGTTTATTGATGAGTTGCTCCTCCGACTCAGTAGCCATACTTGAGACCCTGTGAGACACAGTATCATTAGACAAAAGGGTAACATCCAGCAGATTTGCTTGTTTTTCAATAATAATACTTGACACATGTCTTTGGCAGCAAGCATTAAATATGACTCGCCAATAGTATGAAGTTTTCCAGCCCATCCTTTATTATACTGATTTTGAATGACACTTTAAGGCCCTTCAAATTCAGAGATGAAAAAAAGACAATCATTTGTCTACCAAATTTGATCTAAGCATGCTTATGTTTAAAAATGTCAAGTGACCTACTTTTCAAGTTCTCGTGTTTCGTATTAAAATGTATTTTTAATAAAGATGCCTTCTTTGAATTGTTGGAAAGGGTCTCATTACAAATAACACACAGAGGTGTAGGTTCTGACTCACTTCCTGAATAAGAAAATCCTAAAGAAAGGTATTCAGGATCATACTTTCTTAACTTAAGCTGAGATTTCTTCTGATGAGTAGGCCTAAGCGAAGAAGATTCATCTTCTGTTGGCTCAACATCTTTATCAGAGATAGCCTCTCTTTCCGATTCAAGTCTTCCCCTTGTAACAGGCCGGGTTGGCTTATTTAGCCACCTATCCATGTTTACCGATACGAGAAAAGGTTTTTTTTTTTTTTTTTTTTTTTTTTTAAAAAAGATACTTCAAGACCTTCCATTAAAAAAAAATCTTCTTAAACTCTCACGACTCTATTTTCTACATGTATAACTGTCAACAGTGATGCAAAACCAATTCTCAATAAATACACCTAAAAGAAACAGAAAGAGATTGGAACTAATTAATATATAAACATCACTGCAATATATCTCACCAACAGCATTGAAAGAGAATGAGTATGTCACCGAGTCGTGACTGTTCATGAAAGATGCTCAAATTACTAAAAAAATAAGCAAGATAACAACCGCTAATCTAGAAGATGTCAAGTAGAGGGTTAAAAATTCTCAGAAATCGGTCTCCAGCTGAAAGCAAATACAGGAAAAATAGGGGTGGAAATAACCAGATAAGGGTAACTGCTAACAATGAGGGTTTTCCATAAGTCCCCTGTCATTTTGCCGATTTTCCCTTGAGAGCTGCTTGTGTACTCCCTGAAAGGTGCATTCAATCAACTTAAGAACCACTGATCTAATCATTTTATTCAAAGTTGCATAATATTTGGTAAGTTATTGGTTTTAAGTTTTAACTTATTCATGGGTTTAATAAATATACATTAATATTTTACAATCACTTTATTTACAAGTTTCAATTGTATCCATAAAAATACTGAGCCCTAAACTTACACAGTTATTAAAATACCTGAAAAATGTGACACCAATTCTTGTATTTCCAAACTTGGGTTTAGATTTAAACTTTTAGGTAGTTATCAACTGACTAGTATGATAAACTTGGTAAGGGGCAGAGGGGATGTTCAAGCAAATTTAAGCCAAACACTTCCCCCCCCCCCACTCCCATTCATGCTTGCATTATATTTATATACTTATTTTTAATGCAATTTTGAGTTTTTATTTATCCACTCCCTCTCCCCCTCCTCTTGTCAGCAAAGCAAAGCTTGAACCTGCCTATTACTTAAGGTGCTTACATCTTAAACGCCCCTTTAAGTTAGTTTTAACTTGATTTTTACAAGTGCCTTATTCATATTGTTTCAATACAGCTTGCTTCATGCTGTGCTCTTAAATAAATTTGGCAATGTTTTAAAAATAGAATGTGCCATAACATTACAACATTAATTGCTTGTAATTATGTTTAAATATGAACACTTAACTTTTACAAAAACATATTTCACCTTATTTATTAAATCACTTTCAGACTACTCATCTATTAAAAATATTTGAAAAACATGATGAAATGAAAAGCTTACTTAAAAATTATTACTTCTTACAATGTTTGAAGATCTCACTCACCATTTACACTAAGTTTAATAGTCTTGTATTTATTTACCCCCTTAGCTCTGGTCACTTTTATATCTTATATTCTAAAGGGCCGAGTTCACTTCCTTTGTAGTCTAATTAGACCGTAGAACACACATACCACTGGATGTAGCACTTTTGTACAACACCTGATATAACCTTCTTCCAGATATTATGCAATACATGCAACATAATATTAAACATGCAGACTTACCACTGCACAAACCTTGTTAGATAGTATAGCATATGTGCAGAGACCTAATACAATCTCGGAATATCAAAAACTCATAAATAAAGCGTTGAAGGAAGGTCAAAGTTGATGTCATTTGTTGCTTCTTGTGAATGTGCACCAACACCTTTGACACCCATCGAGCACAGACTTTATTATAATGATGTTTCTCAGTAACATGTCTTACAGGAGAGAACCCAAAATATGGGAAAGCATGAAGAATATGTTTCCACAAATCGTCTTGTCCACACATTCAACAGAGTCTGGAGACACATTAGAAAACTAGCTGCTCCTTTCCTCATCACGAACACTTGTTTAACCATCTTTAAATTTACGACACCATTTCCTATCCTAACCTTCTCTTATTACAATAGGGCTATAAACTTGACAAAGCTGGTGATGAATTTCTGCTGCATTTGTATTTTCTATGCGAAGAAATTTTATAATAACTGCACTGATTTCACTTGAGGGATTATTTGTTTTACTCTTCATTTTAAAGCACTCATACACAGCCATAAACAATCACATCTCTTGACAACTGAGGTTCTGCTTCCCAATTAATCACTCTAACCCCCCTGCCCCCCCTTGCACATATACCAACATGGCCTCGCCTGTAACATGGCTGCCATGATCAATCAGCCTTTATTTTCTGAACACCTGTAGTTCTTCTCAAACTTAATCAATTGTTTTCACTCCAAAATAATTTCCCTGTGGTGATTGCCTCTTGTTAAATTTATTTCCAGTCCTTCCTAAGGGTTGGGGAGGGGACTTTTCTTAAGGAAAACTCTTTTGTCTTGACTCAATGGGGTTAATAAAAAAGGGTATAAGTGGGAAGGAAGCTAATGAAGCATGCAAACTCTGTTTCACCTTTAATTGTGTGATTATTAAAATAATCGAGGTTTACGGATGACATTTTTTTCACTAGATAAAGTTATTCGCTCTAAATGATTTTCATTTCATAAACAATCTAATTTATAATATATGTGAAATAAATGTGGATTTTTTTTTAGATGACTTTCCTAAACCACAAATAATTGAAGCTCCAAAGACTCAAGTAGCATTGAAGGGAGATAATATCACTCTCCATTGTAGAGCTACATCATCTTCACATATACCGATGGCTTTTCAATGGAAAAAAGACAATTTAGATTTAAAACTTGGCTATTCAAAGCAATTTGCTCGTTCTCCAAATGGCAAGACTACAGAACAAAACTCAGAACTGGTGTTGGTTAACATAACAGATAATGAAGCAGGGAAATATCAGTGTGTAGTGTCCAACAGCTATGGAACAACTTATTCTTCTAAGTTTAAGATTTCTGTACTGGGTAAGTAATGTATTTTTTATTTTTTTTTACTATTCACTATGTATTTATTCCTAAAATAATTTAATCAAGTTGTTTTAATCCAATATGTTTTTTGATTTGTACAAATGGCTCATCTCTACTAATCACGCCACTAATTTATAGAGAGACATCCAAAAGGTGAGGTTAATTTTTTGGGAAAAGTGGTGTTATTTTTCTCAAAAAGTGATGATATTATAAACTGAAAGTGATGTTATTATTTATGTAAATATGAGTTGAATTAGTCTTCATTAAAAAACTAGGATAAAACTGTCTACATGTTCTGTTCATATTTATTAACATATTCGGAGAAAAATCAAAAATAAATATGCACAAAACATTTCATGCTTAATAATATCAAACTCGATATATCAATATCATTACCTTCGAGTCATACAAATAGCAATATTGGAATAATCGATTATCAATTTAGGTTTAGACAAAATAATTACACTGAAACATATCGTCATAGAAGACTAAGCTACTATCAAATAAGGAGAAGGGAATAAAAATTGAGGAGATATAAATTTACCAAACATGACCACCTTTAGTAAGGTCCATATATATTAATTTCCTTGCTTGGACTTAACGTGAAATCTTTTAAAGGCTGAAAACAAGTAATTAATCTATCGAAATGTATTGTCATATGTAAATGTATAAATCATGATTTTTAATGCTAACCTCAGAAGAAGAAAAAAATAGCCTAAAAATACTGAAAGCACTAATTTTTCCTGTGACTTGTTTTATACCTATGAAATAAGAAAAAAACAGATAATATCCGTGTAAAAGGCAGCCCTGGTATAGCGCTATCACCAATGTTAACACTTTGAAATTTGTATTGCTTGGCATATTTGCCAAATACAAAAGTAATTGTTTTTTTTTTTAAAAAAAAGCTTAAATTTATACTATTTGTATAAAAATTTGCGTTATCGCAAATGCAAATTTTGCATGTCCCTACTAATTTGTGCACGATTAAGCTTTCCCAACTAGCATTCTTCAGTCCATTATTTATAGAAAGAACATTTTAGTAAATACAAACAATTTTTTTTTTTTTTTTTTACCAAAACAATTTATTAATCTGGCAATGTTATTTTATAGGCTTATTTAGCACCGCGTCTTACTACCCGTTTGGGTTATATTCTTGAGTACTAATTACGCTAATGGGCTAGGTATTTGGAAGGTTTAATTTAGAGGAAGTGAACCCACATTTGTGTCGAAGGAGAGTGGAAAACCATTTGGATCATACCTAAGTGTCTGTGTCTTGTGGTCAAATTCATATAAGTAATATCAGTGGAGATTTAATATTTAATTAAATTAATGCTTTGTCATCCCCAGTTCATCCAATCGAGATTCAAATCTCGATCTACCCGTCCTTGGCAGTCTAACTCACCATGACTAGCAGGTTAGTTCACTATGCCACAAAGGAGGGTTATAGGCATTGTTAATATATATTAAAAGTGCTAGCTCCAAATCACGTGACTTGATGTATGTGAAAGTATATCAAGTAACTAATTGAGTTCTTAGACGAGTATCTTTCTGTGAAAATTAATTACATATGTATTGAAGTTAAAATATATCTGTAAATTATAAAGGTTTCTAAATTTTATTGGAACAAATTTTGTTCAAATTGATTAGGGTTATATGATAGTTATTAAAAATATATTCATTGTATGCTTTCTAGAAACATGCTCAATTTTACTATGCCAATTATTCATTAGTAAAGAATAAACTATTACAAGCCAACACCTTTAACTAACATTTTATGTCAACAATTTAACCTTGAATAGAAAAAAAAAAATCTCAAATGAATGTAGCACAACTAACTTGTTATTCATTTTTGTATGTGTTTTTAAATATTCACATTTTTCATGAATCATATAATTTGTGTTGTGCATCATGTGTTTTCATGTGATTAATTTTTTGCTTTTTAAAAATTCAGGGCGTCTATTCGCCTGGATATATTGGAATTTTGAGCGATTTGTATTTTTTTTAAGCCAACATTAACATCAAATCTAGTAGAATTTTTCAAGGTGAGAATGTAGGGGAATCAATAAATGGTGAGTGTTTTTGCAGTTTTTATAGTAAGACTTTTTATTTTTTAAATAAATAAAATACTGTCATCATTACAAACATAGTTTAATTTTCTTCACATGTTTCAACAGTTCTTGAATATTCGTCAAGGGTCTCTTGAAATCTAGGGACAACTTTTTTTTCATTTAAAAAGTGTGTCATCCAATACTGGTATGGTCATGACAGATATTCATTAATAATTGTTAATGTCACCATGTGAATATAATTAAACTAATGAGCGGATAGCCCGAACGGGTATTAAGATGTGGTGCTAAAAAAAAAATTGAAGCAATATTTGATTTATTTTGACCAAAAAAAGTTTTGCCATAAAACTCCAAAAACACTGCCCTTTTCTTGTGTTCCTTATATACCCACCATAATCTGTTATTGTCACAGATAATTATTCTAAAACATTTAAAAAAATCATTCATTAATTTAAAATCCTTATTGCGCTCTAAAATACTTATCGACTGCTTCTGGCAAAATACATAAGACTTTTCCTACATTGTGAAACTGATATCCTGCCTCTTGCACGGCAATGCAAACCTGCGTGAGATTTCTGTAAACTTTGAGTGCCTTTTTGAAAATATACATAAACAATCTAAAACAACGGGTTTATGATTATATCCTTCATCAGGCTGCAGCAATAAGCTTACTCAAAACCATTATACACGGTACAAGGAATGCCCTATTAGTGTGTCCCAAATATATTTTGTCTTAATTTTTCTAAATGAATTTCAACTTATCTCAAAATTTCAGTGTATTTCAAAGATTTTATAATAGGAAATATTTCACACATATATTACCATCTCAATTTTTTTTATCAGTATTTGAAAAATATTTTCACTCCATCAATCACCTTATTTTATTTTTCATTTTTTATCAAAATTCATATTATAGTTACATTTTGATTATAATAGTATTATGAGTAAAGTATATTATTTTTCAAACCTGGAAAAATCTGAAAATCACCTGGAAAACCGGAATTCCCACCGACTTTTTTCCCCCTGTGTTTGAATAGACATCCTGAAATTGCTTACATTAATTTTGAAACCATGTGCTTCAATGGCCGCGTGATATAACATGTTAATTTTGTGTTGGATTAGACTACCGAAGATTTGGAGATCGAGGTTGGGTGAGGGTAGTTTTTATTAAATGGTTTTCCACTTTAGCTCTATGCAAATACGGGTGAATTTACTTTGAATTAAGCCTCCCTCATCTCTAACCCATTAGTGTAATTATTACATAGGCATATAAACCGATCGGGTAGTAAGACGTGCTGCTAAAAAAACTAGTGTATGTATTATATTATTATACCATATATGTCCATATAAAGGAGGTTGTGTCTTGACCAAATTCTAAGACACTTTAATATAACAGAAAACAAGTCGTGTGAAATTCACACCATTCAAGATTACACGTTTAAGTATTATCGAAAAAAAAATGATTCATTTTCAGATGATCACAAAATGTTGAAGTATTATATTTACTTTTATCTCTGCATTATTCCTTATTATTTAAATATCACAAGCCATACTTAAGTTGATTTTGCATAATATTTCTAGTTGAGGTTTAGTACTATTTTCTAGTGTTAAGTTTATTTTTAATTTATTATATTATGAGGAATTTACTATTTATAAAGAATTGTTAGTACTACGAATGAAAGCCATGATGTTTGCTAATTTGATGATATGGTGAGAGAAGGAATAGGAAGTACAGGAACAACTACAAGAATGGAATGAAGAAGTGAAAGAGTATGAAATGAAATTTAGCATGGCAAAGTGTGAAGTGTTGGTAATTACAAGGAAGAGTGTCAGGCCTAATTAAACTATTAGTTTGGATGGAGTAGAGCTGAGAAAAATACGGAATGTAAAATATCTTGGAAGCATGATTGAGGAGAAAAGTGGAAGTAGAGAGGATTTAACGAGAAGAGGATAGCAGGGAGAGTTTTTCTATTGGTCCCTAAGAAATCTATGGAGAAGAGAAGTGCCCTTGAAGTGTAAGGAAGTGTTGTACAGGGTGCACTTTGTACCCATTCTCACATATGCAGCAGAAACATGGACATTGAACGTATGAGATACTATGAAAGTGGAGGCTTTGTGAATGAAGTTTGTGAGGAACATGTTAGCTGTCATGAGGAGAAACAAGATTAGGAATGAAGTTATCTGAGAAAGGGTAGGGGTTCAGGGAATATTTGAATTTAAATGGTTTAGATGTAATGAGAAAGAAAAAAGATAGGATGCCAAAGAAAATGTTGGAAATAAATTATGTAGGAAAAAGACCGCAAGGGAGGCCAAGAAAGCGATGGGAGGAGCAGATAACGAAAAATGTGCAAGGGGGAGGAGAAGAATGGAAAAAATTAAGAGGAAGAACGGTGGATGGATAGAGTAATATGAAGGTATTTTACTAAACTTACTTGACCACAGGCTGGAAACACTAGATGATGGATGATGTTAGTACTACAGAACATTACATATTTACTTTCAATACACAACTTGTCAATAGGCTTCACTGGTGTTTAACCTAAAGTGATGCCAAAAAAAAAAGTTTTGTTTGAATAATTCCTTTTTCAACAGAGATACATGCTCAAACATTTAAGTTCTTAAGGGTTGAATGGAAGTTTAAAAGTATGACATTAATAATTGTAAATTCTGTGTGCATTAGGGTGACCGCAAAAAATCGATGTCGGAATTTTGTTCGTCTGGACCCCACAAAACGATTCCCCTTTCCAAATATTGAGATAGCCGAAATTTGAGCTCGATTAAACGACGTTAACCCGTGCCGCTCGTCGCTCAAAGTTTGAAAAAATCCAAATTTTTTGCCAAAAATCTGACATATGGAGCCATAACTCCAGAACGGTAAATAATAAAAACACGCTTAATATCTCAAAAGAAAGCTAATGTTGTTCTTCAAAATTTATATTCTATACGTAATTGTTGTTATTTTAAGTCAAACAGAGTTACAACAGCCTTTGACCCCAAAAATGTGACCTGGTACCATTAGGAGCCAGTTTGGGAGTATTCTAGGAATTTTACGGGTTTTTACATAATGTGTCTCGGAATTAACATTTTTTTGTTAAAAAGTATTTTGGAACTCAATTTTCAAACATAAAGAGCCTTTTGTTCAAATTTAATCTTTTATTATAAGGGGATTACCTGACTAGTTTACCAAAGAAAGACCCGTTTGACAGGTGAAAAAGAGGGTGAATCTAATTTATATTTTAGGGATGGTGATTTTACTTCAGCGTACAACCGACCTTTTATTTATTCAGTTTAGTTTCTAAAGTGCCTTTGAGCTGGTTATATCGAACAATTATCTAGTGAAGATATTTTAACGTGTTTTTTTTTTCCAAGTGTGTGTGTTATTGTTTTTATAACTATTATAGTATTATTTTAAAAGACATTTGAAAACATTTTATTGAAATTAAAGTTTGTAATATATTTTGTTAACTGTTATTTACCTATTGGACTCTGAAATGGCATCCACATCAGGTGTACAAAGCCGGACCAAGGATAAAATATTTCTTGTGGGCTATCCCATTCACCAGATCACCGGTTGTAAACTACCCTCAAATCGTCAAGTTTTGTGTGTTTTATTTTATAATTTACATGCTGTGAAATTAACTGTAAGAGAATAAGCAAAACTTGCCATACGAGAAGTGTTCATTTTTTGGGAGAAAGCTCGAAACCCGACTAAACATGAGCAAGATGCAATTACTAAGCTGGAAAAACTTCACGCCGAGTGGAGAACTCTTCAAAAAGACCGGAAGAAAACATCGGAAACGGTCAAGAACAAATTTAAACAGTTTGTTGAAAAGTTGGATGATCTCTTTGATATTGCTCAACAAGATGCCTTGGCTCTGATGAAATCGGAAGAAAAGGCGTTTCTCGTGAAACAGAGGCAGAAGGGCCGCCCAGGTTCCATGACTGGAGTGGATCTCAAGTTGTCTCGAGCTGAAGAAATCAAGGCGCAAAAGGAACTTGCAAAAATGAACCGACAAATCCAAGAAGAAACTTTATATATTGGTGAGTTTATTATTATTATTATTATTATTATTATTATTATTATTATTCTAAAAAATAGATAAATAATAGATAATAGATATTTTTTAAATAATACCTATTGATAATTAGAAGTAGGTAATTTATTACCTATGTATTATTACTATTCTGCTAAAACGACTAGTTTCTATAGTCTTTTTTTCTCTTTATTTTATTGCTTCTTAGAGACGGATGATGAAGACAAGTTCGAAGAAGGAGAAGAAGAAGAAGAAACTGAAGAAGATAGCATCTACCAGGAACTTGAGATCTTGGAGGAAATGGACATCCCTGAAGAAGCTGTAGAAGATCCAGGACCATCTGAGAGCAAGAGGATGAAAGTTTCATTTGCAAGGGGCGTTAAAGAGATTTTAAACATGAAATTGTCCATTTTGTTAGATCGATGTAAGGTATCCGACAGAAATGCCACGAGAATTTTAATAGCTACTCTAGAAGCACTAAACCTTGACCCTCTTGAGTACAAAGTCTCGAAAACTTTATTACATTATAGAAGGCAAATGTTCAGCGAACAATATACTAAAATAATTTTTGATAAAGTAAACATTCCTGAAAAAGAGCCCGTAGTTGTCCATTGGGACGGTAAACTTTTACCGGGTGTTTTAAAAAATGAACAATGTGAGCGAATAGCTATTGCTATTTCATATGGCGAAAAGGAACAGCTGCTGGGAGTTCCTGTAACAGCAAACAGCTCTGGAGAGGAGCAAGCCGTAGCCGTATATGAATGCCTACATGAATGGGGTCTTCCCAACACCGTCAAGGCGATGTGCTTCGACACTAAAGCATCCAACACGGGAAGACTCAAAGGAGCATGCGTCATATTGGAGCAAATGTTAGGAAGAGAATTGTTATATCTAGCTTGCCGTCACCATATCTTGGAAATTCTGTTAAGAGGCGTATTCGACACAAAAATGGGATCAACCACTGGACCTCATCCATACATTTTTAAGAGATTCCTCACTGTGTGGCCCAAGATGGACAAAGGAAACTACGACACAGGTATCAGTGACAATCTAATACAAAAGCAGCTAACTCCAGAAGTAATTGCAAATGTTACTGCTGAATTAGAGACCAAATTAACTGAGAGCCACCCCAGAGATGACTAAAAGGAGCTATTGCAGTTGGTTCTCGTATTTATTGGATCACTAGACGGCAATGTTGTGGGTTTTAGAACTCCAAGAGCCATTCATCACGCTAGGTGGATGGCAAAGGCTATTTACTGCTTAAAAATGTTCATTTTTCGTCGTCAATTTAAGATGTCTAAAGAAGAAGAAAGTTCTGTGCGTGTCATTTCTGTTTTCCTAGTTAAAATTTATTGTAAAGCTTGGTTCAATACTTCAAATGCTCATCTTGCACCAAAGCAAGATTTAGGTATTTTGCATAGTCTGTTAGACTATAAAGAATGTGACAACGACATTGCAGAAATAGCCCTGACCAAATTTTTGAACCATTTGTGGTATTTGAATGCAGAGTTGGTGGGATTATCTTTTTTTGATCCCACCATTACAGACGATGAAAAGTTGTTAGTGGCTAATAAATTGCTCAGTAGCACAGATGAATCATCAGAGCACGCTAGGGTTGTAAATCCAAAAGTTAGGAAAGAAAAATTAAAAGAGGTAGTTGATGGAGGATTGGTAAATTTACTTACCAAAGAAACGTTTACATTCTTTGACCGATTTAATATAAAAACAGATTTCCTAAGACAACATCCAAACACCTGGCCTCAAAATAATGACTTCCAAGAAGGATTGAAAATTGTCAAAACATTAAAAGTAGTTAATGAAATGGCTGAGCGTGGTGTTAAATTAATAACCGACTTTAACAACCTTCTGACAAAAGATGAAGGCCAAAAGCAATATTTCTTGCAAATTGCAAGCAAATGCCAAGCATTATATCCTGACGTTTCAAAACCTACTTTAACAAAAGCTCTAGAATAGATTAGATAACTATGTAAAATTATGAACTCATGTAGGTACTACGTCTGTATCTTTTCTGTGTCTGTTTTAAATATACGAAGTATGCTCCTAGTGTTACCAGGTCACGTTTTTGGGACTAAAGGCTGTTGTAACTCTGTTTGACTTAAAATAACAACAATTATGTATAGAATATAAATTTTGAAGAACAACATTAGCTTTCTTTTGAGATATTATGCGTGTTTTTATTATTTATCGTTCTGGAGTTATGGCTCCATATGTCAGCTTTTTGGCAAAAAATTTGGATTTTTTCAAACTTTGAGCGACGAGCGGCACGGGTTAACGTCGTTTAATCAAGCTCAAATTTCGGCTATCTAAATATCTGGAAAGGGGAATCGTTTTGTGGGGTCCAGACAAACCAAATTCCGACATTTTTTTCCCCCTCTAAAAGATCTGGTCACTCTAGTGTGCATAATATAAATATTTTGTACTATGATATTCTGAGTAATTTACTGAGTATGGCAAATTGTGTTCTACAGTTTGATTTGAAACTAAAAATGTACTACAGTTGAAGACAATTATTTGTTAGTATATAGTTGTGCTTTTTATACTGAACAAACAGCTTTTTTTATTTTTTGTTGAAATTGTTCAATCCCATCTAATATCAAAGGAAGATTAAACATAGGCTACTAAGTATTGAGATATTTCCCTTTAAGTTCAACCCTCCTAAAGCATTTTGAGACATATAACTAGGTTTAGAAACCAAATTAACACCTCCTCTTAAAAACAAGTGTTTTTTTTAAACAAACTAGGAGCATAATAAATTTACAACTTTTTAAAGAATATAATATTTGAAACTTTATCAAACCTCATTCACAGAGAATAGACTCTATGGTCGTCTGTCATACTAGCAATAGAAATAGACTGTATTGTCAGTGACAGGGGGTAGGGAATTGTACCGTACAAAATAAATCATAAATCTGTTTGGCAAAACACTTATACCAGAAAATATGATAAAATTCGCTTGGATTACACAATAAGATATTACAGGCATTAATTTTCTACAAAGAAATACTAAAAATCAATTATTATTCTCATATATATTAACTACGTTTTTGTGGTTTGATATTTTTCCCCCTTTTCAGTTTACCCCATGTTTACCAAGGTTCCAGTAAATGTATCAGAAGTAGCTGGCAGCAATGCTCGCTTAGAATGTGCAGCTACAGGTCAGCCCCCACCACAGATTGCATGGCAAAAAGATGCTGGAACAGATTTTCCTGCTGCTAGGGAGAGGCGCATGCATATCATGCGATCTGATGATATCCTATTCATTGTGAACATTAAGGCTGCTGATACAGGGGTTTACAGTTGCACTGCAAAGAATCAAGCTGGCATTATTGTTGCTAATGCTTCTTTGACAGTCTTGGGTAAGTAGCATAAAATTTATATCAAAAGTTTCTCCTCCTCATTTGAGAATGTCCCATTGCATGTAGAAATAAGTATTGAAGGTTCAGACAAGGTATTTTGTTCAACAAGTTGGTCAAGGTTAAGCTTGCTTTGAATCGGTATTGGCTGGAATAGCAGTTACAATTTCACATTCAAAGAAAATAAGTACATTTCATTAGAGCAATTAAGGTCAAAGGGATGTTTAGGGGTTTCCATGAACATTTTTTTCCGCCATCCTTTCAATTACGATAATTGATCTCCTTGGAAACTGTAACATTCCCAAGAATTTGAATTGAACTCATCCACCTACCAATAATATAGGTGGGGGATTTTATATTTGCAACATGTTATTACTATAAGCAATCATTTTAAAAAGAAAGAAAACAACCTTAATGATCTTTGTAGTTCTTAAAATGAGAACTTCACCACACCCTCAAAATGGCTTGCTGTGCTCACTAATTTACATTAAAAATTAATGTTTTTTGAAATTAATTTAATCGCATGTATTAATTTATTGAAATAACATATAAAATAACATTTTAGAAAAAATTTTAAACTATTCTTTTGTAAGGAATAAATGAATTAAATATATGTTAAGACTTAGATATTGTCATTTACAGATTGCAAAGATATGTGTTCAAATTATTTAATTTATAAAATTGAATATTGAAGATAAATTTCATTATAATTACAACCCTATACAAGTCGTTTATACCCTAAATCTAAGGAGGGTACATAAATTCCCATCATAGTATTGATCCTCGATCATGACATCCCCAGACTTTATTTTACCCTGCAGAGCTATTTCTTGTCTCCCACAAAAAATAACAGTATTTGTAATTGATTGCAACTTTTCCCAGTTATGTTCTGATTGTCTAGAATGTTCCATATTTACTTGGTCAGCATTCTTCCCGTCTGCAATACTTATGACATTTTCAGCAAATGTAGCACTTCTTTTATGATAGTCTATTGATTGGTGAACATTGAATTTTTCTGATTTTTATACTCATTAAACCCCTTAACAACTGATGCCCCAGGATTTTGAAGGTTACTTTTTGCCATAGATTCCTTGCCAAATAAAACACATACTTAACAAACGGATCCATTTTGTTGCTCTGAGTATTTTAACCACTTATATTTATGAAGCCAATTTCCTTGAAAAGACAGATTTTGTTTGCCAATGTTGGGAAATGTATACAACACACCTGGAGTCCATGCCGATTTTATCCAAGACAAGAATTTTATCGTTGTCACTAACTTTAACATGAATGTACCTGCCGGCATCTAAATTAGAACTAGTAGAACACAGGTAAGGGCTAGCCTGAATGGAAGCCGAATCAGCCTCACTTTGGTCCAAGCTCAAAGCTGTAGTATTTTGGTTATAGAGGACATAGCTGAGCATGTTGGGGTGAAGTTTTCAAACCTGGAACCACTCTTTTCACTCTCACTCACAATCACAAAGGACAGCTATTGTTAATCACATTTGTGTTTTTTTCTTTATAAAATTAAGAAGAGAAGTTTTCATCCCTCACTGTTTCATTGTAGTTATAGTAACTTACCTAATGACGAGAGTGAAAAAAACAAATTACATTCATTGCAACATTGTTTAAAGATTTTAGTCTGCCTGCACTGATCAGTGGAATAACATTTACTTTACAATACTGTGATATGCAGCAAAACACGAAAACAAAACAGAGCACCAAACTGGAACACAACAGGATGTGTGTGTGCTGCTTGTAAAACTTGTTGACCTTGAGTGGCTTAGCGTGACTAATAAGGAAGGCGAACATTGGCATTGGAATTTGGCAGGGGTATAGATGACAAAGGAAACACAACATAAAGAGAGCTAGGAGCTACCCTATATATATATATTTAACTGAAGGTAATCAGTTATCTTCATCTGTGCAGATCAAACAGCAAAAAAAACGTGTTTGACGTCTTATTTTTAATTTTTTTGCGCTATGTGCACCTTATGGTTTCACAACATTTCTAGGTTTTTACCTATATAAGCTGAAACGTGCTTATAAAGCGTTTAAGACAGTATAGTACGCCAATTTGCAGGACTAGAGAGTGACAACTAGCTAACAGGGTTTCTTTTGCCTTTTTTTCTGCTTAGTAAATTTCCTTAACATTAATGACTAAAGGTTAGTTGCAATAAAAAGCAAGTGAGTGGCGGTTATATATATATCTTCCTGCTGCAAATGTGTGTGTGTGTGTGTGTGTGTGTATATATATATATATATATATATATATATATATATATATATATATATATATATATATATATATATACATACATACACACACATTTGCAGCAGGAAGCTATCTGGAGAACAGGCTATACACTTTTATATTTAAATAGAATAAATATGGTTATTTTTCCAATTAACCACCTAAACACAACACCCCCACTGTATCTCCATGGTTCCACCATAATATCACTGTTTCCAGAGTAGAATGTTTTGTCTACTACCTTCCTGTTTGTCCACTGCACTTGAAGATGGAGATTACCTTTTTAAAAAACCTAGACTTTTATCTGCTTCTTTTTGATCTTCAAATCGTACATCACATTTAGCACATCCTTTTACTGTATGAAGTCAGACATCACAATTCATTATTTTTTTTAAACTTAATATAATATAGTTAATGGTTCTCTTTTATGTATTTATTACTTGTTAATACGAATATACTCGCTAGAAAATTAATTCAGAATAAATTATTTCCTAAAGATAATTTCAAAATTAAATTCAGGATCTTGAAAACAAAGAGTAATTAGAATGTGTCTACACTTGGGGAAACTACGTGTCAGACAGTTATAAGTAGGGACCATATTCTTAGTCACCAAAAAGTTTAAAATAGGCATTAAAAATATGCGATTTAGGCACCAAAATCAGCACTTAAAAAAAAAAAATAGGCACACAATAAGCAATGTAAAATTTATTTTACTACAAGTTTGTTACCTGTAGCTTACAATCAATTTACATTACTTTGAATCACTAAATACTTTCCTAGGTTTTCAGTTTTAAAATTGGTTATATTGTCTTATAGAATGATTTTATAGCTAAAAAAGCTTAGTTATACTTCACAGGGTGTCAAGGGACAAAATTATTTGCCAAGTCTGAATGGGTTAAATATTCATCCTGAAATAGCGAGTCGTTTCCTCTCAATCTGTCTGCCACTGCTCAATAAATGAGTTTTCCCAAAGTCGAGACCTAGCTAGATCGCTTTCTTGCAACCAAAAATGCTAGATAAACCAATTTAATCTAAATACTTGAGCCTGTTTTCAAGATAAAATTTACAAATATACAACCCCCTCCACCTCATGCACGCTAAATCAGTTTTCCCATAGTCAAGACCTAGTTAGATTGATTTTTCAGACCCAAAATCGCTAGATAACTCAATTTCATCAAAATCCTTAGGCCTGTTTTCAAGATAAAATGTACAAATATAAATAGGCCTATATACAAGAATGTCTAATAGTATAATATTACTTCAAAAAGGAATAATAATTAATGTTTTTCAAATAATGAAAACAAATTTTGAACTCTAATGAACAATAAAACTTATCTTTGCGCACGCTTGGCAGAAAATAATTCTTACATCCATCGTGAAATTTTTCTCCCCACCTATCTATTGCTTAAATAAAGTGCTTTAGCTTGTTTTTTCTTTGGACATTTTCACCTCACCAAGAAACAAATTGACTCCCTCAGAGACTCAATTATTTACTGAAATAATCATGCGTAAACAGAATGGTAAATTATGGGAATTTCTCCCATGCGATGGTGATGCAAAGACCAATTAGTAGTGCAAGCCACGTCACATGTCCAGGAGAGGACGTGTCATGTGGCCCTGTCTAAACATAATTTGTCAATATCAGAGCATGCCAGCTAAAGCCACTTAATCCCCCCCCCCCTCCTTCCCCCCAATAATGTTGATACTTCCATTTCTAAGAAACTCTCTTTCAGAAGGGGGAGAAAGAGAGTACAAAGTTAAAATAGGTACATTTAAGGCTTTTATTCATGAAATAGGCAAAAACAAACAGAATAGGAAATTAAAGGCACTATAAAATTAGCATATTGTAATCGTAATAACATAAAATAAATATATATCAACAGCCTATGCTTTACAATATAGGGAGAAAAAGACAAATAGGCAAAATCCGGTCTCTTAGTTATAAGGCTTTATTTTACCTATAAAAATGCAAATTGAACATCATTATAAGAATTTAAATAAAAGATTCGCCAATACCGATGATGTAGAAAAAAAAATATTGAAGTCTTACTTGTGTAACAAATCCATGAAAATGAGATATTATGTATTTAAAGCATTTTCTACATTGATGTTGCTCTCGACATTTATCACCAAACTATGAGATCAGTCTCAATTACTCATCAGGCATAGTTAACAACTAACCAGTCTTATCATATTAACAAATAGCCAATTTTTCCAACAAATAGCCTTTAAATTAGTTATTTGTAAGAAAATTGTTCTATATCATATTTTGGCTTATTTAAGGCCTGATATTATTCCAGTGTCTTTTCTTATTTTTCTACAATTGGTATGAGGGTCATCCAGAAAGTAAGGTTATAACATTTATTTAGGATCGAAAAATTCTTGTATTTAATTGAAACTCACAGGATACTTCACAAATATATTAAACTATTTTTCAACGTAATCACCTTCGAGATCGAAACATTTCTGTAGTCGGTGCACCAGCTTTTGTATGCCAGTGTCATAGACCTCTGCCGCCAACTCTTTCAGCCACTTCTTCACAGCTTCCTTGACCTCCTGATTGTTGGAAAAACGTTTCCCACCCAAAAACTCCTTTAGTTTAGTGAAAAGGTGATAGTCCGAAGGCGCCAAGTCGGGTGAATAGGGTGTTTGGGTGACAATATCCCATCCAAACGATGTCAGCAGCTCCTGTGAATCTCGCGCGGTGTGTGGCCTGGCATTGTCATGCAGGAGGCCGACTAACCAGGTCAGCATTCCCTTTCTGCGGTTCTGAATGGCTCTTCAGAGGTTTTTTTTTTTAATTGCAGTAAATCTCTGCATTAATGGTAGTCCTTTTAGGCATAAAATCCACCAATAGGACCCCCTTACTGTCCCAAAAAACAGATGCCATGACTTTTCCGGCTGAATGGGTTGTCTTGAAATTTTTGATGGCTGGGGAAGATGAATGATGCCACTGAAGTGATTGTCTTTTGGATTCTGGGGTGTAATGACACACCCACGTCTCATCCCCCGTCACGATAGAGTCCAGAAAAGCTTCTCTCTCCTGTGCAATATGATCAAAAAATTCACGCGCGATGGTCACGCGATTTTGACTGTGCTCTGGTGTGAGCATTCTGGGCACCCATTTTGCACACAACTTCTTGTAACCAAGTTTTTCCAACACAATATCACCATGGAGACTTTGAAAAATGTCAGGAAATTTTTCGTGAAGGTTGTCAAGCATCACACGGCGGTCATTTCACTTGTTCTTCAATTTTTCGCACAAGTTCGTCAGAAATCACTGATGGTCTCCCACTCCTTGCCTCGTTGTGACTATCAGTACGGCCTTCTCTGAACAACCTAACCCACTTTGTGACATTTTGTTGACTCATCACATCACTACCATAAACTTCCACCAGCTTCCAATGGATATTCGCGGTGATATTGTTCTGCGAAGTCAAAAAAGGATGACCGCGCGGATCTTGCATGGACAGGAGGTGGCGGGAGCACGCGATGACCTCTCTATCGGAAGAATTTACTGTGACTCAAAAAAAATGGCCGACAAATACGCGGGACCAAACAAACTGACCGTTAAGATCCCCCCTACATGCCAGGTGCACCAAATTTTAAACAAAAAATTTCCCCCGGCCTCAGGAGCCCTTGTAACCTTACTTTCTGGATGACCCTCGTAGATAGGCTGCTTAGCCTGCCATCTTTCACTGGCATCTCCTATTTAAAATTATTAAGCAATTCATTTTTACAATATAGTGTCAGACAATGTTATTTCAGGAAAATATACTTTACAATAAAATCAAACAATATGTTTCAATATGACCATCTAAATTTATAAAATTATGTGACCACTCATTTAAATTGATTTCAATTATATTATAATTTTTCACAAACATGTATGAGGTTTCATTTTGATTTCAGAAAAACCTTTATTTGTTAAACCAATGGAAAACAAGGAAGTCACAGCTGGAGAACCTATTGTATTGGAGTGCATGACATCTGGCTCTCCTAAGCCTAAGCTCACTTGGACCAAAGATGGGGGACCTCTATTTACAACTGAGAGACATTTCTTTACTGCTGAGGACCAATTGCTAATTATTGTAGCTACTGACCCATCTGATGCAGGGACATATGAGTGTGAAATGACCAATAAATTGGGTACACGGAAAGGTTTTTCCCGTCTGTATGTTATTCCAGGTAAAATTAATTCTTTTTTATCTATTTTTATTTTTATGCAATTTTAAACCTTCTATATATAATAAATGGAACAAGAATATATGTTTCTCTATAAGCATTCATCAAATATGAAAAATACATAAAAACCTAAACAATTAACGTTTAAAATAAAAGTTTATTCTGACATCTGGGCACATAGTTTATTGGAAATAAAAATAAATCATTAAAATTATGCAACTAAAATAATTTTTGTTTAATATCTTTTTAATGAAATATAGAGATAAAGTGAATGTTTTGACAGCAAGAGAATCATATTCACTTTATCTCCATATTTCATTAAAAAAATATTAAATAACCATAATCTTGCTTGCATAATTTATAATGTTTCTTACATTTTATATAGTGAAATTGTATATAGTTATATTATGGCAACATAAATACAATTTTTATATAGTACAATTTATTGTTCATATATATTTTTTTAGAAAAATATTATTAAATAAAACTTTTTAGTGCAAACATCTGTCATTTGACATTTATCAAACATATTCTGAAAATTGAAAAATGAGTGGTTAGATCATTGGCGTACTAAGCCAAAGGTCCCAGGTTCGATTTCTGTGTTCAGGTGTCATTTTTCAATTCTCAGAATATGATATCTTAGTGGTGTATGTAATTCCTCACTAAATGCTTACACAATAGCTTCGGCTATTTGATTCCCATTTATCAAACACTTAGATTAAAGTGAAATTATCAAAAATTATTCCACCAAAATTCCAAAACCTCATTAAATGCATGTTATAAATTAAAATGTTAGATATTTTCATTAACATCAATGCCATTATTTTTAATTTGATGATATCTTAAACATTTTAAATAACAAAACATATACTTTGTGGAGTTATGTAATTTTCAGGGTACATTAGCCCCACTCCCTCTTGATCAGAAGAGAATAAAACACAGACTTGACTATGACCGCATGGCTTGGGGTTGATCATGGTCACTTAGATCTTGTTGTAACCTGTTTCTTGAATAAAAAAAGTGTTTAGGTTTTGATTCTTCCGTTGCCTGTTCATACCTGTGTCTTTACTCTTGGTAGATGAATAGAATGTTGTTTTTCTATTATATTAAATTAAAATACCTCTTTTCATTGCTTATATAGAAATTACTGACTGATGTAAGTAGGCCTGCTTGAAAGTAAAGGAGATAAGGTTATCTAAGGTTGAGACGAAGGGCTGCCTTGATTTAGTTATATATTGATGAGCATGTTCCCACCTACAAAGCTGGCAAGCATTGCAACTATTAGGGAGGGCTCGTATAACTCCAGTACTATAGCATGAGTCAAAGTTTTAATTATATGTTTGGGCATGAAGTGCTACTTGTTTGTTAGGGTCGATGTGTTTGGTGTCAAAACGGTGACCATTCAATCGTTGTTTGAGTGTTCCTGTGAGGAGGTCAATGTATTCAGAATTGCAGTAGTTGTATTGTAGTTGATATATAAGAATTGTGATGTGGTGTGACATTTTTATTGTCAAATCGAAGATATACATACTAAAAACAGCCAAAATATTTTTGGAAATAAAAACCATGTTGACCAGTGTTATTAATAACTATTTATTGCCTACGTTTATAATCTTATTCTAAAGATTAACTTTAGATTAAGGATCCTACCCATCCAAATTTTCCTTGCACATTCCTGTTGATAAAATAAAACAGTTCTGGTGGTGATTTCTCCACACCCTTCAACCAAAATGTTATATTAATACAATGTTATATTAGTACAATGTTTCCCAGTTTTGAGTTTTTGATCCACACTTTAAATACTAAAAAAAAACACCTACATTACATAATCATTTAAACATGTTCTGATACGATAGGGTAAAGTTGTTATATGAAAATTCATATACTTTTGTAATAATTATTTTTCTGAAGTAAGCTCATTAAATATATATCATATGTCCATTTTTTAGAATATATAGCAGAATCATAGCTGTCATAGTGATTTTTTTTTTCAGCTTCAAGCTCTTCTATAAATGAAAGTGATATTACTGGCATTATTATTATCACAATTGTCTGCTGTGCTGTTTTAACTTCTTTCGTTTGGGTATTCATCATATATCAAACCCGCAAACGAATGGTAATGACTAAAAGGGTAAACGAAATCTGCCAGTACCCAAAAGCACTGCTATCTCCAGAAACAGATTTTAAGGACTCTGCACCTCATCTTTATATGGATACAAATTCTGAGCATTCTAGTAGCAAGGATAGTGGAACTGGTGACTCTGCCAAACGCAGTAGTGATGATTTATTGTTGGAGAATAGGCTGGCTCTTGCTCTTAACGGTATTTGGTTTTTTTATATCACTATGTTAATATAAATGTGATATGTTTTTATTAGCAACATTTTCTTTAAGATTTCTAGTAAACTATTTATGATTTAGGCCTATGAACTAAGAATGTAAATACAGGTACTGACATATTTTATTCCGATACTGCTGCTATTGGCACTTACTGATTTAATATTGTTTTTATTTCAACACTACTAATACTGCTAGTATTGTCACAATAATAAATAGTATTAATAATTAATAAATCCTTAATGTTGTTTCTTTATAAAACAATAGCTGGATTTGGGTGACCTGGTGGTCTAGGGGTAAGGTGTCAGACTTCTATGCTGGCGGCCGGGGTTCAATCCTCGGTCCCGGCAAAGATTTATCTGATTACCAAACCCTTCCTTCACCTCTGACAAGATATCTTGTGAATGTGAGGAATGCCAGGCCACCACCGTGGTTCGGATTCCACGTTAAACTGTAGGTCCTTCATTTCATCTCACAATCACCCTACCATTACACATTAGCGTAAGTGCGTATAACCTGAACGAGTAGTAAGATGCGGTGCTAATAATAATAATAGCTGGATCTGGTATATACTTTCTAAATAAGCTTTGCTGAGGCTCATAATTTGTGAATCTGATACTTTTTGATTTATTTATGTTCATAATAAATAATAATTCTTGATAAAAGCATAATGTATGGTTTTCAATTAACAAATGTTGAAAGTGATATTTAAATATGTAATTTTGAATGTAGTGACCAAAATGTTAGTTTACAAAAGGTAAAAAATACCACAAAAAACAAATGATTGAGTGACTTGCTAATAAAGTATTGAGACTTTGGGTTAAACGTATTAAATTAAATAAATAGAGGCAATCAGTTAAATTTTCTTTAATTTCCTAATAGTTTTACCATTAAGTTTATAGTATATGTCATCTTTGTACACCAATACTTTATTTCTATAACATAACATATTTAGCGGTATATAAGCCCACCTCCCCTCCCCCAAATATTCATGTTTGTATCAAAAAGCACATTATACTTAATGTTTGGGAATTAGTAGATTTCTATAACTTGAACGAAATTCGAAAAATGCAAAATCCATTCACAGCTGTCGGCATCGCCATCTTGTTAAAATGGTGTCCAAAAACGTTTGTTTTTTTTCAAAATATCTCACTTTGGGTACGTCATACGGCAAAAGAGGTTCTTATCAAATTAAAAAAGCATTACATTTTCTACAAATTATGTTGAGTACATTTTTTCCTAAAATGAATAGTTTCGGTGCAGCAGCCGAGCAAAGTTGAGCATTGTTGAACTATTTTAGATGGAACGCATAAACGCCACTGTAAAATAAATATACTTTTAGAATCGTGATTTCATTTAAATCTCTGTTTTAGTAGCATTAATGGAAATCATTTAATAAATTTTAAATGACTGTATTATTATTTTAAATATGATCACACAGCGGTATTTTACCGACCTGCGTCTCAAACTAAAATGGCTCAGGAGAAGAAACGCTCTATTTGCGATACAAATATTTTGGACAGTCCACAGTTGAGGTGAAGGAGAAAGGCATAGAAACATTTAAACTAGAGATGGGCCACTCGAATCCACCAAATCCTAACAAGTGTTTGAGATTCGAAAATTCGGTGTTTTACTGGGTTCAATGGTTGAATCTTTCACCTCATAAACAAAGCAAAATTATTTTGAAATAAAAGATTAGGCCTACTTGGAAAGCACAACTTAATCTCTAATCATTATTTTGTTGGACTAAAGAGATAAGCATGAATAGATTTTTTTATTATTATAATTCTTAGGTGTAGAAAATCTAACGTGCCTAATACCCTACCCTCCCACCTCTATGGGAAACTTGGACTTGACCGTTGTAGCACATGCCCACTTGGAAACTTTCAACTCGTGAACAATTTTGTAAATATTTTAATTAAAACATTAAAATAGAGGTGGGCCACTAGAATATTTGAATCCTCGAATCCCACAACTCCTGACAAGTATTCGAGATTTGAGTATTCGGTGTTTTATTGAATTCATTGGTCGAATCTTTAACCTTTTGAATTCAAAAATTACTAAATTAGGCCTACTTGAAAAGCACAACTTAATCGGTAATCATTATTTGGTCGGACAAAAGAGATAAACGTGATTAAAATCTTCTTTTTTTTTTAAAGCAATAATTGTTAGGTGTAGAAAATTTAACGTGCCTAATACCCTACCCTTCCACCCCTATGGGAAACTTGGATTTGGCCGTTGTAGTTCATGCCCACTTCGGAAACTTTCACCTTACAAACAATCTTGTAAATATTTTGATGAACACGTTAAAGCTCTTCAAAAACTGAAAATCAAAACTAGAATTAAAAATAAAGTCAAAATAAATAAAACAAATTACACCTTTTTTTTAAGAGAAATAATAAAACATTACACACGATACAAAGTCAGCCACCATGACATATATGTTTACTCGCCAACATGACTGTTAATTCTTACTACCCAACTGGTTTTAATCATCAACAACTTTGCAAAGAACCCTAATTTATTTCATACGATCCTTAAGTTAGATATTTGGTTGGGCTTCATGAAAATTAATACTGTCAACAGTTAGACATCAATAAAACTGTTTATTTTTGCCTACTAGCCTACGTATTCTATATCAACTATCTGTTTAGAATCGATTCAGGTAATCTGATCACTTAGTAAGTGCTATCGAGTTTTAAGAATCAAATAACGACTGTAATTCATAATTTGTTTTTAAATTTATTTTAACTAAGAGTTTATTATTTTTTTCAAACATTTTATTGGAGTAATTTTAAAAATATTCAAACACAGTTTTGCCAAATAAAATAGGAATTAACATATTGCAAGAGTCGAAAATATGTTTGTGTTTTTAAATAGAATGTATTCTCAGTAGAGATGGGCCACTTCAATCTTCGATTCCTCAAATCCACTGGATTCCGACAACTATTCGAGATTCGAGGATTCGGTGATTTACTGGATTCGATGGTTGAATCTTTCATCTCATAAACAAAGCATAATATTTTAAATTCAAAATTACTTAGTTTAGCCTACTTGAAAAGCACAACTTAATCTGTAATCTTTATTTTGTCGGACAAAAGAGATTAGCATGAATGAAATCATTATTTAAAAAAAAAATGTTAGGTGTGGAAAATCTTATGTGCCTAATACCCCATACTCCCACCTCTATAGAAAATTTGGACTTGACCGTTTCGGCACATGCTCACTTCTAAAACTTCCACCTCACGAACAATCTTGTAAATATTTTAATGAACATATTAAAACTCTTCAAAAACTGAAAATCAAAACTAGAACTACAAATAAACTCAAAATAAATAAAACTAATTGCGGCTTTTTTTTAACAGAAATAAGAACACATTACACATGATACAAAGTCGGCCGCCATGACGCATATTATGTTTACTCGCCGAGTGATGATTAGAATAAAGATACTGTTAATTCTTACTACCCAACTGCTTTTAATTATCTACAACTATGCAAAGAACCCCAATTTATTGCATACGATTCTTAAGTTAGACATTTTGTTGGGTTTCATGAAAAAGAAATACTTTCAACAGCCATACACCGATAAAACTGTTTATTTATGCCTACGTATTTTATATTGATTGTTTAAAATCGATTCAGGTAATCTGATCACTTATTAAGCGATCTCGAATTTTAAGACTCAAATAATGACTTGCTAATGCATTATTTGTTTTTAAATTGATTTTAACTTAAGAGTTTGTTAGTTTTTTTAAATGTTATTTAAGTAATTGTAAAAAAAAATTAATCAAACATAGTCGTGCCTTATAAAATAGGAATGAACATATTGGAGTCAAAGATATGTTCAGGTTTTAAATAGAATGTATTCTCAGAAATCGATATATCGCAAGAATCGAATATATTTCTTGTCTTCTACACAAAGATAGATAATAGATAATGGATATATAAGAAATTAATAATAATAAAACATACTTAGGTATTATTGAGTTGTGCATATAACCAGAACGGGTAGTTAGACGTGGTGCTAATGATAATAATAATATTATCGAGTTCACTATTTCCAATGTATGTTTAATTGTTAAGCATGTTGTTTTAGTTTTTATTAAATATATCCGTTTGTATTTTTATTTTTTCTATCTTACTAAAATAAATTATAATCCTTCAATGATGATTAAAGTTAATCAAAGGATAACTAGGCCTAATCTGTTTATTTCACATGTTTTTTAGAAACTTAACTTATTCTAACAACACTTTTAAAAATAACTAAAATACACTCAAATTTTGATTAATTTGATTTTCTAACAATAATATGAGTCTAGATTGTTTAATGTGGCTTGGTTTTAACCTGTATTTGGCAAGGGCTGGTTGGGGTTGATTAAAATTGAAAGCATGATTGAAATAAATCTTAATTTACACTTTAGGCCTATATTGTGTAATGTTGGTATATTTGTAAATCATTAAAATTTCTAACAATTTGCAAAGATTTGGATTCAATATTCTAGATTAGAAAAAAAATTTAGATTCAGATTCGAGAATTAGGGGATTCAACCCAGCTCTTATTTAGGCGATTGAGTTTGAAATGGAATGATGGGAATATAGACTTTCTTCATTTAAAAAAAACTTCTGTGAGAGTGCATTTCTTGTGTCGTAAGCAGTACTGGAATGAGAAATTCATGGGTAGTTCGTTAAAAAAGAACAGCAAAACCGACTACCTAGCACCATCTTTAAGATCAGGTGGAGTTGCTTTTGATTTTAAACATAATTGTTTCTTGTATTCCGAGGAAATTACAGAGGAATTTTCAAAGAAATAAAAGAAGGCCAAATTAAGCGCTTGCAATATCATTTATGTAGTTCGCAGCTTGACTGTGAAAGACACAGTTTTAAAATCAGCTCGAGCTCAGAATGATGAAAGGAGTCACAAAATCATAAAATGCGTGGAATTGACACTAGATTTAGTCACAACTGAAACCAAGTATCACATGTAATGCATGAAAAAACTTTCTCTTCGTTCAGAAACTGTCCGCAAAAGTCATCGTCCACCAACCACGATTGTCGACCAAATATTAGAAGAAATATATTCTTTCCTAGAAGAAAATAGTGAGTAGTGCCAATTTAATCTAATTGAACTAATGGTTAAAATTAAAAAAGATCTTTGCCCAAAAGTTGATACAGTAAAATCAAGATTGCTTGAGAAGTATGGCGATGACATTGTGATCACTCAAGTCGGAAAGACATCTTCAATTATTTGCTTTTGTAACACTGGATTCAAGGGTCTTTCGGATACTAGGTATGAAAAAAAGAAATCTGAACCAAAGGAAGAAAGACTCAGCGTTATTAAAGCAGCTGCAATGATAGTATTGGAGGATATTCAAAGTCAAGTCTACGACATGACGCATAATCCACCAACAAATAAGTTTTTGAAATATGTTGACAGTGCCGTATACTCTACCTTATGGTGGTGTGGAAACGAGTATTCTACATACAGCTATCCAGCTAAATTCTACTAATTGGCGAATTTAATTAGAAATATAAATGCTGTCTCCAAACACAAAAATACTTGTCCATAAAACTGGCAATTAAATGAATAATTGTGAAAAATGAGAATTTTTTTAATAATGCTTGACTTCACTTGGCTACTGCGCCGAAACTATTCATTTTAGGGAAAAAAATGTGAATGACATATTTTGTAGAAAATTTAATGCATTTTTAATTATATAATAACCATTTTTGCTGTATGAGGCATCCGAGGCGAGATAGTTTTAAAAAGCCTATTTTGGGCGCCATTTTTCCAAGATGGTGGCGCCGGCAGCTGCGATTGGATTTTGCATTTTTTTCGCATTTCATTCAGGGCATTAAATTGTACATATTCCCAAAGTTTCAAAACTTACGCACATAATGGGATCGGCTTCTACCCTTCCTGTGGACTATTATTGTTTCACGCATTTATTGAAGTTTTAGGGATTTGGCAGAAAGACTTTACCAAAACCCTTGGCAGAATATACAAATCGTACTTTCTCACTCACCATGTCTTTAAATATAGATTTATGCTCCTCTTAGTATGGCTCTGACTTATTTCAAAACTAATCGGTAGAATTAATTTAATGAAAGGAATATTTGTACCAATTTTATTTTAATAGATTTCAAATCATTTTTATTTTAAAACTACTCTACAACCCCTGAAACACTGAATTAACCTGTTTTGAAAATAATTAAAAATGTATTAGAACTATCCACCTAGTTCCAGATTTTAATCTGTCTGAATGTAACGAGTAGTATTTATACCAAGTTTGAACCTTCTACCTTAGTCAATATTGTAGTTATAAAATTAATAAAGTTGTATACCTTAAACAGGGTTCCTACGATCTGTAAAGTCAGGGGGGGGGGGGGGGGGGGTAGGTGGGAAATAAAAATTGGAGAAAGTAAGGGAAGTTTAAAAAATGTCAAGGAAATGACAATTCATGCACACTTAGAAAAAATCACAAAAATTATTTTTTGTGTTTACTGCGCCATAAGCCACTGCCCCATTGAAGAAAGCTAAGGGGCACTTACCAAGCTCAAACTTGCCGAACACAAGCATTGGTAGCATTTTCTTTCAGAAGGTGAACACAAAGCTCTCCTGGCCTGCACATGACAATTCTCTTAACTGTAGTGATCCATTGTTTTTGGCTTGGCATGGTTATAGTTTGATATAATGCATTTGGACTGATAACACTACACCAGCATTGTCTTACAAAAAGTTTTTAACCAACTAAGCTGAGACCATTTTCCTTAATTCTCATCATGGATCAGTGATGTTGAAAGTAATAAGTTGCAAGTGTTTTGTAAAGCATGCAAAAAAAAATATAAGCCTTAAGTAATAGTGGGGAATGCCAGGCCTCCACCGTGGTTCGAATTCCACGTTAAACTGTAGGTCCTTCATTTCATCTCACAATCACCCTGCCAATACACATTAACGTAAGTGCGTTTAACCCAAATGGGTAGTAAGATGCGGTGCTAATAATAATAATAACTTAAGTAATATGGGAAAGCATGTATTAGTTTCTCATGCAAAAGGACCAACTCGTATCAAAACTCTTGAAGCTTTGACAAATCAGCGCTCTTTGTCACCTTTTTTTCCAAAAAAGTCAAGTGATTTAGGTTCAGAGAGCTCCCTAGTTTCAACAGAATCTCTGGTACACAAAAGCATTCTACATAGTGGTGATTCTGCTTGTTGCTCGAGTAGTTTTTTTTTTTTTTTTGTTTCATCGGAAATTGTAAAGTCGCAGAAGGAACTTGTTGCCAAAAGTGAAAGTAGTGAATTTCCTCAAAGAAACCCAAACACTTTTGTTATAAATATGATATAACAAAGGTCATTTGATTTTTGCAAGATCTTGACAAAAAAAATTATTTCAATTTATGCACTAATTTAAGTACAATTTTTCAGTTGGTGTTTCCCAAGTGTTCCATTTTCAGTGTCTTTACTTTTGATGGAGACAATATTACATATTTCATTGTACATGGCTTGGCTCCATTCTTTCTGAACAATTTACTGGACCGTCTAAAATCATGTAAGAACTTTGTAATTTGTTTTGATGAAGTATTGAATAAAGTTATTCAAAGAGGACAAATTGACATTGTATTCAGATTCTGGGACAAGGAAAATCATTAAGTCGTCAATTGTTACTTAAATGTGTGTTTTTCGATAGGAACACCGATGAAGTATTTCTTGAATGGCATTTTCTCCTCTTCCACTCTCTGAGTTGATACAAGTGTCTACGGATGGTCCCAATGTCAATTTCAAGCTTATAACACTTCTTCAGGAACACATCAAATCTGTTCTTAGTATCCTGTTATTTAGTATATATTTCTGCACATGTTAACCAAAGGGAATCAAGTTTTTTATAACTTTTTGATAGGGTTAAATATATTTTATTATTTTTCCGTCATTTTTCCTGAACTGATTGGCAAGATATCTGCTATCTTATTCTTCCACGAGAAATGAAGCAAAGTTGGCTGTAAGGGAGGAGCAGGAAGCCGGAATAAATATAATTAAACTAATATTTTCACATGTACAGTACCTTAAAAGTATAATGGAAATTTTGTGATAAGTTGGTCAGGGAACTTGGGAAAATAGTCAGGGAAAGTCAGGTAGAATTTTTTTTTCAAATACTGTAGGAACCCTGTAAAAAACCCAACCCTGTGCTGCTGAGTTAACATATATGGGGAATAAGTAGGTAAATCATAATTAATTACATTTCCGGTTCCTTTATAATTATTCTCTTTCAATCTACTCTTTTACACAATGCCAGTAAACTTTTCTTTTTCCTATGATCTTTTGTTTTCCCCACTAAAGTGGCGATTTTCTTCCACCCATCATCCTTTGTGTTCTTTTTAAAATAATTTGTCTCCTTAAGATCCCATAGAACAATATTATTTCTATAAAACTTTATCAACTGTTAAACAGATTCCTCTGACTGGTTCTCCATGCTCGTGAGTGCCTACTAGTTAATGAACTATTTTAGACAATGCCCCAACTAGAGAATCTCATTGTGTTTGTTTCAAAAACTGACAGCCGGCGGATTGAATGAATCACTCGCTAGTCGATCATAGAGCGCTCACAAGCCCATCCCAATCACACAAATATGTTACATTATAAGCTCAGCTCACCTAATCTCTACACATCCTTAGATTAATGCCTGAGCCACTCATGATATATAATTACCAACTCTATTCATCAAGTTTTATTTTGTGTGTATTGATCTTAATTGTTTATTAAATAGACAATAAGTCAACTCTTGTTTTAGTGAACTCGGTTGTAGTGAACATTCAGCTACAGTGAACCTAATCCATTGGTCCCATCCCACATACATTTCAATTTGTGTTAAAAATCCGTTTATAATGAACCCTCAATTTCGGTTTTAGTGAACAGAAAAATGGAAACTTACAATAAGAAATATATCTTCTAACATCATAATTCTTTAAAAAAAAAACTTTTTTGTTGTTTAAACTTGAAGACACCGATTCACTACCTGAGTTCTTGTTTAGGCAGCATAAAGACTGACTGAAAGTACAGAATGTGAAAAAGGAATGTGGGGGGGGGGGGACTAAGCTTAAACAATCACTGCACTCATTGACCTGGCTTAATTTTTAATACCTTTGTTTGTGGCAAATAAAGGAATAAAGTCTTCTGAGTTGTATTAATACGGCAGGAGCTACAGGATAGTGAATGACAGTCTGTGACCATTTAGTAATTGTTTTCACTAATCCTTCCAAGAGGTTATATGAAACTCAAAAAATGAGACTTTTCTACTCAGTTTAGTTTTTTGAATGTGTGGATTGTGGAGTAAAGTGTGGAAAAAGCACAAACACTAGAGAAGGATATGGAAAAAATATTCCCAAAACCATATACATTAAACAGCAGCATATAACTGATTTCTTTAGGATTAATCAAAAGAGTTCAATAAAGAGTATTGTATTTTTTTAATGAACTTCGGACCTAGTGAACAACATATTTGAGTCTGTAGAGGTTCATTATAACCAGAGTTGACTAGGTTAGGACCAGACATGTGTATTAATTATTTGCATGAAATTTTGTAAAATTTTGGAGTCATTTTATTGAATCATGTCATTATCATTATAAGTAACTATTTAAGGATATTAATATGATATATTAGACATTGCCTCAGACAAGTATCTGTGTCAAAACATATACATTAAATCAATCTGTGAAATTATGCATCACAAGGGCTTTTTTTCTTTGTTTTCAGATTTAAAATGTTTTTATCCCTTCCTATTTTGATAGAAAGTTATGTTTTCCACCAGGATTTATTGGTTTTAATTTCTTGATATGTTATAAGGAAATAAAGAAATAACTTTTAATTCATAGTGTTGAATCTGTCCTAACAATTTTTCTTATTTTAGGAGACAGCAGGCAAAGTTTGGTGATTGAAAACTGTGAGCTGGACATATCTTCAGTTCCACTACGCAGTAATACTCATCGTACTGATCATGACCGATGCATTAGAACTGACAGCTGTATGAATGGTTCACATCGGTGGTCTGCACCCCATTGTGGAGTTGTATCTCCAATTACTAGCACAAAGCAGTGCTCTTATAACAGTCTGCCTAAAAATCTACCAACTCTGCTTGGTCAGCAACATTCTAGTCAGTTGGAATCATTAGGTGGTCACTGATAGTGGTTATGTTAAAGACTGAAAATTATGTGTTTATTTAGTGCTTATGGTATTTTATCTTATATTTCTAAGTTGAAATTATTTTTATTGAATGAATGCCTTTTGTGTATGCATTGCTGAAGAAAAGGTCTGTGATGCTTAGTAGTTTAATTTTGCCCATTATAAACTTTTGAATTTATCTTGTTCAAAACATAACTTGAATTTTACTATGATACATTTAATTATTTCTATATTCAATTTGAAACATAATTTGTATACAATGATCACAAATTGGCTAAACTGGTGATTTTATATCTGTAAAGCATAGCTATGTTTATAAGTAAATAACTATGAAACATGTTAGCTTTTTATTCGTATAAATATATTTTCAAACCTGATATGTTGCAAATAAAGCAACAAAGTGACAAAATATAGTTGTGGTACTTGACAGATTGTATACTCATGTTCATTCATGTCTTTATCTGTAAGTTCACAGCTACACAAGCAATCATTTATATATCAAAACATTTCATAATCTTTTTTAAAAAGTATGTGTCACATTATGATTACTTTTAACTTATTAATAATATTCAAAAGTATTGCGCTGTTTGGATATAAACCAGACCACTTGTATATACTCTCCTTTTTTTGTCCAACTACGTTATATTAATTGTACAAGGATATTAAATGTGTATCTTCTATATTAACTGTGTACACTTTGTTTGACCTGAAAGGTGGCAGCCTTGCCTTAACTGAAACAGTAGGGACCCATTTTATAATTCTCATCTGTGGTGCCCAACCTTTTCCATATCGTAGACCCCCTTATCTCCCCACCACATGAGGTGAAATTTAAAACTTGCTCACATATTTCTAGTATTCTACATAATATGTCATATCAATGAAGGAATAACGATGAGCTATTGCATTTTTATTCAAAATGGTTTGTTTTAAATTGTCTCTATAATGATTAGCATGAGTTCATCACTTAACTAATGTGATTGTTGATGGTTTTGCCTCTCAGCTTTTGAATGTAAGGACTAAGGAAGGATAGTTTCAATCTTAAGTCTGTTTTTATTTTTATTATTAATATGCACAAGAACTGAGAATTTTGTCTCATATAGATAAGTGGTGGAAAATAGTATCAAGTACTTTATCACTCTTTAGGAAATAGAAGAGTACACTAAAAGAGCAAAAAACCATAAGTCTAGCAATTATTAAAGGAAATGGAGTATTCACTGTTGAAACACAAGACCATTCAATAAGTTGGTTTTCTTCACTAGAATTTTTAGCAGATCCCCACAGAATTCTCTGCGGACCCCATTTGGGAACTTCTGATCTAATCCATTGTTAAACCAGACAAGGTAAGCTTGCTACCTTGCAGGTTAAATGTTTGCATAAATGAATGATATTGTAAAAGTTGATTTTGTGATATTCTGGGTAGTGTTAACTCTTAACTATAAAATGTGACTAGAGAGATTAATATTAGCTGCAAACTCAATCATCACATTGGCTTCAAGCTCATTATTAACCTCCAATTTAGGATTGTCTAAAGATGTTATATAGTTGAGCCTTTTGAAATAAAAATAAAAAAATTAACTCACACCTAACTAGTTAATAAATATGTATCTAAATCATAATGTTTACAAATAAGCATTACTCGCAGTTTAACTTAAATTATCCACTGAGGATGCTTAGTGTCAACAATCGCTAGATTTTGCAGGATAGTTATAGCATTGTTACACTGTTACAATGACATTTTATTGGTCAGGTTTTACCATAGTTCAACACTGACCATTTACAAGGAATATTTGCATTGCTAAATATATTCATAAGGAAATAATGTATCTAAATAAATATTTAAATGTTCTATAAATAAAATAAGGTCTGCAGATAGAAACACAAGAATAAAAGAATTTTTGGTTTGATTGTAGGGTTGAGTTTTGGATTAAAAAATTGCAATTAAGACAAACAGGAACTGTGACATCTCTAACATATAGTTTACTCTTGCTTGCAAACAAAAGACCGATCATTGCAATAAATTAAGATGCATGCTATAATGCCACTATTTTCAATCGAGGATTATTTTTTTTTTAATAAAACCTCATTTATTTTAACATGGTCATGCTTTTTGCAAATTAAATCACGCAGAATAGTAAAGACAAATATATATTTTACTGTTTATTTATACACTTGCTCACGATATTATGTCAAGTTCAACAAGGAATTGTTGTACGAGGCTCACTTGTGTATGGTGTAATGGTGAGGTATTTCTGTAATTATAATATCTAATGAATCATGCTTAATTTAAAACCATGACTTGTTTTCACTGACCTGCCACACTTATTGAAATTTTGTTGTTTTAATTGAATACGTAATTTCAACATTCCAATAAAATTTCAAACTGTCATTGTATTTGTCAAATAGTTTTAAAACTTGTTTTTGGTATAAATGTTTTTATTTATATTGTATATATCATCTACCGATAATATTTAATATAATTTGGAGCTTATTGTACAAATACAAAATTAAATCTTTGTTGATATTTTAAAATAAGCATTCCCAAGTATTGATAAATTAAGTTCAAGGAATATAATGCATAATTTAATGTAATAGTATTCTAATTTTAAAATTATAAAAAAATACTTGCTTTATTTGTTTATAGAGTTCTTTTTCCACAAAAATTGCAAATTTTAAATCATTAGGGAATTTGATAAAGACTAGGGAAAATAAGTTACCATTTGTAAACTTAAGTTGGTTTGCAAATTTACTGGTTTCCCTTCCACACATTGTCACCTCACAACCATTTGTTGTTATTTTACAAGTAATTTCTTGATTGTTCCTGAGTGGCTTACCGGTTTAGTCCCCCATTACAAATTTTTAGGAATTATACAATTAGATCCATGAGATAGTATTAACATATGTATGGTATTTATACTATATATGTAATATTTATACACTAGCTCACAAATAACTAAAATTGTATCATTGTATTACTAAATGGTGGAATACAAAGATTGAATACATATTTAGTATTTAAAATATTTTTTATATATATCTGAACGGCACTATACCGTTACTAATGACTACTCCAATCAATTACAAAATTGTATTGCCATCTCCACACAGGAATTAGCTTAATGATGTATGTTAACAACATTGTATTCACTCTGATAGATACTAATTCAATAGTGACAGTGAATGAGACATAAGTAATATTAATGTTTCTGAGAGCATCACCGATATCGGTTGTGAAATTCAGGTTCACATGGATAGTGTGTAGATGGATAATCACCTAAGTAATACCAAACCCTCAAAGTAGTTTCATGGCTTTAAAAAAAAGTTGCCTATTAGGGCTTAATTTATACAAATTGAAACCATTATATATGTGAACGTGTATTTTGAATTTGTGCTATTTCATTTATTTTAATTTTATTTATAATAAGTTCCTATGAGAATTCTCAGTACATGGCAAGTAGGGTGATAATAATATGGTACAATATTGGCCAAGTTTTTCATTTCCTAATTTGTAAATATGTTATATATTCATTGTTGATTGTTTGTAAATATTGATTATCTGTAAGGCAAAAGATAGCACAGTCGTACAAATGGCCAATTAGATTAGCTTAGATTAGTTTAGATTATTGTAATAGCTCAAAAGGATTTTTAATCATACCCGAAGGCACAAATAATCAAAACTTTTTCCATTTTTGATCAACATTTCTATCCAAATGTCATTATTAGACTTTTATTCATCCCATTGTAAAATTACTAATGTATTAGCTAAGTGTGAATGTCTTATTAAGTTGAATGCTTTTGAGTAAATTCTAAATTACACATTTTCTTTAGTTGAAATAACATCAATACTAAAATAAAGGTATCTAAAAGCTGTCAAAGGGTCTACATTCCTACAAAGTTTTAATCAAAACTGGCACATGAACAAAAGTATTTCTTTGAATATATTTATTTTGTTCTCTTTGTTATGATGCAAGAGAGAAATATATGTTAGCCACACTTGAAAAATATCATTATTCTCCTCCTTAGGTTGTCAACCATATGGCTGGTTGGCAGCAGCTCTCCACTGGTCCCAGTTATATGCCCATCTCTTTAGCTTGTCATATGACTGGCAACTTAGCTCCTCCAACCTAGGACTGCCCCTACAATTCCATCCCTCCACAGAACCTTCCAAGTTGATAACCAACAAATTCTCATGCTCTCATGCCTGGTGATATATCTAATCCAAATGTTTCTTCCTGTCTTCAAATGTATTATCATGCATGGTGTCTCCCTGATCCTTTTTAAAATCTCCTTGTTACTTACGCTGTCTAGCCAGTTTATAATTCACCATTCTTCGATGACCTAACTCAAATGCTTCGACTCTTCTCCTTTCCAACGGCTGAGTGCCCAGGTCTCGCTTCAGTAGAGGAACACGTTCCACACATAAATCTCTACCATTTGTTTCCTAACTACAAGCTTTTCTTCTATTGGCCGCTAAAGATTTATATTATGATCAAAATTATAAAAGGGATAGTTCTTTTGATATACATTAAACATGTTAGGGTTCCTGATAATATTATAAAAAGTATTTATTTCATATAACTCTATTAAGAGCCACTAGTTAAACCCTCAACAGTTAACTGAATTAGAGGCTACATGATAAATGGATTTTATGTAACAAGCACAAGCTACACTACTTGTTTAATGTAGTCATTGTTCAAAAAATAAATTCCAATAGTCTTATCTAAAATATTTATTTAAAATGTTTCTTAAGATTTTGTTAATTTGTGTGTACACATCGTTTAGTAAAATATATACCCTATGAAAACAGTTAAAGCACATGTTTCATGTACAAATGAGTGGATGCAGGGTTAGATGATTTGGAATTAATACTGATTATGTATATAGGATTAATATATGACATATGTCTTCCCAAGGTTGTAATGTTTTAGATTTGCTATTGCAGCTTATGAGCATGCATGAATAGTTGGTAAATTTAGAAATATTCTACGCTTTACTTTTACTATTTTCTAAGGGTTTTTTTGTTTAGTATAAACACTTGTATTTTTTTATGTATTTTGGTCATTTTGAAATAAATTCAAAGTAAAATGATTTAAACAGTAATTTTCAAAATTTTCGTGTAGATGGAATAGATTTTTTTTTAAACTCATTCACATATAATTTTAAATGCATTGTGAAATGATGTTAAATAAATCCTCACAATAAATGAGCATAATTATCTTCTTGTTAAGTTGTAACTAAAAAATTAAAAATTAGTTTTAAAGAATAATATCCTTTTTTGTATTCAACACTAAAGTTAATTTTTTTATTATGTTATTACTTTCTAAACATAAATAGTATGCTTTCAGCAAATTTGATGTTGTATTATAATAAATGTAATATTGTAAACGAATGTACCATTAATTAATATGCCTTGGAGTTTTCAAGTATAGTTACTAAAACACAAACCCCCCCCCCATTAAAAAACTTATATTTACAAAACTTTGTTGTTTGAAAATTTAACTAACAAGCTGAAGTTAGGACTCTGAAATAATAAATCTTTAGTATTACAGTTCACATGTGAACACTCATATTTTTACTTTAGTGGTATAATTTTAAAAACGTTTGATGATTTTAATAAGCAACTTATAATTCAGAATTAAGTGATTTTTTTTTATGTATAATTGAAATAGATAAATTAAATTTGTGTACACCATTTAAAAAATATTAACATATTGAAGTTTGATTTAACAAAATTATAAAATATTAAGAATGACATTGGTGAAATGTAGGTTTACACTTTCACAGTGTTGAACAACCGTCCGGGGACTTGATGTTGGGCCTGTCCTCGTCTTAAGTTAGATTATAGTGACCTGGTGGTCTAGGGGTAAGGTGTCAGACTTCTGTGCTGGCGGCCGGGGTTCGATCCTCGGTCCCGGCAAAGATTTATCTGATTTCCAAACCCTTCCTTCACCTCTGACAAGACATCTTGTGAATGTGAGGAATGCCAGGTCTCCACCGTGGTTCGGATTCCACGTTAAACTGTAGGTCCTCCATTTCATCTCACAATCATCCTACCATTACACATTAGCGTAAGTGCGTATAACCCGAACGGGTAGTAAGACGCGGTGCAAATAATAATAATAATAATAATAAAGTTAGATTATAAGGCATATGAAGCTACGGCAGGCCTAGCAAGCTGGTAGTGGAAAATATATGCCTTGAATTAAAAAAAAAACGACCCAGGCCACAAGCTGGAAACAGTAGAGGATGTTAAAAAAAAGATTGTGCACCATGGACACATAAGGTGGCATTTAAATGTAAAAAGAATTTGTTTAACAAGTAAATTTATTAAAAACAGAAATAATGAGAAATAGGTTTACATTGATGTTACAGGGTTATAATTTTGAAGCTTGTTGCAAATAATAAGACTTGTGAAATTTGATCGTCTTGTGCAGCTACAAGGGCTGAGCAGGAGCAGGCTACAGGTTGAAGTTTTCTAAAGGAGGAAACAATTAAGTAGTTATTAACAAAAGGTATCGAACAAGACATACATATAGATTTTAATCAGTTTGCTTGACTGGGTTTTAAGATAATCTCTTCAAAACATTTTGGATAATGATAAACAATAGACAGGTCTGTGGATAACCTTGGTTGATGGCTAATAAACGGGTGTCTACAAAATAGTGTTATGGCTGGTCTCTTTCCCTCTTGGTACTGCCAGAGCATTCAATAGTACAAACAATTCTAATTGCAATTACACTAAGAGCAACACAAAAACAATAGGAGCCACAAACCAAGCAAAGAAAAAAAGGTATTATTTGCGCGGACCCCACTATGACTCAAGTGCAGTTCCACGGGTTGCTCACCGAAGCTAATACCGCACGTGAAGCGTGACTAATTGACCAACTCAAAACATATTTCCATGAACCCACCTGTGATTAGGAAAAACAAGACAGACAGCCTGGTTGTAGCCATCCAAATATTAAACAGATGCACATGACGTCCTTGGCGTCGTGAAAAACATAAGCTCAAAATATTTAAATGGACCTCGTGAAGGTTAGTAAGTCATTGACTAAGACATTACTGCATTCCAAGCCAACGGCTCATAACGTAAAGTCTGTATCATAAGGACACAGAGAAAAATAGTGGCTAGGACTGATATACTAAATCTAAAACTAGTCAAAAACTAGACTTGTCCTTCAGACTGGAGGACACAATATTTAACCCATTAAATAAACCTTTATCGTCTTGAGGTCAGCAAGACTTGAAATGGATTAACTTTCCATTCGACATGATATTAAACACACAAAAGAAAGTCGGCTTTGACTACAAAACATAAAATATCAAAATGTCTAGTTTTTTTGAACAAAAACTAGACTCTAAGTCATAAGGACTTGACGATGTTTACAGGATACTTAAGTAATCGAAGAATGTTGGCCGGGTCGGTGGTGGATCTGACGGCCAACACTTCATGGTCGTCGTTTTCTTCGTTACATGACGGTGTAGAAGTTCTTCCTGCGACGCTGGATTGTAGTAGAATGGGTATAATGTGAACCTGAGAGCAGCCCTATATATACTCTAAAATCTGATATGAATGGAACAAAGCAAAAAGGGTGATAAACTTAGGAATATAGAAAATGACGGGGTGAAAGGAAAATGAACCAAGGAAAGTCTCTTGCGGGGAAGGAGGTAAACATGGTTCCTTGGACTGCCGCTAGTATTCTCTGACGCGAAGTGGGTCACTAGATCAAGTTCATTTTATACTTCTTACTTGATCAGGTGTTGCAAATGAAAGCACGTGTGACTGTAGTTAGGCAGCCATCATCGAATAATTTTTCCTTACAACTTGTAGCGAACGAATCCAAGAACATCTTGAAATTGTGAGTAGATATCAAAGCATCTTCTATTTAAATATATCTGGTTTGTATTCTTTAGGCTCGGCTATTATTTTTATTAGAATTTGTGATATAGACGTCCTTTTACTGTATTTTCTTGTAGGCAGCATGGCTAGTGTATGTAAATTTATCCGATATCATCCAATGGCAAAGGGTATGCGTTAAAGTATTTTATTCATAAATATGATAATGTTAATCCTCTTCTTTGATATCTGCTACAGTATTTATCAAAAGGCGATATTTTTTTAATAACCACGTGTTTCAATTTAGGGAGACAGGTAATTGTATCTGACTGCATCTAGTCAGGGTAAACAAATTATGAGGTAGATTACTTTTAAATATGTTAATATTACTTCCTTCTTTCGTGAAATATCAAAATATTGATATTTAATTGAAGCTGTCAAATTTATCTGATTGACATGCTACAATTGTATGACACAGGAAATGGCGTACAGGTGTTATGAACTTATAATAATACAAAACTAGGAAAACATGTTAATATTACAACATTTAAAAAAATATAAGTTCAGTTAACTTTATTGTATATAAGATTGGATGTTATAGTCAATAAAATTATTATCTGGCCTGAACAGGCCTCAACTACTATGGATGGATGGGAGGGTATGAGGGTTGGAGTTAATTTTGGTGTGTCAGGGAAATTTTATTCATGTGTTAGTAACGGTTTGTTTTCATAATCGGTTTGTTTTTTAGAAAATTGTTATTATTTATTATTGCAATTTGGGTAAATATGCTGTGCTAAATCAGCTGTGTTCAATCTATCTTCTTTGGATGAGTTATAAAGAAGTTTCATGCAATTGTGCTTAGAGGTGGGTTGATGTGTCCTGTATTCAAGAAACGAGGAATTGTAAATTCAGATAAGGCCTTTAATTTTCAACAAAACTTTATAACCTTCTCTTTAACGTTACTTGTCTTTCATTATTAAATTTTATTTAATCAAATATATTTTATGTACATTATTTATCTATAAGTCATTCACGAGCTAAGTTTACCTGGATGACAGCTCTAAATGTTACTAGAAGTAATCCCTAATATATTACTACGCCAACAGCTTACATCTATCACTTTGGATGACTGTAATGAAAACAGATGGTAATATATTAATGTGATAGTTAACCACAGTAATTTAGGCCAATATTATTTATATATTTATTTGAGGTCGGACACAAAGTTTATTTATAGTTTTATTCCCCTTAAAAAAATATTAACACCACTTTCACAAAAACTTCTAACGAACATAGCTTCAAATTGGCAGCTGACGAATCTAAACCATATGATTGAACATAACGGTAAACAAGTTTTTTTACAATGATGCAGACACGCAGTTGATGAAAATATTTTATTCAATTAAATATTTCAAAATAAGATAAAAAAATAATCATAAAATCATTTATTTTATGTAAACAAATAACAATTTTCTCTTTTCCAAGTAAATACGATGCTTGTATTAAAAGATATTGATGTGTGCACTATATTACACAAAATCAGAAACGTTCCAAAACGAAAAATAAGTACTTTTAATTATGTTTAAAATTTGTTTCGAGTTGGACAAAAAGAAATTATTAAAAAAAATGAAATTGTATGAGAAAACTTAAGTTTACGTTATTTTAAATGTAACATACAACAGGTAATTAAAGATATTTACATTTATAACAAAACAGTGATCGTTTACAAGTGTTGGCAACCCAAAACCTAAACATATGATTTTCAAACTGTCATCCAGGTAAAAAACCTATCGTGAACGGACTTTAATTACCAATTTTATTGGCAATGGTATCTAACTCCTTATGTTATCAATTTAAATGAGTTTTGATTCTTTTTAGGTGTTGTAATTTAAATGTGTTAAATGTTTTCTTAGTTTTTATGTATGTCATTTCTTGTGTCCTACATAATACTTGCTCAAATATTTTATAAATTTGTTAAATCACACCTTAATATACCTATATTTTTAAATTTTGTATACAAATTTAATTAATTGATTTCCATTACATAGAAAAATTCACTCAATTTTATTTCCTAATTATAATTTCCTTAACATTATTGATGTTATGTGTCATATAGTTGTGTAATTTGTAAATTCCCTACATTGACATAATTTTTACTTATTTTAAATAAGATTTACTGTCTGTTGTTTTACCATACACTTTGAATCAATTAAAGTTTGGATAGTAATTATCTCTTGGTAATTGAATCTTAGTTTGGTACCTGCTAGGAATCTAAATTTACATTCTGAGGATAATTTCAACAATTGTTTGATGAAAATATTAATGATTTTACTTCTTTGTTTGGGACACTTGTTGACAACAAAGTAAAACAACTTTTGTAACTTATCATAATTGTTGTCTCTTTGATCATCTTTCTGTTGAAAATACATTTACACAAGCTCCCAAAGCTAAACTTTATTTTTATATAAATTAAATATAGTTTTGGGCAAACTCTACTTAACTTCATGTATTTATGTTTTAAAGTGATATTATTTGTTTGGTTGTTTATGGCGGTGATGGTTTCTTAACCTTCAGGAGAAGTTTAGTGAAATCAGTGAGTTTAATATGTTCAAATCTATTGGTAATTATGAATAAGCTTTTGATGTAAATATTTTTATGTAGAATATATAATACTTGTGAAGTTTAAGTGTAAAGTTATTTATCGTAATAGTTGTCCCTCTGGAACTTTTACCATTTGTGAATTCTTAAACACAAGTTAATTTTTAGCATTTGGGATTTGTGGTGAAATAAATATTTCCTCATCCCACTAATCTTGTTATTCATTTAGTATTCTAGTGTTTCTTTAAATTATATAGGTTGGATTTTTATTTAACTTATAAATAAATTTAATTTTACAATTTTTGAGGTATTTTAATTTATAGCTAAATAACTTTATTTGTTTTTATATAATTTGCCAATAGAAATTATGTATTAAGTTCTGACTATATGAGTTCAACAGGTCTAAGTATTAGTCACATTTAACATGTTTCTGAAGTGTAGTTATAAATGTCCATCACTATCACTGTATATTTTTTTCTATTTTCTTTTGCCAATTGTTGAATACTCTCTGTTCTTACCTGTTTCTATCTTGGGTGGTAAACATTACAAGAAAATGGGACCACATAGTGACTAAACGTGATTGGAGCAGATGTTTCTCTAGTGTGGATAGAATGTCACTATTTGTTGCATGTTAGCTACTCGGGCTGTTCTTATCGGTTATTTTTAGTAATCTCTTTATGGACAAGTATTATCAAACGTTACAAATAACTAGGGTGTTTCTGGAACCCAAGCGAAACAAATAATGCAAAACATTTTTATGGGATAGTTTTATAAAATGATAAAAAAGTATTACTAAATGAAGATGCACTACTTACTCAAGGCCCTTACCCAGAATTTTATTTTGAGGGGTGTTATATTTGTGGGGGCTTTTGGGGAAATACCCAACAGGGCAAGGTTTTATTTTTTAACGTTGATCCTTTTTGAAGTACTTTTTTAAAACATCATTGGAGCCTTGAAAGTGCTAAGAATTTTTTCAAACTTCAATAAACTACTAGCATAGTCGTCGGTGAGAAAGGGTAAAAAACTATGTTAGTAATAAAGTTGAGAGGGGTTTGAATCCCTAAACAACCTATTGGTATTGTTCTCATGCGCTTAACTTTCATTGACACAACTGTGTCGATCCGTTGTGGATACTAGGTCTCAAGCAAGAGCATAGAAAGCTAACTTATAGGGCTGGGTCAATCAAGCCTTTTGCCGACAAGGCCGAAGTTGAATATTTGATTTATTTTCTTGACAGTTTTACAGAGGTAGAACACATATTTTTGATTATACACATTTTTTTATTTAAATTTTTAGTAGGAATATTAATGGAGATAAATAAATAATCATCATAAACTTAAATATGATGGGGAAACTATTTTAAAAAAGGGGGAGAGGAAAGAAAGGTAGCTAAGTTTTTAAGACCTCTTTTGAAATAAATCTAAAATGCTAAACTGTGAGCATAAATTACTAAAAACTTATAATAGTTTTCAAAACTATCAGAAAGCCATTCAAGGCTAATTTTATGTTCATTTCCAGATTTTCAATGAAGAGTAGCTACCAATAATTTATTATTTATATTTTAAATATAATTTACATCAAACAATAGTGATAGATGACAAAATAGATGAAATCACTAAATATGGTAATCAGTTAATAATTATCAAATACGTAATAAGTGTGAAAAATTATTTGAGCAGTCCAGTATTCATAAACTAGTGTTAATTTTTTTAAATATCTTTTTACTTAGATCAACTCGTAATTTTATTTAGCATCATATAATTATACCTGTTCAGGTTATACGCTATTGAGTTAAAGATGAGTGTCAAGGAAGTGTGTTTCCTCATTTGTATGAAGGGTGAGAGTGGAAAACCATTTTGGAAAAAACACTGTCAGTACACCCAACCAGGATTCAAACCCCGATTTCCTTGTCATCGGCAGTCTAGTCCAACACGAAATTGATGCCCTGGACCATGAAGCCATCGAAGCAGGCCTCACGTTCCTTCACACTTCCTATTTCTCCTGTTTGTTACTCACAACGTGTTGATTTTGAAGTATACCATGTAGCCATATATATCATTTGCAAGCAACCATACATGACTCGCTACAAACTGGCCTTTCAAACAATTATTTCCCCTTTGCTTAATCGACTGTGCCATAGTCGATCATTGGTTGGGTTTGTAATCGGAATCTGCATAGCCCTACTAATGTTTCTCTGATATAAAAAGGGGGGAGGGCGATTTTACTATATCTCTGGCTGATTTTTATATAAAATTTTTTTATAAAAATATAACCTGCCTCGGTGGCGTAGTTGGCTAACGCGCTAGTCGTGTTGAGCTCGACTGCTAAGGACCAGGAGATCGAGGTTTGAATCTCGGTCGGGTGAACTGGGGGTGGTTTTTCCTAAATGGTTTTCCACTCTCCCTCCACGCAAATGTGGGTTCACTTCCTTTAATTCAACCTTCCTAATAATAATAAAATATACAGATCCCCCTGGAGAAGGTCCGGACCCTCAACCCCCGCCTTTCTATGCTCTTGGATTCAAGAAATGTTGAAAATCATATTCCTTTAATCTGCCAATATCCAGAAACATGTTTCTTTTTAGTTAACAATACTTTTCCTCTTCTTGCTATCTGTTTAAAAGCAACGGAAACTTTTGTGACAGTAGCTTGGCACAAATGTTATCTCTTGTTGCACCTATTTAGGCTGGTCTTTATACTACTTCCCAGTTCCATTTGACTTGAATTACTTAAAAGGACCCTTCGATTCATTAACATAATATTTTCAACCCATATCTAATATGGAGAAGGGATAACAATTTAAGAAAATATAATTTTTCCAAACATGACCGCCTGTAGCAAGGTCCATATAATATATCAATGTGCTTGCTTGGACATAGTGTGAAATCTTTTAAATGCTGTAAATAAAGAATCAATCTATCTAAATTTAGGTATTGTAATGTGTTTAAGTAGAAAACATGATTTTTAATGCTAACCTCATTAAAAAAAAGCTTAAATATACTGAAAACACCCATTTTTCCTGCGATTCATTTTATACCTATAACATAGGTAAAAACTGATACTACTCATATAAACAGCAGCGCTGGTATAGTGCTCTCACCGCTGTTGCGGCGTTGAAAATTATCTTGCATGATGTGTTTGCCAATTACATAGAAATTGTGTTTATTTAGGGGAGGGGGGAGGAGGGAAAGCTTAAATTCATGTTATTCTTGTGAAAACAGAATTCGTGCGAAAATTTGTTTAATCGCAATTGCGAATTTTGCATGTCCCTGTCAATTGGTAATGATTTTTTTAAGGCCAATATAGCTTGCCATGTTTTAATACACCATGAAGGATATTAAAAGTAATTTGATAGATTTACATAGATATATTAAAATAATTAATCAAGACATTTTTTTTACTTTTAATGTTATACGCAAATCTACTAACTACAATTTTGAATTATGGATAAGAAAGTTTGAATTTATAGGAAGTATACCCGCATTTGTGTGGTGGAAAAGTGGAAAACCCACCCATAATACACACGGCCAGTCATTGGTGGTCTAGTCTATTGTGAGATTGACGCCTTGTACCATATGGCCTCTGAAGTAGGATAATTGTGTGTTTTTAAAGAAAGATGTTTGTGTTTTTTTAGTCCAGGTAAAAATATAAAAACTTTTATATCCTTGTCTTATTTGCACTTGTAGCTGTATTTACTTTTCCACTTTTTCATTAATGAGGTTTATTTCAAAAGCTCTTTTTTTCAAGTTCTTTCTAAAGCTTACAGATTGTTCTTGATGGGGCCAGTCAACACTCATTTACTCATAAACACATGGTATTACAAAATAAAAATTGTGACAAAACCATTTTATGGATTTGAAATCGGTTTTCACCAATTAAAAGGAATCTTTTCTATCTTGGAGATAAGAGACTATAAATTTTCTAATCATACCAATTAAATTATACAATGAAAATTATAAAATTTTCATTCTCACGCTATTTTGCTAATAATGACTTCATTAAGTAAAATATACTAAATTGAATTTCACTACCTAAAGCAGAACTATTTTTACTTCAATTATCATAGATTAGAATTTTTAGTGTTCTATAAATTGTTTATATTTTTTGAATGAATAATTATTTTAACAGGATTAAAAGGGATGTAAAGTATAATTTTGGTAGGAAGAAGAGTAGAAGATAGTTACCAAAGTAATTTTAATAAATTCATATGTCAAGTAATGTTATCTTCAGCCGTCACTTTTGATAAATATTATCAATACCTATCAAATAATACAGTAAAATTTTATCAATGTTGGCTACAAAGAAATATTTGAGAATGTTCTCTAATATTCTTCCATCCTACTAACATCAGGGTATAAGTATAATTTTGGAAAATAACATCACATAGCTAGATAATATTTATTTCCTTGTTTAGTTATGTATGAAATTAAAATTCCAAACAGGTTGGTAGTTGTAATGTATTGCTCCTTGTAGCAATACCAGGAACTATGTGTACCATCTAGCAATTTATTAGGGTCTTCCATTTACAGTCTTGTGAAGATTGTTTTAGAAGCGACGAGAAAAACCATTTCTTCCAATATTGTGACACTTTAAAATTATGTTCCCACTATTTTAAATCAGAAATTGGAATCATTGTATTTGCCTAAGTGGGGTTGGCATACAATTTAAAGCATTGATATTTAAGGCGGTAGAATAGTCAAATGGAAATCCACAAACCTCTTGTAATTTTAAATTTTCCTTGGGCTGAGATATTCTTTGTGTGTGTGTGTGTGTGTGTGTACGTGTGCGCGTGCGCTCGACCCCCTCCCCCTTGCATTTGCTTGGAGGTAGAGGGAAAACCAATTTTGGGAGAAAAAAAAATCATTCGACCAAAACACCAACCTTGATCTCCCCGTCATCAGCAGTCTAGTCTATTGCGAGAGTAGCACATTAGACAATGCGGCCACCAAAGTGGGTGGTATGAAATTAAATGTGTGACTCGAAGATTTCACCAATAGTAACTTCCGTTAGCTTTTAGTTACAGGTAAGCAATTAAAATAAAATTAACACAATATTGACATTAAAATAAATACGTTAGCTAGTAAAGTAAATAAATGGTATGACACAATTGCACAAACTTTCTCATATTGTGTGAGTATTATAAGGGATGTCCAGCGAACTTGAAAACCTACAAAACAGGGAATTTGGTCAAATTTCTGGAAATTTCTCACAATCATTAGAATAATACATAACTTTAATTTACAATAATCAATCATCAATGATCTATCATGCAAATAACTGCTAAACCAATATACAAATGAGTGAGATAAGCCAAAATTACAAAGTTTTGCGAGAATAATACTGTGCTGATATAAGCCAAAACCTTACTTTTGTCAATATTAATAGCATCAACCTGGCTTTGGGTGAAGATCAACATACCCCAGGAATTCTACTAAGTTTGTGATATTAGATTTATTTTTTAAATGGTCAAGTTTATTTTCCAAGAATTTATTTTTCTGATGATGGAAAGTATCCTCATTTATTAATTTCTCGAATACTTTATAGAAAGTATTTAAGAGAGAAATAGGTTTATAATTACAAACATATGTTTTTGCCGTTTTTTTATAAATAGGTATGACAACAGATTGTTTCTATACAAGAAGAAAAGTTTCATTTTACAGTCTTAATGTTAAATATATGAGTTAACAATGGACAGCCTTTAACAATAAAGTTTGGAATTACATCTATCCCAGCTCAACTTTTTAATAGCATTAGCAACATCCACGGGTGTAATGTGGCAGAACATACTTGTGTCAATAACGTGCCAGGGTAAGACAAGTAGGGTTGAATTATACATGGAATGAAAGTAGCCCCCCTGCCCCTCCCCCAACTAATTTGCAATTATTAAAGAATCTGTTATAATCTTGCCTTTAATTTCTAGGTGTGACAGGAATACTTCAGTCACACGATTATTTTTAACAAATTTCCAAAAATCCTTGGGTTTGCTTTTGATATTATTTTATTTTGAGATAATCCAAACAGCTCTATCTATAGTCAAAGTGGTTTTAACTAATTTTTAAAGTGTTAAAAAATGTGAATAAAATTCACTTCTTTTTTTTAAGTTTTGATTTTTTTTTTTTCTAATATAATATCGAAGCATAAAATTAAACATTCAGATATTTGAAGGAATTTTGAATAGTAATTTGAGGAATATGCATTTTGATTTTCCTTTGGACTAATTTGGTAAAATTATCTGTTGCCAAATTAACATGAGTTGTTGAATAAACACAAGACCAATCAGCTGTGTCCAAGTCATTGTAAAGATTGAAATAATCACCATGTGCATAATCATATGTGGTGGGGTAGCATTATTTTTAGTCGCGATGGGTACATCTAGTTTAATCAGTAAGAGCGGATGAACTATATCAATATTTACTAGATATTGAGAGCTATATGTCACCAAGGTTTGGTGGAAATTAGCAAAAACAAAGGTCTAGGAGGTTATGTACTTATCAGTTTTGTTAAATGGTTCTAATCATACTATATTAGTTGATGCTAAACTGCTTTAGCCCCGTTCAAAAGTAGCGAATGAAAAAGAACGTATATTCTGTTAGTGCCTGCATATTATCAAAAGTAACAATAACAAACTAATGTTAAATGCCTCGCCCATAATATATGTCTCTGTTTACATACCTATTGCGCCGAGTCAACCTCAGAGTTCGGTGCCCCAGCTATTAACACAACACAGAAAGAAAGCGAGGAGAGCTCCGCTTTCGACCACGATTTCAAACCGACTGACTGCTTCATGGCGGACTACGACCAGCGTGCCTCGACCGTCTAGAAGCTTCGGGAAGATCCCCCTTAGCATCCTAGAAGCTCCGGGAAGATCCCCCTTCCTTTCCTACGCACCAATTCACCACGTGGGCTCTGCCAACTATATATTCGCCTGCTTGCTTGAAGAATGGCAGAACACGTCAGGAGACGATTGGGAAACCTCCACCACGCTAACAGGCCACGCGTTTACATCTGGTCTACGTAATCTACATAATCTACATCGGACCTGCGGTCAAGGGAAATGGGTCCCTTGGACAGAAGGAAGTCGCAGGGCCAACCTAATTCAAGGGCTTGATCTCTCGAGTAAACTCCAAGTTTAAAACTCAACTGTTAGGTTTAGTCTATGTCCTCGCAGGATAGTTAGTATAATTAATCATTAGAGATAGAGATGAGGAATATTACGTGTCTATTCTGAGACGCGGTTATGATATCATTGTATGACTAGTTATATAGGATAGGCTGAGAGTAGACTCTCCCTTATTAGGAAAGCAAGGTACTTATACACTTGCGGTGTAGCGCGCCTCTCGCGCCCTAGAGACTGGTCCTAAATGGCCAGGCTCACGTTGGGATGTTAATCCCACGGCACATACTATGTGACCATAGGTGCCTTATTGTGGTAGCTTGCCAGGGCAGGCGATAGTTCTTGTTATATGGAGGCCGCAGATTCAGGCCTAATTGGGTTTACAAGTCATGGCCTATATTTGAGTTGGGTAGTTAACTAATGGGTAGCATGCTCTATCCATGATTGGCTCGTGGTTGATTCTTAGATTTAATTTTGTAACTCTCTTTAAGAGTACACTGGACGTGAGCCGCCTTTGCCCCTCGGGCGCGGTTGCGGCAGTCATTAGTTTCTTATTTAAGTAAGGTTGTACTGGTCACCCTTCAGGTGCTCAACCAGTGGGATGCGTCCCTTCCAGGACTATCCCGTATGTGTTGTATATTCAAGTACCTTGTTTTTACCCTGTGTAAAGATTGTAGCTGTTGGGCAAGGCTCTCTATTATAACAGAACTAGGACTTGCCTGATGTACGAGCTAATCTTGCCTACGCGGCCAACTTACCTAGTTTATAGTATTGTTTATTACGTAGCTTTGAAGTCTGCGTTGTTATTTAGGCGTTTCTCGCCCCCAGTTGGCCTAGACTTAGGCAATGCTGCCGCTTATCATAGTAAGTTATATATGACAAAGTACTTGCTGAGATTAAGTGCTATATGTTTATATGTCCTTTGGTCTTGTATATTATATCATTAAATTGCATTATCTCCAACCTTCTCTTGTTTTCATCATTTGTATTTGCTAAACTGTTTGTGCACCCCCTTGCCCCCCTCGGTGCAGACTGCGCCACTCATAAGCCAATCTCAATAAGTACTATTGTCTATGTATTGGTACCATATAACGAAATATTATTTTTTTTAGCCTAATACTTGTCGCCTTTTGTTGCACGCATTGTGCAACCCCATGGCTAACAAAGATCCTATCGGTGTGGAAGAGCTCCAAGTCGCAGAGGGATCCACAGCTTGGGTGGATTTTCTCTCTCACGCGCAGCTAGTAGCAGCCATTAAAAAAAGAGGTTGGGTCGTTCCCCCAGACGCCGAGGTGAGTGAGCTGCGAGTAGCCCTAAAAGTCTTATTACCTCAGCCCCTACCTCCCAAGATGGCCAACAGTCCACCCACTAATGACAATACTGCAATTAATCAAGCTGACAACTTAGACCGTATAACTGTTAACGATCGCACCAATTGTACCTACCTCACTGATACTAATGCTATTTCTTAAAAAACTAAAACGACTGTTTTGACAAAAAATTTAGAAAAGATTCCGAGTTGTGATGGTCAAAATTTTGAAAAATTGTTTGAATTTCTGTTGGAAATAAGTAAATTTTGCCAGTTGAAACTTGGTAATGAGTTTGAATTTCTTACTATGTGCTTAAGCAAAACTAGTGGGTATTTAACCCAACTATTAGTAGAATGTTTGAATAATAACTTGTCGTGGCGAGAATGTAGGCGGAAAATATTGGATACTCTTATCCCTCTTAGAGCTAGAGTAGCATTAAAGAATAAGTACATGAATAGATTTCAGTTCCCTAATGAGTCCTTTAGAAACTTTATTATTTCTATTTCGGAAGCGGCGGTTGTGTTAGAGTTAAATCTTGAAGAAGAAGAAATTGTGGCTACAATTTTAGAGAATATATCACCCCTAACCAGGCGCCATTTTGTTTTTGCATCGCAACCCGTATCTATGGAGGAGTTACACAGCTTGGCTTCTCAAATCGAGAATACGATGTTAGCCGAGCAGGAATACCTAACGCTCAACCCCCCTTCAATTGTCTCAAATGTAAATAATAATACTCCACCTGACAGCTTAGGTAAATATAATGCTAACCCCCCTAGATCAGGCAGAGTCACTTACTCTAGAGAAATTAATAAATATAAACCAATAGCGGAAAAAACCATAAATAAAGACCACCATCTAGCAACTATCAAATGCTTTAATTGTGGTAGAATGGGCCACTATAAAAGCCAGTGCCGTGCAAAAAACTAACTAAGCGCCGCCAAAGACATGGCTTGGACGGACAACGCATTCTTAATCCATGTTCTCTCGTACCTTTGATTAAATTATTAATTAATGGTAAACCATGTGTAGCCTTAATTGATACCGGCGAGAGTGCGTCCTTTATAAAAAAGTATCTCCTCGACACCATACCTAATCGTTTATCCCCTATTAACAATTCTGTTCTTCCTCACTCATTTGCTATTGCTAATAATAAGTCTATCTCCGTTACTGAGAAGATAGTTCTCTCAATGAAAATTGATAGATTTTCTTGGAAACATTCTCTCTTCATATTAGATAGCCTTCCCTACGATGTTATCTTAGGTATCGATTTCTTAGCAAAAGCTCAAGCGGTGGTTGACCTTAAAGAAGGATGTATGTATTTCAAATTTTGTCCCAACGTTAAAATAATGTTTGAAAAGGACCTTAAATCCAAAGCTGCTCTTACCTTGTCTGATACTTCTAATGAGCTTATCTCCACTCTTCAAAACTTCCCTGACGTCATCACTACCAGCTTGGGGAAATGTGACGTCATGCCATATGAAATCACCTTAGCTAATTACAAGCCCATTAGATCTCCCCCTTATTCTTGTTCCCCCCCCAAATTACTAATTTTCAGAAATTTAGTTAATGAGCTTCTCGACAAAGAGGTTATCAGACCTTCTCGTTCCTCCTTTGTTAGCCCTGCCTTCATCATTCCAAAAAAAGATGAAGGCCACCGATTAATAGTCGATTATCGTAAAATTAATAAACAGATTGTATTTGACCCATATCCGATGCCCACAATTGAGAGTGCATTTCAGCATTTAGGTGGGGTGAAGGTCTATACTCTAATAGACCTCAACGCTAGTTTTCTCCAGTGCGCCCTTGCTGAAAGCTCTAAGCAATATACTGCCTTTGTCACTTCCTGGGGCTGTTTTGAATTTAATAGGGTCCCATTGGGTATTAGTTTTGGAGGAGCCGCATAAAGCCGCGTTCTTGATAATATATTATCTGATTTTAAATTTAAATTCGTCTTTAACTATCTTGATGACATCTGTATCTACAGTCAGTCTATATCTGAGCATAGAGAACATGTTAGGCTAGTCCTAGAACGCTTAAGACAGGCAGGTCTCACGGTTAACCCGGATAAAGTTACTTGGTGTACCAATTGTGTTAAGTACTTAGGACACGTTATTTCTCAGGGTCACATTCTCGTAAATCCGGAACGTATTAAGCCAATTGTGGACTATCCTGTGCCTAAGAACTTAAAACAGCTGCAGCGATTTGTAGGAATGTGCGCGTACTACGCCAGATTTATTCCCTGTTTTTCGGAGATTGCTGCTCCTTTAAATGCCTTAAAAAAGAAAGGCATCCCTTTTTCGTGGGGGGAAGATCAGGCTAAAGCCTTTTCTTTGCTAAAAAAAGCCCTTACCTCCCCCAAGGTTCTTAAAATGCCCGACTTTTCTCTTCCCTTTGAGCTGAAAGTAGATGCCTCCTCCTATGCACTTGGGGCGGTGCTTTGCCAGCGTTTCCCTGAAGGCCTTATGCCTATTGCCTTTGCTAGTAAAGCCCTTAATGATGCTCAAAAAAGGTATAGTGTGTATGAAAAGGAATGCCTCGGATGTCTCTTTGGGATCGAGAAGTTCGCCGACTATCTCGAACAACATGAGTTTATCCTGTACACCGATAATAGAGCCCTTTCGTGGATGTTCTCTCACCCCAAGCAATTAGGAAAAATAGGTAGATGGGTGCTTAAAATGTCTCAATTTAAATTTAAAACGGTGCACATTTCTGGCAAGGAAAATGTAGTAGCGGATGCTCTTTCTCGGATCAATGAAGGTTTATATCCTATTCTGTCTATGCCCGAGCCTCCTGCTCTCAACGTTATTAGTTCCATCCCTGAGTCCTTCATTTCCTTGGTTCAACACCAACAGGAAGACCCATATTGCAAGGAAATTATCGACCAGCTTTTAGCGGGAACTCAGGTCGAGGGATTTTTGATGCGTAATGGATTGTTATGTGTAGTTGGAAAAAATGCTAAAGGTAGGAAAATTTTTGTTCCTAGAAGGGTAAGAGAAATGATTTTGAAATATTTTCATGATTCCCCCTTTGGGGGTCACCTGGGTATTTTTAAAACCCATAAGAAAATAGGGCAAGAGTTTTACTGGCCTTCCATGTATAATGACATTAGGCAGTGGGTTAAGAAATGTGTGGGGTGTCATGGGGCTAAACCTCCCCAAAATTCCCGTTATGGACTTCATTCTGCAGGTGTCGCCCATAACCCCTGGGAAACGGTGTTTGTCGACTTTGTGGGCCCCATAACCCGCTCTAGTAAGGGAAACTCTTGCATACTGAATGTGATTGATGGATTTTCCAAATTTGTTATTGTTATTCCCCTTAGGAATATGAAAGGAGCAACCACGGTTAAAGCCCTTTCTGAGAGGGTCTGGGGTATTTTTGGTGCTCAGAGAAATTTAGTTAGTGACAACGGACCTTGTTTTCAGTCCAAAACGTTTGCTGATATGTGCTTTTCTTGGGGGATTAGGCATTACTCCACCAGTCCGCATCACCCTGCCCCCAACCAGGTCGAGAGGTTCAATCGCAATATCAATATCGCCCTTACTATTTATCACGGTGATAACCAGCTTAACTGGGATAAAGATCTGGACTTTCTCTCTCTCGCCTTCAATTCGGCAGTCCATGACTCCACCGGATGCACCCCCTCTTCCCTCCTCTTGGGTAGGGAACTGAACCACCCCCTGTTGGCTGTTTGGGATGTGGAGCCTTTGGTTGGAGACCCAGGGAGCTCTACATATGGCGAAAAGTGTAAGCTTGCCTTTCAAAATCTGCAGAGGTCCAGGGCTAGGGTGGCTGCAGCTTATAACCGCGGGCGTAAACCTACGAATGTGCTCATTAGTGACAGGGTGTTCTGTCGCGATTTTCCTCTTAGCTCCGCGGCCGACAGGATCTCTGCGAAGCTGTCCCCAAAGTGGAGTGGTCCATGGCAGGTCAAAGCCTTCCTCACCCCTGTCACTGTGCTGTTGGAGCATTGTGAGGATGAGGACCGGACCCGGCGTGCCCATGTTAGTCACCTTAAGAAGGTTGTAAATAATGCTAATTAATGTAATATTTCGTAATTTGGATAGGTTATTTAGTAACCTTATTTGGATAGGTTGTTTAGTTACTTTTCTCCACTAGATCTAGTGGAAAACTTATACCTTTGAGCTTATTATTGCTTGTTAGTTTATTTTAGCCTTGTACCTTAGCAGTAAGTCTAAGAAAAATATGTAACTGATTTTTAGTGTTAGGATATTAGGATTAGGGTTTTCAGTGTTATAAAAGATGTACTTGTTAATTTTTCTTGGCCGAGTATTGTTATCTGAAGAACGAGAAATTATCGTCATAAAACCTTAGTGGATAGATTAGGATCCACATGCTGTGGAGAGAAATGAGCTATGTTTAATAATGTGACCTTTAACAGGTCAGGGAGTTTACTTCTTATATCAGTAATGCCAATCCTTGCCCTAATGAGCGTAAGCCTCATTCAATTTGCTATTGGTGGGACTTTCTGGATGTCCAACATTGTCACACCCCCGGGGACGCAGCCTAGGCTCCCGGCAGGGACGACGAAGAGGATTTCTCCTGTAAAGCCGCTGTTCGCTTTTCTGCCTCCTTGATTGTTACTACCTCTCAGGAGATGGGCACTTCTTCCCCTTGGTTCTCCCTCGTGAAGGGTGGGAGAGTTGTAACGGGCTAAACTGCTTTAGCCCCGTTCAAAAGTAGCGAATGAAAAAGAACGTATATTCTGTTAGTGCCTGCATATTATCAAAAGTAATAATAACAAACTAATGTTAAATGCCTCACCCATAATATATGTCTCTGTTTACATACCTATTGCGCCGAGTCAACCTCAGAGTTCGGTGCCCCAGCTATTAACACAACACAGAAAGAAAGCGAGGAGAGCTCCGCTTTCGACCACGATTTCAAACCGACTGACTGCTTCATGGCGGACTACGACCAGCGTGCCTCGACCGTCTAGAAGCTTCGGGAAGATCCCCCTTAGCCTCCTAGAAGCTCCGGGAAGATCCCCCTTCCCTTCCTACGCACCAATTCACCACGTGGGCTCTGCCAACTATATATTCGCCTGCTTGCTTGAAGAATGGCAGAACACGTCAGGAGACGATTGGGAAACCTCCACCACGCTAACAGGCCACGCGTTTACATCTGGTCTACGTAATCTACATAATCTACATCGGACCTGCGGTCAAGGGAAATGGGTCCCTTGGACAGAAGGAAGTCGCAGGGCCAACCTAATTCAAGGGCTTGATCTCTCGAGTAAACTCCAAGTTTAAAACTCAACTGTTAGGTTTAGTCTATGTCCTCGCAGGATAGTTAGTATAATTAATCATTAGAGATAGAGATGAGGAATATTACGTGTCTATTCTGAGACGCGGTTATGATATCATTGTATGACTAGTTATATAGGATAGGCTGAGAGTAGACTCTCCCTTATTAGGAAAGCAAGGTACTTATACACTTGCGGTGTAGCGCGCCTCTCGCGCCCTAGAGACTGGTCCTAAATGGCCAGGCTCACGTTGGGATGTTAATCCCACGGCACATACTATGTGACCATAGGTGCCTTATTGTGGTAGCTTGCCAGGGCAGGCGATAGTTCTTGTTATATGGAGGCCGCAGATTCAGGCCTAATTGGGTTTACAAGTCATGGCCTATATTTGAGTTGGGTAGTTAACCAATGGGTCGCATGCTCTATCCATGATTGGCCCGTGGTTGATTCTTAGATTTAATTTTGTAACTCTCTTTAAGAGTACACTGGACGTGAGCCGCTTTTGCCCCTCGGGCGCGGTTGCGGCAGTCATTAGTTTCTTATTTAAGTAAGGTTGTACTGGTCACCCTTCAGGTGCTCAACCAGTGGGATGCGTCCCTTCCAGGACTATTCCGTATGTGTTGTATATTCAAGTACCTTGTTTTTACCCTGTGTAAAGATTGTAGCTGTTAGGCAGGGCTCTCTATTATAACAGAACTAGACTTGCCTGATGTACGAGCTAATCTTGCCTACGCGGCCAACTTACCTAGTTTATAGTATTGTTTATTACGTAGCTTTGAAGTCTGCGTTGTTATTTGGGCGTTTCTCGTCCCCAGTTGGCCTAGACTTAGGCAATGCTGCCACTTATCATAGTAAGTTATATATGACAAAGTACTTGCTGAGATTAAGTGCTATATGTTTATATGTCCTTTGGTCTTGTATATTATATCATTAAATTGCATTATCTCCAACCTTCTCTTGTTTTCATCATTTGTATTTGCTAAACTGTTTGTGCACCCCCCCCTCGGTGCAAGCGGATGAACTATATCAATATTTACCAAATATTGTATTGAGAGCTATATGTCACCAAGGTTTGGTGGAAATTAGCAAAAACAAAGGTCTAGGGGTTATGTACTTATCAGTTTTGTTAAATGGTTCTAATCATACTATATTAGTTGATGCAAGAAGATGAGCAGATTTTAATTTAATGTAAAAATGAGATGTATATTGAGCATAATGAAAGTTCCAATTAATGTTAGGGCAGTTACCATCACCCAGTGACGTATTCTGAGAAAAATGAATAGGTATGCTGTACTCTAATGGCCCCAGAATCTCAAGGGATATATTTGAAGATGTGTCCATATAGAACAGTGGTTCTCGAACATTTATTTCCCTTTAACTGTATGCTATTTTAGGAAATTTTGAGTCCCCCTCTTCCACTTCCATATTTTCTCTTCTTTTATTTATTCATAACGATGATTACCATCCACTCAAAATGTAATGAAAGTAACTCCATGGTGTCAGCCCGCATTCAGGCTATACCTACCAAGTGGCTACCAAACTGTTTGCAAATTAGTGCCAACTCTTGCGGATAGAGGGTGTCATGTGGTCAGCACTACAATGACTCCAGACACTTAGCTCAGCTTTATATACCGGAACCACTACTACTTTATTCGAGTAGCTCCTTATTTATCCACTCTAGGCTGAATCTAACCCGTTCTAGACCCACTGCTTACCAGATAATCTGGACGCGCCGGGAATCAAACCCGGGACCTCTGGGTCCGTAGCCATAATCTATGACTACTAGACCACATAGGTGGTCCTCAAATTGTAATGATATCTACATGGTTAGAAATTTAAGTAAATATTAATGTCGAGGCTAAGAGTGGTATGGGCACATTTCTGAATGCATAAGAGAGACAGATCCTATTCAATTAGCCTAGTGTAATTAAAAGCACACAGTTAGCAATACTCAAAGCAAACAATCATAATAAAACTAAAATGAAGGGATACATCGATCAAGCGTCCATTAGATATTGGTGAGAGGGAATCAGGTGGATTATCCAACTCACATTGCAATTAAAACTATTTTATAAAGCCTAACTTATCTCACACAATGATGCTTGGAAACAAACGAGTGTCCCAACTTATGAATTTATGCTCCAGAAGATATTTAGATGCATAAACTCTGACTAACATAGGGGAGATTATTTTGGACTATTGATACTCTATCGCTACTTCATTGATTTAGTGCTAAGATATTTACACATATCTTTTGCTGTAAGCAGGGTGCACCCAAGAGGGAGAGGGGCAAACAAGGTATTTGACTCCCTTCCCCCCTATCACCAAACCACAAATAATGTTAATAGAAATTTAAATAATATTAAGTTTAACTAACATTGAATATGTGTTGAATGTAAATGCTACATTTTAAGACCAGGCTTCAGACTTAAGCCTAATATTCAAATGTTTACCATTACACACAAAATTACAATTGAAAAGAACATACAAATAATATCTTCGTTACCATTTGTATTATTTAAATTAATTAATTGGGTTATACGCACTTGCGCTAATGTGTAGTGGTAGGGTGATTGTGAGATGAAATGAAGGACCTACAGTTTAACGTGGAATCCGAACCACGTTGGAGGCCTGGCATTCCCCACATTCACAAGATGTCTTGTCAGAGGTGTAGGAAGGGTTTGGAAATCAGATAAATCTGTGCCGGGACCGAGGATTGAACCCCAGCCGCTAGCACAGAAGTCTGACACCTTACACCTAGACCACCAGGTCACCTACCTAAATCATCTTGAAATGGTGAACTCTCACTCCTGGCCTTTGGGAATCTTTGATGTATAATTATATAAAATAACAATGACTAAAAGAATACTATTAAAATTCCACGATCCTTTCTACTAAAGAAAAACAAGAATTACCGTCAACAATGGTTAAAGTAGCCTCGTCACCCACCTTATCACCCCTTTATCAGTGCTGAAATGTCTAAATTTGAAAGAATGGTTAAATGTGTTTGCCAAATACATGATAATACATGTGACTAGAATACCTAAACATAAATCAATGTATTTAATCAGTGTATAATTTAAATCTTGTTACATATACTAACTATTATTTTACAATTAATCATACATTTATTTTATGTATTTTTATTTAAACTATACTAAATTAGCTTAATAAATAAACATTGTGATCTTGAATCTTTTTTCAACAGTTGGCACAATGCTTAGCTTGCCTCACAGGAACAGCATGACCTGGGTTGTGAAAACCCAAGCTTATTGGCCAATTACTAGTGGGTGAGTGGAAATAAATGTGTTGCCACCCCCTAGACACTAGACATTCGGCAAGGTCATTAGAGCCTCCCTAGCTTGCCTTGCGTTTTTCAAGTAGCGCCCTGGGTTACCTATTGTGCTAAGTAGAACCTTTTGGAAGAAGAATTACTTAAAACACAGTATTCTTGGAATATGAACCAATATTAGTTTTAAAATTAATAATTCATTACATGTATATTTATTAACAATTTAAACATTAGTGTTTACACAGATCACACAGACAGCATTAAATTAAACAAAAAACTAGTCCATATCATTTTGGATATGCGGCACAGGACTATCATATCCAGAGAATACACCACTGACATCACATAATAGTATTATTCGAAAGGAGTAGTTGACAATAAGGCCGCCCCAAGGGGCGAGCGAGGCAGGCATCTGCTCGGGGCGTTGGGATTCAAACGGTGCCATGCCGTCGATGTCTTCTTAAGAAAATACAAATAATATATTTGATTTTGTACTAATTTTCTTTGCCGTTTATTATAACTTGTGTCCCTGTTAGAACCAGTGGTGTATTATTTTGGTGTTATAGTCCTACGCTGCATACCCAAAACTTTTGAAAAACGCGATTTGTTCATTTTCCAACAATAATGTGTGTATAAGTAATTCTTCTTTTAAGTAGTCTTATCTGTCAGCCTTACAAATTCATAAAAATGCCACTTGTAAACAGCAAGCATAGCTAGGAAGGTACTAATTAATGACCTTGCACAATGTTTATGGGGGTTACAAACCTCCCCACCCACCCCCCTTTTCCTACTCCTAAATGCCTAAACACTGTCCAATGAACTGTGGTTTTTACAACTTAGGAACTGTAATAACTAATAAGTAAGCAGCAAGCCATCTGTATCGAGCTAGATGTAGTTGATTGTGTTGTGGTTTTAACTCTCGCAAGAAGGATTTCTTTTAAGTCTCTAATTTATTGTGCCATACATTATTGACTGTTAAGTGAATGTGAATTTTATAGTTGTGTTGATTAAATAATCCCACAAAAGAGGAATGTGATCACACAATTTTTATAAGCTTTAGTAGAAAAGGTAGAAACATTTTCTTATATTAGCTTACTTTCAGCAAAAGATAAATGTTCATGCATGGCTTAGCAATATACCAATATCGTAGCGATAGAGAATTAATTGGAGTAATTAAGGCCTACCCCCTATGTTAAAACAAAAATATATTAGTCAAAGTTCATGCATCTAAATTAAAAATAAAATGTTGATAGAATTTTTGAAGACAGCCATTCGTGATTTAGCCTAGGCACAGTTGGGGACAACAGTGTCTTTTTTTTTCTTTTTTTTTAAAGGCAGAATGAATGTGGAATACTCGTGTGTGAATATTCGTTGCTTGCAGTGATAATGTGCGCTGTCTCCAAATTTAATATCTAAATTTTTTAACAACTGACTTTATTGAAATATAAATGTATTTATCTACATTTTAAATGATATTATATTAGTTTATTTAACAAATCCAGGACAAAAGTCTTATCTTGGGAACGATTGGTAATCTTAATCAAAATAGCAGTGGTGGCTCATGACTGTTTTTCTTAGGAGGGCACAAAATTGAAATTAAAAAACTGATAGAAATTTAAATTGTTATTTATATTTGATAATGGAAAACCAGACTCATTTCCTTGATATTTTGATATTTGAAAATACATCTATAACTTTGTCCTCTAAATCAGAAATTAAAGTAATATATTTATTAATAAAGAATGATGAGACATGTATTAATAACAACTTGTGAATGTGGGGAATGCCAAGTCTCCACCGTGGTTCGAATTCCACGTTAAACTCTAGGTCCTCCATTTCATCTCACAATCACCCAACCATTACACATTAACGTAAGTGCGTATAACCCGATTGGGTAGTAAGATGCGGTGATGATAGTAATAATAATACTAATAAAGAAAGAAAGAAAAGCAACAGGCAGTAACAGAAATTCACCTATCTTATAATGAGTTCCTTTCAAGTTTATAAGATGTTAAAGAGGATAGGGTGCTTAAATCAAGGTTTAACCGAACTCAAAATTATGTTCGAGGCAGCCCTGGTTGGCAAAGAACCTTCTAGAAAAGTAAAGCAGTTACAAAATATTTTGATTGTTATTTGGCGTATGTTACCAATTAACAGTTTTTGGCTATCAAGGGTTGGCATCTCAATCCAAACACTTTCCATATTATTTTCATGATCAGTTCTTCTGATCACACCAGAAATAGTCAATAATAGAAATAAGAACACCATCACCCCTTGAGACAGTAGCTTCAGCATACAGGATGGGGCAGAAACAACTAGACAATCTATGCTGAGGAAAGGGATTGAAAATGTGCTGATGTTTGCATGACATCTGGTGGCGCTCACCTGAGTGACAATATTTTCAAAAAGTGAAAAAGTGTAGTATGTAGTTTGCTTTTATTTAGCTTGTGAATATTTAACTTTTATTTAAAGTGTTAATATTAAATTTACTGATCGTCTAATTATTTTGGCCACACCCAATATAACCTATCAGATATAAACATTATAGTTAGGACGAAAGTAATTTTCATTAACAAACTCATTAGAAAGCCAAGTTTCAACCAAACACATAATAGAGAATTCATTCAAATAAACATTGGTAAGTAATTACCTAACTTTAGTTTGAAGACCATGAACATTTTGGTAAAATAATTAAATATCACTTGTATTCACTGAGAGTGTGATTGGGTGGTATCTTCCACACCTACATCAACGGTCATGAGTGAGGTTAGAGATATTTTCTTTAACAGGGAGACTCCTCATGGATGGTCTGCTCTGGCAACAACCTCCCATAGAAAGGTGCAATAAGGCAGCCAGAAGGCCAAATATCACCATTGTTGATCAAGGGGAAGTCATTTTCTTCGGCAGAAATATGTGAGGAATATGAACTAAATTTTGTTTTCAATTTTGAACAGACAAGGTATAAACGTTAACTACTTTAGTCATATAAGACTTAAAGTCCAGGGAAGAAACTGCTGGCGAAAAATGGGTGGCAAATACAGACTTTTTTTAAAAGATTCTTGTTAATTGTTTGTAGGTCAGTGGCTGTCTTGTTACCAGTCAGCAAGCTAGATACAGGCGAACGATAAACCGGCGAGGGTGGATCCACACATACATTGAAATTTGATGACTTGTTTATTATTATTAATAATTAAGTTTTAGCAACAACATATCAACAGTCTGTTGAATTAAAATAAATATAACGTTTTAGTGCTCCATTTTTATTAACTAAGTCGATTTTTGCTCAGTTTCCCTTAAAAAAAGTTTGTAATTATTTTTTTTTTAAGTTTTTACCTCTTGATGCTGTCATAATGTAAGGTCGTATTATATTAGATACCATTTATTTTTCATGTAGAACACCTCAAAATTTTACGGTCATATTATGTTTAGGATCATACTACATTCAGGCCATTACGGTATACTTACAATTTGCCGGCATTTAAGTGAAACAGCAACTAAACTAATATAAGAGATAATTGATTATTACCTATTTGGAATGTTGCTATTTTGTTTAGTTGCCAGTTTTATTAAAAGCTAAGAAGCGAGTAACGAGAATCGTAATATTAAGATCGATTCTCAATTCTTTCAATCCTTATAAGAATCGAGGTTAACGAAGTTTTGAGGAATCGAGTTTGACAGCCCTAAGTTTAAACTCTATATCTTTCTCAGCTCTACTCCATCCAATTTTATTGCTTGACTAGGCCTTATCCTCTTCCTTATCATTTTCATCACTTCACACTCTGCATATTAGATTTCATTCCACATTCTTTTACTTCTTCACTCCATTCCTGCAGCTAATCCTTTAATTCCTTTTCCTTCTCCGTCCATACCATTAAGTCTTAAGCAAACATAAGAGCGTTCATATTTTCCTCCCCAAGTTTCCTGCTTTAATTAACCCTTCAGAAACACACAATATAGAAGTTGCAAAGAGCAGGTTTTTAATTCAACCTGAACACAACTAATAAACCCATAAAAATAAATGTGGATATATTTAAAATAAAAAAATATTTATGATAATAAAAACTATTATAATGCGAACTCATTTCATAGCCATACATAAAACACTACTTACTTAAATAGAAAGTGATGGACGCCATTACGGTCATTACAAAATTGATTTATAACTTGTCCTACAAAGGCAGCATTCGACTATCATTTAAAATGTAGTGGTGTGATAGGCTTTATTCGGAAATGCATCGAGTGGATGTAGTGACTACATATTACGATTGTAAACCTGGTAGTTGTGAAATGTACAAAGTAATAAATTTAAGGCAAACAATAAGATTAAAAAATGTTAATAATGTTCTTTTGGTAAAGAAAACATTTCATGTATTAAATTAGATAGGAAATTCCAGGGGTTTGGGGGTGTAGGGGTGGGAGGCTAGGAACCCCTCTTGCCCTTTACTGCTGGCGCCCATGAGTTTGGCCAATATATTTTAAGATTCGGATGGACACCTACTATTTAAAAACGATAAAGTTGTATAGCTGTTTTCTCAAAAACTATATATAATAAAACATGCGGTTTTTTGCATTCTATTTAACGTGTAAATTTAATATGAACTATATTTATAAAAAATATTACAAGTTAATATTTACTTAGTTACAATAAGACATAATTTTGATTAAATTAAAATTAAATCAAACATTAAATACAAGAATATAGTTTTGAATTTATCATATTGTTTTAGAGAATATGATAATGTTCTATCATATATGATGAATATTTATAATACAATGATTTAAGCAAAATTTGGTATTCTTAAATTAAATCACGCCTGAACTGTTGAAAAAGTTCAACCATTTCCCACTAGATGGGTCTGTTATACAAACCACCTCTCCCTCTTTTCCCCAAACCCATTTTGGCATTATCTATCATTCCATCTTTTTTTGTAAGCCCAGCTACTCCCCATTCCTTTCTTCATCCCATTTATATCTTGTTCAGGTAAAGCCCTTGACTTGACACTAATTGTCTTTCACTTTATTACTACTATTACTTCCAAACCTGAGTTATTGAAAATGTTCCCTGTGATATATTTGCATGATGTATGTCAAAAGTTTTTTTTATATAGTAGGCTTGATTATGATTAGCTTATAAATAATTTGCATAAACATTGTTTCCTTGATTAGATAAAACCTATTTGTATAACATTGGTTTGTAAGAAAAGGTGAAATTGTTAACACTCGCCTTTGTGGCGTAGTTAACTAATGCACTATTTCATGTAGAGCTAGACTGCAGGGGCCGGGGAGATCTAAGTTCGAATCTCAGTCGGGCGAACTGTGGTGGATTTTCAAAAATTGTTTTCCTCTCTCCCTCCGTGCAAATGTGGGTTCATTTAACCTAAATTCAACCTTCCCAATCCCTAACCCATTAACGTAATTAGTACGTAAGCATATAACCCGAACAGGTAGTAAGATGCGGTGCAAAAAAAAAAAGCTTTCTCTATATAGCTTTATTCATGTTTTATAGACAAACAAGACCATTTCGTACTTACAGCAGGATTAATTTTGATGATATTAAAATTCAGGGGCCCATCCAGTAATTTAATTTAGGGGAGTGGGCCATGTGTGTCAAAGATATTATTTCTTCCCCCTGAAAATTGTAATTTATAATAAAAGAAATTATACTCACACACACGTAATTACAGGTTGTTAAAAAAGGGTTAACGTATTATGGATATTGTTGTGCATATTAAAATGAGTAAAGGAATCTTAATGATGTTACTTGTGTCAATACATCAGTACCAATAATAATAATAATAATAATGCCTTAGAAAAATTAGGTCCACAAACCAACTCGTATAAAGGTAAAGGCAACTTTGTATTTTTGTAATAAAAAATGTCACGGTACACTGCACAGACTCTTTTTCGCTTTTATCTTAAAAACATACATTTACTAAAAAACTCGTAAGATTTGTGAAACGAAATAATATGTATATACATTTTTGTAGAAACACTACACCAAAGATCATAAATGAAATAATACTCACCGTTACTTATTCACTCAATGGCACTAGGAACTAGGAACACTGTTTAAGAAAAATTGAGAAAAGAGAAACATCTTAGTCACACAAAGAGCATAAGAATCATATTCATTTTCAAAGACCTGGATTAAAAAGTATATAGTCTATATTTGTTTATAGCTCAGAACTTCCTAGTTTTATAAAAATATTTTTACCTTTAATAGTACTTAAACCTTATAACGATACGTTATTATTTCAAATAGTTGTGGGAAATTATCTAAATTGGAAAGTTTCCCTCGTGTAAGGTACCCTCAAAGTCATGTTCATGAAAAAATGAGAATTTACATCTTGTTTATAATGATTAACAGTCTTCAGATATAAAATTAATTCAAACTCGTTAAAGTGAAGTTTAATAAAATCGATTCATTCACTTTTTGCCCTTCAATAAACTACCCTTAAATTTAGGGTTAGACATATTTAGTATAGTTAGTATAAATGGAAAAGAGTTTTTTGTGAAATTACAAGCTTTTACTATAGTAAGTCTATGTAGAATAATTAAAATAAAATAAATTATTGATTAATATACAAACGATTTTTGATATCAGAACATTATTAAAATAACACCTTAAAAATGTGAGCCAAGGTCACATACATGATTAACAAGTAAAAATAACGAAAAAATAAACACCTTAACTTAATTAAACTATATAGATAATTGTAATTATAATAATAAAATTCAATGTAAAGAATAGTTACAAAGTGGGATAGAAAATATGTTTTAAACATGTCGATTAGTGATTGATTCACATTCAGGAACAAGGGAATTTCAATCTCAAGATAAGAATAAAATTCAATTTTCAATTCACATTTATTTAATTTTTATTCTCTCCCATTTGACAACTGTCTACCTCAACTTTATACTTGTCATTTTTCATCATAATGTGTATTAAACTTTACTTGACTCATGTGTTATTATTACATGTATTTTAACATGTTTATTTTTATATTATATGTGAATTGACTCACAATTTTAATATGTAAAGATATTTTTAGAATTTGTGAAGGACAGTAATTTAAGGTTAAACTTGTCATCTAATCTAAGATTAAAATCTTTTACATCATTTATCTATCCTACATTCAAATCATTGCGTTTACATCACTTTTAATATCATAATTCTATTTATTAATTTGTTATATTCTGATTGTGACTAATTTTATCAATATTGTTAGCTTCTTAAATATTAAAGACAGCATTCATATCTTAATTCTCAATTGATCTTAGACTCAGTACCATTTAAAACATATTTTCTATCCCACATTGTAACTATTCTTTACATTGAATTCTATTATTATAATTACGATTAAATATTGTTTCCTCACTACAACTTATAATGTTTTTCAAAAATATATAGATAATTAGTAACAAATGACTAGAGGACTAATGTTTGGCTGAAATATAATTGAAAAGAAATATTAAGAAAAATTGAAATATTGAAGAAATGTTGAATTATATAACATTAAATTGAATTCTATTATATTATCTGAAGTTCCCTTGCTCCTTTGTAGGCAGCTTAGAAATAGATGTGACCTCGACACATTTTTAATGTGTTATTTTAATAATGTTCTGATATCAAAAATCGTTTGTCTATTAATCAATAATTTATTTTATTTTAATTAATCTATATAGACTTACTATAGTAAGAGCTTGTCATTTCACAAAAACGTTCTCATTTATACTAACGATACTAAATATTTTTATATTGAATTCTATAAATATAAATTAATATTGCTTCCTTATTACAATATCATCATGTTTTTCAAAAATCTTACTGCTGCCTAAGCATCTAAATGTAGAAAATTTATTAATACTAAAATCAACCTTAAGAAGACCACTGTCAACTTATGGTTCAACTATCAATGTGTTACCAATAACATTACTCCTAATTTTTTTTAAATAAATACCAAATCCAATAAGGTTACAATTCAAAAATTTATTAAATTCATTAATTATACCAGAATTAAGAATGAAATAGCATACTTACACAGAAAGCAACAATTTCTCAATCTCCAAGTTTATCAATTACATCTTGAGCTCAGTAATTCTATCCATCCTAACATCTGGCATAACATACAACTTCATATACAAGATAAAACCAACATCCTATTAGCCCGTAAAGACCACACCCTAAAAAATAAAATTAATAAACTCATTACACAACAAAAACCTGTCAACCAACCAAACAACACAATAGTTCACAAGTTTTACCCCTGGATTTTAAATCTAACCAACCTCCAACTCCCCCAGGATGAGGAGTCAATGCTTCTCAAAGATTTCAAATTCAATTGCAACAACTACTCCATTACTGACAAAGTCCATTCCTACATAATTGATTGTGAGGAGGCCATTAGACACATTGATCCTGATTCTAAAAACCAAACAAGACACCTAATTGCAACCAAATCTACAAAATTGTCAACAATAGCAGAACAAATAAATCAAACCTTAATGAACATCTCATCATCAAACATCTTAATAAAAAATTTAAAATGAATAAGATTATAAATGTCAAGTCAGACATAGGAAACACAATCGTTCTCATGAATCTTAATGATTATATTTCCAAAACCATGAATTTTATAAATATTAACAACATTGTTGAACTGAAAAATGATCCTACTATCAAATTTCAAAAAAACAATAAAAACCTCACTCAAAAATTGACCCCTTATTGTTTCTCCCAACGACACTTTCAGATTCTTCAATATGAACCCCAAGGCACCTAACTTCACTTCTCTCCCCAAAATTCGCAAACCCAATATCCCCATACGACCTTTGGCTAACTATCAAAATGCTCCAGCTTACAAGATCACAAAACTCTTAGCTAAAATACTACAACAAAATTTACAACTACCATACACTCATTACGTTAAAAGTTCTTATAACTAAATTGATAAACTTAAAAATATTTCCCTGAAAAGGCAGTCTAAATTTCTATCTCTTGATATCTCCAACTTAAATACAAATGTTCCTGTAAATGAAACCATCGATATTACTACAAATATCTTAACAAGCAACAACGCTTCTCCTGAATATACCAAACAGATCCATTCTCAAAACTGTTTCTGACCAAAATTATTTTCTATTCAACACCAAATTCTACTCCCAAAAGGATGGCTTAGTCATGGGCTGTCCAATCTCTGTTCTAATGTCTGAAATTTTCCTACAACATTATGATAACAAAATACTTATTGAACTCAACACCATTTTTGACGTTAAATTTTATTGTCGTTATGTCGATGATATCCTGGTAATTTATGAACAATTTCCTAACTCTTCTTCAACCGAAATAAATCAAATTATGAACGACATTCATCCCAACCTCAGGTTCACTGTAGAACATGAGGATAATGGCAGCATCAATCATCTTGACATTTCAATTTCCAGAAACAAGAATAACCGCTTTGAGTATAAAATTTATAGAAAACCCACACACACGACATAATTATTCCCAATGATTCCAATCACCCCTCCACTCACAAAAGAGCTGCTTTTAACAGCCTTATATACAGATTACTTCACATACCTTTAAATAAAAAGAATTACTAACTAGAACTTAATATCATTAAACAGCTTGCCATCACTAATGGATACTCTCATTCTTTTGTTTACCGAATCCTTAAAAAACAAAAAGCTCAGTTAAAACGCGTAACTACTCTAGTTCATCCCAATGCCACGTCAAGTAGCAAAACCAAATGGATTAAATTCAACTACACTGGAAAAGAAATCCATAATATCACCAACATCTTTAAAAAAACACAAACTTAACATAGCCTTTAGTACTAATAACAATATCAAAAAATATATTAATAATTCCAATCTGAATGGAACCAGTCAGTATCAAAAAAGTGGGGTTTACCAACTCACCTGTGAATGCAATAGTGTATACTTTGGCCAAAGTGGTCGCCGAATATCAACAAGATTTTCTGAGCACATAAGTGACTTCAAATATGACAGGAACAAATCCAAATTCTCCGAACATCTTAACATTTCTGGTCATCAACCCACCCCGATGGAAAAATGCATGAAATTAATTCACAGCTCGTCCAAGGGTACAACCATGAACACTGCAGAAAATATTTTCATCCAAACCGCAATAATCAATAACAAAAATGTCCTCAACGAACAAATAAGTTTCGAAAACCAAACCCTTATCAACATTTTAAGGAAACTTCCCCAACACACCAGATTAAAAAATAAAATAACCTATGATCCTGCCCCTCCTTCCATTAGTTAATGACCTGTTCGGGCCAGTGTCGAGGATTTGTACCTTCCTTATTTCCTTCTCATTACTCTTTCTATTTTTCCTTCAATACTATTATTTTACTACATCTATCTAATAACAATTTCAACTCTTACATAATTTTGTCTCACACTTCCTTGCTGTGTTTCGTAATCTATGACTTTCTATATGTTCTAAACTATTATAACCTTAGTTTTCATTTACACAACCGTTCTCATTTTTAATCAGTTTGATTCTGGTATTCACTGGAGCAACTCACACAGGCACAGTCAAATGGTAAATATATTTCATTTTTAGATTGGTTATTTACATACCGGTAGTTATTTCTCAACATTTTTCATACTGTTTCTCTTACTTGGCTAACACCTAGTTACTTGCGCCATAACTTATTGCATATTTTTCTTTTATTCAATCTTAGGATGGCGCCGTTGATGTGCCAAAACATGTAGAATTTTTAAGGCTGTCTCTATGCTGCCTACAAAGGAGCAAGGGAATTTCAGATAAGATAATAGAATTCAATTTAATTGTTATATAATTCAACATTTCTTCAATCTTTCAATTTTTCTTAATATTTCTTTTCAATTATATGAGTCCTCTAGTCATTTGTTACTAATTAACTATATAGTTTAATTAGGTTAAGGTGTTTGTTTTTTCGTCATTTTTACTTGTTAATCATGTATGTGACCTTGACTCACATTTTTAATGTGTTATTTTAATAATGTTCTGATATCAAAAATCGTATGTGTATTAATCAATAATTTATTTTATTTTAATTAATCTATAAGGACTTACTATAGTAAAAGCTTGTAATTTCACAAAAACACTTCTCATTTATACTAACTATACTAAATATTTTTATATTGAATTCTATAAATATAAAAAAATATATATATCTATATATATTTAGATGACCTGATGGTATAGGAGTAAGGTGTCAGACTTCTGTGCTGGGGGTTCGAGGTTCAATCCTCGGTTCCGGCACATATTTATCTGATTGCCAAATTCTTCCTTCACTTCTGACAAGACGTGTATTAATCACAACTTGTGAATGTGAGGAATGCCAGGCCTCCACCATGGTTCGGACTCCACATTAAACTGTAGGTCCTGCATTTCATTTCACTATCCTCCTACCATTACACATTAGCGTGTGTATAACCTGAACGGGTAGTAAGATGCGGTGCTAATAATAATAATAATAATAATAATATACACACACCTTTAACGGTTTTCCACAAGTGGCTTATCACTCTGGTTTTCCCATCTTCACTTCATGCAAATGCGAGTTCACTTCCTCTTAGCTACTTTCCTCATCTCTACCCAATCACATTAAGCCCTTAATAACCTTTGTGCTGAACGTAGCAACAAAAATGAAAAACTTAGTTCTAGATGGCTTATAGACATATAGTAATAAATTTATGATTTTGAATGGAAACCTGATTTACAAAGTTTTTTTTAATTCAGATTATTTTTATATTTTAGAATGCAATGTTCTTGTTAGTATAGTGTTCAAAAAAAGTCAACAGTAGAGCCTATTCGTAAAGTGAGGTGGTTGTGCAGTATGTAAATTCTATTTAATAGAAATAAAATTTACAAATTGCAATTTTTCGCATAACTTTAGCCACCTTTTTTTTAAAAGATATTTCCAATGTTTTGAACAACCTATCCTGTAGCAAAGTGTGGTTTTCACTTTGGTTTTTCTATCTCCTCTACAAACAAATTGTGGTGCACTTATTTTAATTCTAACTTCCTCATACCATATTATATTTAAATAATTAGTGTAAGTAGCGACCGTAAAAACCATGTCACTGAAAAAAACTAAAATAAATGGCTATATTTTTTTTAAATATCAGGAAGAAAATATATTTATCTATTACTGTAGAAATATTTATAAACTAAATAAATATGTCACAATATACTGTAATTAATGATTTCCTATGTTAGCTCAGAAAAACTATACTTTGAAAGGAATTCAAGCCCTTGTCCTTTGACTTTGGAAGTCATTATATAAAACCCTGAGATTGTGCCTCAAAACTCGGCATCACTCCTTGGAGAGTATAACGGTGATAGCTTATCTTTTGTTGAGTAGTAAGCAACAAAGTTGAAAAGATTAGGGGGTGGGGGAGTGGCTGCCTGGATTAACTGTGGAATGTAAATACACACTGAAAGGGTGAAGTATAGTAGGGGTAGAGGTTCGGTGGGGTGACTGTCATAGCTACAGTAACGCACCTCTTGTGAGGTGATAATACATGGAATTACTTGGAAGAGAGATTTGAAAAACCTCAAGATGTCCATCCGAATCTTAATGTGGGCTATCAGGAAGGTAGGTTTCAATATTCAGTCAGATTTTCAAGATATATTTTTTCCTGAATAACCTTTTTCATCCTTTCTCCATGTAAATAATTGTGCATTTTAATCTGATTCACCCACATACTGTTTTCTTAAGCTAGATAATTCACTAATAAATAAAATATAGACTCCAAAACACATTATTGAAATCATAAATATAACTAAACACAAGGCTGCATCCAGGGTGAAAGGGGTGTTTTAAGGGTTAAACTCGAACCTCCCCCCACCCCTTGAAAGTTGACCAATAAAATACTGCTCTATTTACAGGCCAAACAAAACAAATGTGTGTGTGTGTAGTGTAGAGCAGTATTTTATTGGTCAACTTTCAGGGGGTGGGGGGAGGTGTGGGTTTAATCACAAACTTTTTAATTGTTGCCACCATTCTAATGTTTAAGTACGTTTTCTTAAAAAGTTTGTGATTGTGTTCATTGGTCAGAAGACAAAGCTAGGTAAACCAAGAAAGAGTATTAACAAAGGAAATAAGAAGTATTAATCATGGTGGGGATAGTTGTGGAAGTCGGTAATTCTTTGCGATTAGGAATGAAATAAACCCTTTCAACTTGAAAATTGTCAAATTGTGGTTCCAAGAACACATTACATAAGAGTCAGAAAGAAAGATGAATAAGTAGCCTGAGGTGGTAGGGGGAGGAGGGTCCTGCTATCAACATCCAACTGGTTGCAGTTGGCGAAAATATAAGCAGTGGTAGTTTAAGAATAAATTGTATGGAGAAAAGTGAATTTTATAGATTCTGCTATATGTGAATGCTTTTGGTTTTGTTAGTTTAATATGTAGTGTAGAATATTGTGTTATTGTGTAGGCTAAACTGTTTTACTTATCTTGGATCCTAAATTTTGTTTTCTAAGTTAACAATATGAATTCCAGTAAACTAACAAAAAACCCTTGTCTACTTTGATTTTTAGCAGTAAGAACCTTTTATAAAAATACAAACACATTTGTTTGTGGTAAAAATTGTTAACATTTTTACCATATTATAAGAATTATTTTATAGTCATTGATAACATCTATCATATGTGAATGCTGCAGATCACACTATTATACAGATGAATACCTATAAGAAAGCTGTCTTAAATACCTTTTGTAACTGTCAAAAAAGTGTCTTCAAATTAGCTGGGATACAGGGCACAAACAAAACCACCTTCCTCCCTGCCAACGGTCACCCTTTCAAATACCAATCCATCATAGATATAAGAGTCAAAGTCCCCAATACATTTAGTCAGGTTGGAAATGTCTTAGTCCAAAATTGTACACTTTTCAAATTATGTTGGTAGAGGTGACTCAGCCTTTTCTCCAAGGAAAACATTTTTTAATCTCCAACTTTATTAGAGAAAGAAGAAATCATATCTAAAACTATCCAGGTTGGGACAATGGTGGCAGAACCTTATTTGTGTAGGGGGTATGGACAAGGACAACTAACCAAAAAGGGTTTTGAGGGACTAGTCCCCCTTCCCCCTAGCCTAAGGCCCAACGAATCCTCCCCTCCCCTCAGGTCAACATTTGGCAATTGCATGCCACTATTGAAGAGGTCCTCGCCTAGAATTTTTTGGGTGGAATTATACTCTTCTATAATCTATGTGAAGTGGTCTTCTTTCAATATTTTTTTTTCTATTGTTTATATGATATATTTTTTTAATTTGATACCTTTAGAAACTATTTGAAGTTTGTTTTTAGTCGTATCATATTCAAAAACATAGGTGAGTGAAATAAATCTAGAGGGGGACAAATTTATGTCAGGGAGAAAAACTATTTTCGTGGGTCAGTGCCCCTTGGCCACTTATACGCTTGTCAATTTTGCCATTATTTAAGAAGTGCTCAATGTAAATTTATGAACTTTGAGAGAAGATATACTATTTAAGTTTGTTTTTATGTGTCACATAAATTGATAGCCATTAAAGTACTTAATCGCTGCCAATAAATAACATAAAAATAGTCAACTTCGGTGATCTTGGAGTAAAGTGCTTGCCTCAAGACCCGATGTTTGCGGGTTCAAACCCAGTAGGTGTCGAGTGATTTTTCTTGAGCAATAAAATCTGTAGAACAACTTCTTTCAGAATGAAAGTAAAGCCGTCAGTCCCAGGTCTATTGTGGCATGTAAAAGAACCTGGAAAATATGTGAAAATACCTTTCTGGAAAACTGGTAGGCCCTTTAGCTCTTGCTCCCAGAAATTCTCGTCATCTAATATAATCAGTTTATTCAGAAAGTGCACAATAAATACCTCAAATATATAAAAATAAACTATAAATTGCTTATAGAGTCATTTAATAAAATATATTTTTCTTTGCCTTTGGCAGTTTGGGGGTGTGCTTATATGATTATGATATAGAAAATGCTTATCAAGAGTCCACCAAAACACAATAGAAATGTTCATTTTCTACACATTGTAATTTATTTAGATCTACTCATCCTTGGTTTAGAAAGTTCACAAGAAAAAAATATTATTCAAGCAAACATTAAAAATTGTTACTACTTGAACGACTAAAAGAAATGTCAACTAATCCAGAATATTGTACTAGTTCAATATATTTTAGATTTTTAGATTCCCATTTGATACCATTTTATAAGTTGTGTTTAAAGCTATGGTCAAGTGTATTGTTTTGGATTTATGATTATGTTTTTCTTGCATATGTGGTGGAAAAATGCCACCATAAGCATATACATATCAATTTTCAAGCTATTTTATAACAAAAGAGTTTTGCACTGCAACAATTAGCTCTGCTTTCACAAACATGTTAATTACATTGTTTAAATATAAATACAAACTTTTTTATGAAACCTTTGGCCAATAAAAACTATAATATTTAAATGGTATTACATTTTAATCATCAACTGAGTATTCATACACTATTCTTATTTTAATAAAGCAATATAATTTACATAATTTATTACAAAATTACCTTGTACACTTTCAGTCATAAGAGAGTATTCTGTCTACAACTCAAAATTACTATTATGCTAAGGACTTTCACATAATCTGAGCACATGAATGGTCCTTTTATGGAATGTTATTTGGGTACCAAGAAAATAATTAGTCCAGTCCTAGTTATAAGGAGATCCTAGACATGAAATGTCTGAAGAAAATAAATTATAGATAGCAACTTCTTTTTCCCGATTATTTGTTAAACTGAATGGATGATTGCTGGTTAGAATAAAAGGAGAAGAAAAAAAAATAAGCAGAAATTTTTTATAAGTTGAGTTTAAACCAAAATATAATTAATGTGGATCCATAAACATTATTTTATTAATTATATTTTATAATGGTATTCTATGAACAATGGGAAATAAGTTTTAAAGAAGATGCTTATATTTGCTGATTTTTGTGGTTTCTGTGGACATGTTTTCTTTCCTAATAACTTCTTCAAACCTACAGAATGATAGGTAGCAAAATAATATACCTATCTTAAAACAGGGTTTTCAAACAGTTTAACAGTTCCTTAGGGTTCCAGAGAGGTTTACCAAATTTTCTGCAATTGTTTTATATGAATTTAATTATTTTAAATGTTTTAAATAATTTTAAAACTAATACTGGAAAAATTCTAAAACTACGAAAAACTATATTAAAGAACAGGCCGCCACCGTGGTTTGGATTCCACGTTAAATTGTAGGTCCTTCATTTCATCTCACAATCACCCTACCATTACACATTAGCGTAAGTGCGTATAACCCGAACGGGTAGTAAGACGCGGTGCTAATAATAATAATATATTAAAGAAACAGGCACTGAGGTATATGATATTTTTAAAAATGACATTGCACATCTTACAATGCTATAGAATGCATTTGAAAAGTAATATCGACCATTCAATACAAGTGTAAACCAACTGAGGAACCCTATTATTGACTCCCTTCTAAATTGAACACTTGCTAATTAAAAAATGTAAGCAGTTCTCCCTAGAAACAGAAATTTCTTAATACTCTTTCAAACTTCTGTGTCAGTTTCATTTGAAAGACTCCAAATAATGCAAAGTTAGCTGTTAAAAACTGTTACCAGATCAGCTGTGTCAATCAAGATTTTTTATATTATTTCAAACTAAAACAAAATACAAAAGCAAATTAGAAACTAAAGCTGATAAAAGGTTATGAAAATCCTCATTCATAGACCCATATTTCAAGTCATAGTTTTCATCAAAAATAATCATTTTTCTCATTGATTGACTTCATATTAAGTAAATATTATACATTTGAAGTTTTAAAATAACTGTATAGTAATAAAATACCACTTTTATTTGTTTTAAAAAATTGTTCTGCTTCTGATAATGTTTGAAAACCACTGGCTTAAATATATAGCTATTCTATAGTAATAATAAAGATAAGTAATTGTTCTACAAAAATAATAAAAATATGTAATTATTCTTATAAAAATATAATAAATTATGTAATTATTCTTATAAAAATATAATAAATTATGTAATTATTCTCTAAGACCAGGGGCATTAAAGGAAATATATTTGGGGTGGGGGTGGGGGGTTTAACCAATGTTTTTCCCAAATTTAATCATTTCAAAATTAGAAAAATTCCTAAGCAGCGAAGGAGAGTACAAGAAGGGCAATGTTGAGAATGGAGGGGAAGAGGGGGAGGCTCTCAGATTTTTTTTTTTTAATTTTGGGGTGATAATCAAGCCTTGAACAGAGCTTTTAGGCAACTGTATCTTTAAATTTATGTACATGTTCATACTGGATTTTTAAAGCTACAAAGCTTTTTCAGTGCATAAGGAAATAACTTGAATTATTATCTATTTCAGTTTACCTGCATCTGAGATAATATCCAATTGAACATAAAATATATTTATTTAGATTTTCAGATGTAGTTAAAATCGTGTGATTTAGATTTTTTTTTTAAATAACTGACTTTATTACAGCGGTTTCCAACATTTTTAGTTTATGACCATAACTTTTCTCTCTGCGGCCATTGCAACCCTTTGATAAATTATTATTATTATTATTATTAGCACCGCGTCTTACTAACCATTCGGGTTATACGCACTTACACTAATGTGTAATGGTAGGGTGATTGTGAGATGAAATGAAGGACCTACAGTTTAACGTGGAATCCGAACCACGGTGGAGGCCTGGCATTCTCCACATTCACAAGATGTCTTGTCAGAGGTGAAGGAAGGGTTTGGTAATCAGATAAATCTTTGCCGGGACCGAGGATTGAACCCCGGCCGCCAGCATAGAAGTCTGACACCTTACCCCTAGACCACCAGGTCACCCTTTGATAAATTAAAAGCGTTCAAATCCTAGTTTTTAAGTTTTTTTTCACTGCATATTACTACCAGCCTGGACTATCTACAGTTAACTACACCAGTGTGATAGGTAAAATTTAGAGGAAAGGTACCCTTATTCGCTTGGAGGGATATTAAAATAAACTACCCTTGGCCAGAATTAAAATTCTTACTCTACCTTCACTAACAAACTAAACCAAAAGAGCATGACATTAAACCCACAGCCCACTAATGCTTGTTTTAATTATCATAAATTGCTTATAATAATGATTGTATGCGACTAATATGTAGTAAAAGAGAATCAACAAGCCCGGAATTGGGAGATGATTTTATATTATGCTAGCAGCATTACAAGGCTGCCACAGTAAACAAGTCAGCAAGAAGCTATCAGAATGGAATAGCCAAAAGGAATCTAAGCAGTAAATAGGACGTTTTTAGCACTTTAACAACTTACATCTCTATTAGAATTACACATCTTCCTATAATCATTAAAATCCTTGAAAAAGTAAATTTAAAGCTAAAACCTCTATATTGTGAACACCGCCCAAAACACTCTTCGGCCCCGAGGATGGAAACCTCTGCTTTATTATAACACACTTGGAAGCGATATTTAACTAATTAGTTCCCTGAAATGTAGAACTCACTTTTCATTTTATCCAAAAATTAGCAATTTGGCCATGTTTATTTAAAAACATTTTCAACTGTAAAATAAAGCAACAAAAATTGGAATTCATTGATATTTCTACAGTATTTTGATACCTGTCTACCAATGTACTGTTTCATAACCTCATGGAAGTTACCCTAAAATGTTAATACTGGTATGTCAATAAGCTATTCAAAACATATTGTAATTCAGCGTGTGAGGGTGAAATTTTATTAAATAACTTATGGCAAATTCGAAATCAGTACTCTAAGCAAAATGGTTACAAGAAATTTCATGCAAATCGAACACTAAATAACGAATTAAAAAATGTATCCCAAATTTGAAATTGTTAAAGGATGAGAAAAAACTTATTTTTGTTTAATGTAGTCTTAATCAAATGAAAAATTATAAGAGTTGTAACAATGTAACATAGCCCTATTACTCTTCTTCCTTCATTGTTGCTTTGAGCCTATTTAAATTGCTTTCATGAAAGCCTATTTTAATAAAATAAAACCCGCCTCGGTGGCATAGTTGGCTAACACACTAGTTGTGTTGAGCTTTACTGCTGAGGACGGGGAGATCGAGGTTCGAATCTCAGTCGGGTGAACTGGGGGTGGTTTTTCCTAAATGGTTTTCCACTCTTCCTCCACGCAAATGCGGGTTCACTTCCTTTAATTCAGCCTTCCCAATTCCTAATCCATTAGCAAAATTAGTACTTAAAGCTTATAACCAGAATGGTTAGTAAGACGCGGTGCTAAATAATAATAATAATAATATTTTAATAATGAAATAAGATACAACAGTTCAATTCAAACTAGTATGGATACTTGCTAGAAAAATTAGTGTGTATTTCAGAAGTCAAACATTAACTCTAACCTCAATGCCCTCATTTTATCTGTTAGAGCTTTCGATAAGAAAACAATAAAATTTTGCATAACATTCATTGCATTTATGCCTTCAAAATTTAATAAAGCACAAAGCATTGTCTGTACAACATATGATAATTTGAATCATAAAATTGTGACAGTCTAGCAGCCATAAAAGTCACAACTAAAAACACTAAACCATAAACACAACATTGGCTGACAATGCTGCCACTTCATGTATTGCTGGCTTAGTGAAATTTTGCTACTGAGCATTTCATGTTCCCTTATGATACCGCATTCGGCATACACTCACTTGCTGCTGTATCTGCCTATTGACAATGGTGCTACTAGACTACTTGATTAACTAAGCTTTCTACAATTTACTACAGAAGGAATCGCCTTTCAATGTTTGATGATTTTTGAAGTTGGGATTTTTTTATAGAGTAAGGATCAACACCTGGGAAATTTTAAATTTGTCTGTACAAGTCTGTGGTTAAGGACTTCCCTTCATAATAGAAAGTAATGGGGTACATAATAAGCTTATAATTTTTCAACTCCAGATCTCAAGTTTCACAGAATTCCCAACTTTCAAGCGTTTAAACAACAACAACAACCCCGGAGTGACACCCCTTTATAGGAATAATAAAACTCCACAAAAAATTGTTCTTCCCTTAAGAATGTTTTAAAATCACTGACCTAAATTATGTAGTTTTTCTATACAAACAATAAAAACAATTTAAATCACAATTGAGAATCAAATAAATAAGCTGTCAAGTGATTATTAATGATGTTTGAAAAAAATAGCTCAATATAGTAATACTGTGGTGGTTACATAAGCCAAATAGCAGAAGACATTCTAATATTCATATCAAATACTAAACATTTAAAAACAAACTATACCTTACTAACAGTAATTAATTCTTAATTTTTATTGGAATAAAATTCTGTTAGATTAATTTTAGAGGTAGAATCACATATTTCCTTAAATGCAACAATAGTTCTCATTTCTTATTCTCTTGAAATAATTAAGATATAATAGGCGAGAATCCTAAAGTATGCACGTAAAAAATTTGGGACATGATATTATGATGAGGAATGATGCACAATCTTATTAATATAAAATTAAAAAGAGTAATGAAGTAATGAATTATAGTTGTCATTTCAAAATGTAATATATTCTTTTTACTCTATTTAACCATCCATTTTACCATGGTGGTTCTCTTGAAGTGGTTGGCTTTCTGTGTGTTCATGGACGACATCTGAAATTATGTTCAATAATTGGTATATTAAAAAATAGTTTCATAATTTACCCAAGTGTGGACAATGTGATCAGATACTGTACTGACCTTGCTGTTTGTTTTAACACTAATTTTTAGTAAAATTACAGTGTAATTTTGTGAATGGTAAAAAAAGTATTTGAGCTCTATAGTAGAATTTTCCTGTAACAGCTCAATATTAAAATTTTTCTGAAACTTAAATTGTTTGTATGTATTAAATATTAAAGACAATTCTGACAAAATAGTTAATAACAATTGTAACCATAATTTTATTTGATGTTTGATCATGTATATTAATAAAGGTAACGATTAAACTAAGAAATAAACCAGTGATTATTGAGAATATGGTTGATCTTCCTGTTAGGGGTTTAATCCTAGGATGAATTCTTAAAATTACTTACACTAATGCAATCCTGAGTCTCGCAAACCCATACTAGTTTCACTGCTGAGATGAATATATATATATATATATATATATATATATATATATATATATATATATATATATATATATATATATATATATATACTAATATATTAATATATATATATATATACTAATATATTAATTATATAATATATATGTATAATTTATAAGTTACTTATATATATAAGTTAATTATATAGTATATAATTATTCATACATTAATAGATTTAAATTTTTTTTTAGCTCTAACAGATTATTACATTTTGACATTATCTTATGAATTGTTTTGATTTGAATTAATATATGCATTTTTATAAAATATAATGTTTGAATTGTACATTATAAAACCTTTCTGACCTAAATTTTTGTCTTTCACTTGGAATTCAAACACACCTTTCACAAATTATTTGGCTGTGTTCTTTGCACACATGGTGGCAGCATTTTACACGTATCATGGAGTTTTTTCTGTCTTTTTTGCAGTACAAAAGATACACTGTCTTTTAATTTTCTTTAATTTTTGGCCGTTATCCTGCTGATTTTGAATTTTTCTTGTCACACCACAACTTTCCATGGCATTGATGACAGTATCTGGTAGCTTTTCATTATTTTCTAGTATATTCATCATGTGGGGAATAATAAGCTCTCTTAGAAGTTCTTTCAAAAAGATTCGATGTTTGTTTGACACTCTCTTGTTGTATTTTGGATTATGTGAAATATATATAAAATATGCAGTCAAGGTACCTACATAAAGAAGATTGAACCACAAAACTAAAGGCCATCTCCTTGTTTATCGTTTACAAGTATATGTTTGAACCATTTGATCCATAGAATCAGTCCCACTTTTAGTGGTATTGTAATAAATAATAATTTTTTCTTTCTGTATTCTTGATTCACTGCTTTTTCATTATGCAATGAGCTTAGAAGTACTACAGCATTCCTTTTTTTTTAGAACATAGCTCTCATTGTGACCATGTCCTTGAAACTTCACGAGCTTTAGAAGACTTCATGATTAGTGGAATATTCTACTAATTTTGATGAAGAGATTCTACAATGGTCAAACGCTGGTGAAGCATTTCTTCAACTAAGGGCACGCTAGTGAGATAATTATCCATTGTAATATTCCAACAAGAGTTTAGGAACTCACCACAAAGATTTTTGACAATTGTCTCCCAAATTTCTTTGTACCTACATCATCTTTAGGCTGTTTATATGTGTAAATAATTACATTGAATGCATATGAGTCTGTGGGATTGCATACCCAAAATATGTGAATGCCATATTTTGTAGGCTTAATATTACTATTGTAAAAACTTGCAGCGTACCATAAATGGGACAAGCTGCTCATCTACTGTTATTGATTCATGGGGCAGAAATTGACTTCAACAATTTGAAAGGAATATGTCCCAGATGTGTCTGAATGCAGTAAGTTGATCACACTGAAGGAGAAAATTTCTTGTCCTCTTATCATCAAATATGAGGAAACCGCATATAGATTCAACTTACTGACTGACATTGTTGAACGATACATAGGGTTTGAAAATGGATCTTCAAAATGTTCACGAATTGGTGTATCCCAGTTCTTTTCATATCCAGTAAGCAGTACGAGACCACAAAATGCCAACGTCTCTTCTTTTTTCACCTCTTTCCAAATTTATTCTTTGAAATAGCAAAACACTTGGCTTCTCTGTTTGTACGGTTGCAAATTTCACCTATTATATTATCTTACATTAAAATATTCTAGGCAACTTTTGGTGACATTGAAGTACATTTTTCTACATACAACAAATTGAGCTAACAGCAAATAATACAATCAAAATGTTAATTATAAAACCTTATAAGAACAACTTTGGCTCTTTCTGACAACTGCTCTAACAGAGTATACAAAAGTCCAAGATGTAAAGGAAGGGGTAATTAGGAGAGGGGGCTGAATTAAGGTGAGGGGAGTGAAGGGTCGGACGGACCTCACACATGTGCATTGCTTTTGTCATTGAAATAACAGTCTCGTTTACACTAAAGCACTGAATTCAAAGCACAATGCAAGTACCAATAGAAGTGGGTCTGAAAGACCTCAGGATTGCATACTACGTATATGTTTGGTTTTAATATAATTTAAATTTTATTATAATGGGCATATTAATTCAAGTTTATTAATATCTACGTGAAGAACTCCTAAAGGTTAAGGCAGTAAATCTGAATGTTGTAAAAATATAATGCTGTAACATTTGAAACAGGTCCGGGAGACCCAAGAATGCATCATAGGATTAAGAGGGATTTCCATTGATAGCTTCGGATACATTAAAAATAATTTTTTAAACACTCTTAACTTTAATTAAAATAAAAACAACATATTTTGGCATAGTAATTTTTAATATAAATAATAATTTGTTGAATGTGTAAAAAGAATGAAAAATAGAAGAAACAAAAAGTTTGTTTGGTTTTTAAATAGTTGAGAAACACATCATTAGAGAACTACATGAATATTACCTTTATTCATGTTTAGAGGTGAGAATAAGACATCATTCTGCTTGAGTGGTAATGAAACCTTGCAATGTGGGATTTTTTGCTCTTCAGGACCTAGCCAGCTAAGTATTACTGGCAAAAATATCAGTCCATGGAATACACCAAATGTCACAACACCAGAGAACAACTAAAAACAAAATTATATTATGAGTTTTTTTAGATATAAAAAAATCACTCATTCTCTAATTAATTAGTTGGTATTAATTTCTTAGTCGTTTGACATGAGCAAGAGATATTTTATATTTAATAATATAGTGATCTTTGCACCATTTATAATATGCATTAGTTGGCTTAAAAGGTGATGTAGAGGATACCGCAGTTAGGAAAAATATAATTTAAAATCACCCACCATTAAAACACTTTTGTGGCAAAGAAAATGGCATTTATCACAGGCCTGGCTTCTCAGAATTAGTTCTGCTATTTAGTCTAACATAAGTTAATATTCTTTGTAAGAAATTAGTATTATTTCACAATATCATACTAAAATTATTGTAAGTTATCTTTAATATGTTGAAAGTATAATTTATTTTTACAAGTACAATTAATCTGTTACTTATCTTACAGTTATGTTCCTATAATGAGTTAAAAAAATGATTGAATTAGTAACTATTTTATGTCTCATTTAGGGGCAAGAATGTTGAGGTAAAGGAAATGTAATGATGATAATAGTAATTTGTGCTTCCCATTGTGACTTTTATCTCGGTAGCAAGTGGTTTGTGAGTATGTATCTAATCTTATTGCTTCCTAATTATATTATTCTACTAAACTCATCTAACCCTTCTGACATATAGTCCCCTTTCAAATGGTTCTTTTAACTGATTTGGATGTTGAGAAGGAATATAAAAGGATCTATTTTCTATATAAATGCAAGAGGAAAAATATAGTCTTGGTGCAACTCCTTAAAATAATTATAATGTGTTGTGTTATTTGTCAACCAGAATTAAAATATTTATTTTACAGCTGTAGCTAGTAGAATTTGATGTATGCTACCCAAATGACAGGGTTCAACCATCATTCATATTTTTAAGGAGTATTTCTTAGGGCTCTGCGAGTACTCGTATTCTGAGCTTCGAGCCAAGCTCGTCGCTTAAGTTTGAGATCGAGATCAAAAGTTTTGTAGGCTTGTCATTTTCGAGCTTCCACTTGATAATCAATTTATAAAACTCAATAGTAAGCATAGTCTATTTAATTGAGATGATATCAGCATTTCCACTTATAAATCATTCGGTTACTTAACAAATGGTTAAAAATTAATTTCAACTCTCACATTATTTAATAATGTAATAGAATCTTAAAACCACTTTTGACCGGTAACTTTATTCATTATTGTCATCGATTTTGAATCATACTTGATTGAAGTTGTTTACTTGTATTCCCATTAGTGATGGGCACAATCGAGTAAAAATAATCGAGTAACTCGATTGTGTTGTGAAATCAGGAATAATGGATTCTTCCGGAATTACTCGAGTAACTTTACTCGGACCTTGTTATTCTTTTATTCTCTTTTCTTACCAGATAAGTGAGAATTGATCTTATTGGTTGGACTGTTCACCATGATATTTTCATTTAAAAGGCATATTCCCTTAAAGCTCATTTTTCATCAACAATTTCTGCTGCTATGCAAAAATGACCCTTTATGGTTTAAATGGTGGACGTGCATTTTCAATACAAAATACTCTCAGATGTAAAGTACACAATCAAAAAGAATGCTCACAAGCATATCACATTTTCGATTCTTTTTAAAAGTACTTAATGAAAGTTATTTGACCTTTTTACTTGGCACCTCAGCAGTCTTATTTCCACAATCTTATCGTCGAGACTAATTATAGTCTTTCATAATTATCTTACTAATCATAATTTCTCCTTAGTAAAATATGATTATTTATAAATTGAAACTAATTAGAGTAAGTTACAAAATAGAAAAGAAATTAAAACTGTTTTCACTTTTAAAAAGGTACAATTATTATCAATTTCTTTAGCATGAATGCATTAATAAAAGTTTTTTTATTAAAAAAAAAGCACAAAACTGTGTTTAAACACTTCTTAAAACGCATACTTCTGTATTGACTGCATGCAAGTGAAACCTATAAATAAGGTGGTGGAGGTCACTGTCAGTGTCAACTGCCTACTACAGGAAGAGATTATGGACATACTATTAGTATCGAATTCCATTGCAAGACTCTCAAGTAATGTTGTCCCACCGATTGCCACAGGACGATATGAGTAGTTTTACTCGATTCTTTTTAAAGAGAATCGAGTAATTACTCAATTTTTAGAATTACTCGATTGTGCACATCACTAATTGCCATGACAAAGCAATGAATTTAAAAATAGCTAAGAAAATTAATAAATAATTGAATGATTCTTTTTACTATTTTTACCTGGTTCCTTTCTAAAATAATAATTTATGTTAAATTAAAAATGTAATATCAAGAATATATTATTATATTAAATGTTTTCAAACTTAAGATATTTGAAACTCGTATTAAATATATGTTTAGCTACAAAACTAGCTCTAGTTAAGTTACTATTTAGTTGTAGAATTATGTTGGTTAACCTGTTTAAAATCAATGTTGATCTTATTTATTGCAATACATATTTTACCAAACTTACCACATTTATATTAAAAAAGCAATTACTCTTTCATATTGTTTGCTAGAAATATTATTTTAGTCAAATTATTTTTAATTTTAAAGCATCAGCATCAACTTTTATAGGCATTAAATATTGAAGTGAAGTAAATTTCTCAATAAAATAATGTTTAGCGAGAGCCTGTACAATGCGCATGTGCAACTGTGTATAGAGGAATGGGAATGGAATAGAAGACGTGATCATACGCAATTACACTAAGACATAATAAATGAAATAGGTAACACTTCATATTTCCATTTGTTTGATGATTCTTACATTTTCTTATACTGTAAATTAAGTTACTGATGCATATTTTGGGGAAATATTTGTTTATTAAAATGTCAATTTTATTAGCTTTTTATCAAGAAATTGTAGAAACACTCCACAATAATGTAAAGTGATAGTGAAAGAAGCCAACATAAAAGGATAGTTAGGTTAGTCCTAGATGTAAACAGACACACTTCTCTATTTTCTTTCTACACTTTTACACTTCTTACTTCTTCAAACTTCCACAGTTGCACATTGTTTTGAATTTTCGGAAATATTTATTTTATTTTTCATATGAAGAGACATTAATGAAAAAGTAATATTCCTGAAAATTCAAACTAGTGTGCAACTGTGGGAGTTTTGAAGAAGTGGAAAATATAAAAGTTTAGTAAGACATGAAGAGAGAAGTGTGTTTGTTCCTATCTAGGCCTAACCTAACTAGTCTTTCAGGTTGGCTTCCTTCACTATCACTTACTTTACATCATTGTACAGTATTTCTACACTGTCTTGTTATACATTTCCAAGCCATCATGCAATTATTCATTTTATTAATTTTTTCTATAATTGTTAGTGTAATTTTAATATCCTTAAAGAAATGAGTGTTGAAACCATTTTAATTATTCTTTTATTAGATTTTTATTCGAGTGTTTATCATTTTTTTAATTGTGTTTTATAAGAGTTATTTCCAATTTGAAAACTGATATTTCCATTATTAAACCTTTTTTTTTCAAAAGTATTTACTATTTATAAAAATGAGTGTCATTCATATTTTAAGAACATGTGTTTTAATTTACTTTTTATCAATGTAAAATTATGAATATACAATACTCGAACTTGACTCGAACTCGGGAGCTTTTAGAAATACTCGACTCAGGTTCGACTGGAATGAAAAAACCCAAGCTCGCAGACCCCTAGTATTTCTCCATAATAACCTTTTTCATGAAGATGTATTTACCTGCTTTGGTTGCTGTGTGGTCTAACTCGCTAGTCTTGCAGTAGGCTAGACTGCTGATGATAGGTATATTGGGGTTCAAATCTCAGTCAAGTGTACTGAGGGTGGTTTTTTAAAAATGATTTTCCACTATCCCTTCACGCTAATTAGAGCACAATTCATCTGAATATAACCTTCCTAATCCCTAAAACCATTAGCATTATTAGTACATAAGCATATAACCCGAATGAGTGGCAAGACGGGGTGCTAAAAAAAGGGTGGAGTTATATTAGGTTATTAAAAACCGCATTCATTAGTGACTTGGTAGTCTACTTTATTCTTCAGCTGGTACAATATTTATATGCACATGATAATAAAATGAGATAAAAATGGAATGATCTTAGGTTATGGATACAGTGGTTATACACATATTTCAACCAGTTGAAAAATGGCACGAGAATCAAACCCGGGACTTTTAAGTTTGGGAACTATTGCTCTACCACTAATCTATCCAGGAGTAGCCAATAAATCCCATACGTCAATAATAGACTCTGCCTTAAACTATGAGTGAAAAATGACCCAGAGCACAGAACAAGAATCTTGAATAACTCCCTGGTATAAAGAGAATTTGTACACAAAGTCAAAGTTCTGTGATCAACTATACATTGATTTTATTAGGAATGGATGTCTGGAGCACCTTTTATAAAATAATTTTTTGCAGTGAACAATGAATATTACCATATTATATGTGTTATTTTATAAGTATTGATAATATCTATCAAAAATGATAACTGTAGATCTCATTACTTAATGTATAAATACTAAAAAGTATATCTCTTAATATTTTCATAAAAAAATGGTTATATTATGGTAGCCACCAACAAAACTAGCCACATGTGCAAAGTGAATTCTTTATCTGTTCAATAAACACATACAAAAAGCATGTTTTGAAAAAAAAGTTTGAGGAAAGTCAATATAATTTAATGTTTTCTATAGTTTTATTCATAAGTTAACAACTATGTTAGCTTACTCCAAAATTTTTAATAGAGTTTTGATCCAAATGTTCATATAAAATTTATAAAATGATTTTTATATTTTTGTAAACATAAATTGTTTCAAGATCATGAATAAAAAGAATTAGCCTACTGAATTACATACAAAAAACGAGCCAAGTGAATGTATCTTTAGGTGATCTTTTGTCAGATATAATATAAATTGTGTGTGTGAGAGAGAGAGAGAGAGAGTGAGAGAGAGAGTATGCATGCATGTGTGTGTTCTTAAACAGCCGAGTTCTGATGCATATAGATTAAATATTTACAGCTAAAATGAGTACATATACATTTTTTTTACCTTAAAAAATGTTGTAAATAAATAAGATTGACTAAATCCTAGTAGGAAAAATGCTAGGAAAGTACTTAAGCCACCATTAAATACTGCAGCACCAATTAAGCTGACTGCTCCTATTGCACGTTCTGAAATTAAAAACATGTTAACATATAGATGAAAGTATATAGGTTATATGTAAATTAACACAACTAAAGCAACATAATTGAATCAACTAATATAGCAAAATGTTTTGATAAACTTATAAACTATCAATATGACATTGGTTTCATATCAGCACTCATAACAGGAAAGCCGTCTTGAATTAAAAATAAATATCCTGCTGACACTATAAAAATTTACGATCAAAGTCCCTGTTTATAATTTACAAGAGCTCCTGCTAACTACATTTGTGTAAAATCAAACATTTGCTTAATTTTTACATTCATTCAGACATTGTATGATTTAATTCACAAGTGTTTATTGGAGTGGGGCCCCAACTCTGCATGCCACCCCAAGACCCTTACATACATAATTCTTGCATTGCTTGTAAGTGAATTAACAATAAATAAATTTCTTTCAATTCTACATTGGCATATTTACTTTTACCTTTTTAATCAGTCTCTAGTGTGATACATTTTGTGACATTAAAAGAGGAACTCTACCACTCAGAATACATTTTAAATTATTTCAAAACATGAATAACATTATATTTTTCTACATTAGAATTCAAATATATTATCTCTTTCACATAGCACTGTGGTGTACCCACCCTTCCCCCATGTAACACCATGCTAGCACTAGAGCTTCCCCCTATTCTCCTCTCAACAGCATTAAGTGGTTTATGGATGACCCCTTTACACATCTTCATAACCAAGCTAGAAAGCTATCTCCAGACATTGGTATCATTGTTCAATAATCTCCTTTATATGAACTCGGATACTTCTTCTGGCTCATTTAATTTCTTCTAGTTATATCCGCATTTATATCTTCTGGCAGGAGTCTCTTTGTAATATTATTTGCAATATCTCCAGATAATTCCTGAAAAAGGTTTTCTTTTTCATGAACATTTTAATTCTCTGACTAATCTTGCCATCTATAAAGCAATTAGGATAAAATGTGTCCTTGCACTGGTGTTTAATATAATGTCACAAATTCCTCTTGCCACTTTCTTGCTTCGGCTTATGTGAATAATCTTATGGTCCAAGCTGAAAGAAAATGTAACTTATTCATCAACTCAGTAATCATAGTTTATATTTTTCTAGTAATGCCATTTATACATTCATGATTTAACTTGAGTCTTTCTCTTGCAATAGATGTGACTCATCAGGGTGAGTACAAACAAATTCTAAAAAGTGGTGCAAAACCTCCATTATTATTATATGTGTATGTACACTTCTGCTGAAGTGCTTGCAATCCAAGATCTACCTTAGTGTTGTCACACTGTAAACATTCACTTGGGCAAGATATCAATTAATTCTACTCTCTTGGTGTATGCACCTATTGTGCATGGATGTAATGAACATGGGATAACTCTCCTCAGATCCGCGACGAAGGGGAAATATTGATAGTATGGTACAAGGAACGGCCAGGATTCCAAGTTCACAAGCTAAAAATATGTTTTGTAAATATAATAAAATATTAATGAAAACAATAAAATACCTATCCATATTAAGGATTAGTACCAAGCCCACCAGCTGGGTGTCCTGAGGCACTATATTGCCCTGGTCATTGAAAACTATGTAATGGTTCTTAGCAAGGCAATTATTCTTTCTTGGCACACTGACAAATGTGTTTTATGATTTCATGACAAGTGTTGCTAGTTTTTGAAAACATCTCACAATTATATCACAAGTTCAGTACCCTTCTAAGTAATTGGAAGTTTCACAGAGTCAATTATTTTTTGATATAAATTAAATTTCACATGTGAAGAAAGTCAGGTAGTGATTCTAGTTAAAGTTAAAGTTTAGTATTTCATCATATGAGTCAAATTTCATTGTTTTGTTATGTAATAATTTGCGTGTATTATTTTTGTTTTGTAAAAGATACAAAAAAATTGTACAAACCCAAATCTAGTATCACAAAGATAGGGCTCCCCATCTACCATCCCCACCTTTTACTTTGATACCAGACCCAGTTTGAGCACTTGGTGGGTCTGATTCTCCTGGTAGTAGTATTTACTGTCCTGAAGGTGACTTAATTGCATTTGAAGTTCTTTTTAAGATCCATACAATTCAATCACACCACACATCCTCTCTATATGGCCTAAGTATTTGTCTAGTGTACTCCCAGTATTTATTGAAGAAATAGATATTTCAGGGTGGCTAAATATTGCTCTTCTTCTTGGTAGCCAAAGTGCATCACAGTACTTCCATAAAAGATTATTTCTCTGTCTCCTAACACAAAATTAACTTACTTTCATTCTCAAAGTTTGTTAAAATTTGGAATGTGTGTTGTGCCACCTTGTAGACATGGCTAAAAGGTTGTAAGCAGATTATTTTCCAAGATTTGTTTGAATAGCTATTTGTTACCTTGGTAGCTCCAGTGCAGGTAGATCATGTTCAAAGCTATATTGTAAAAGAATTATTTTAGTTAAGAGTACAAACTCTTTTTTCCCTGCTTTATTGGACATGAATGAATTAGTCATAATCATTCGTGGCAGTTCATTTTGTTAGGCGGAGTTGCCAGGCTCCATATCTTAACTTTGATCAGAGACATCTGATGCAAATTCATCATCATCATCATCATCATCATCATCATCATCATATCATTAATCTTGTGATTGGTTTGCTGCAGCTCTCTATTTTGCTTATCCTGGACCAAATTTTTTATTTATTTGAACCTTACTCTATTTGCTATCTGATTCATTTAAGTAGAATCCTGATTATCCAACCTATAAGGGGCAGACTGGTGATCAGATAACCAAAATGTTGGGTAATACGTAAACAAGGAGAAAGGCTGGAACAAAACAAATTAAAATTAAATTGAAGTGCAGAATTGAAACAAAATAATGATTAGTAATTACTTCATAGTATAAATAGTGCAATAAATTACAAAACTACTATTTTATTCATATAAACACAACAAAGGATTTTAAATCAATTTAATGCAACTTTTATTATCTATTGCTATATGTAAAACACAAAAGTCAATGTTAAAAAAAAATTGGCAATTCAAATTTGTTTGCCAGCTTTGCTTCTCTTTCTTGCAGCAAGGTCCCGCCAATAGCACATTATATATGTTGGATAAAACAGAATGTCGGATAATCGGAACTCTACTCTACTCCAATCTTGGTTTCCTTTTTAATAATACTTATCACTGTGTCTTACTACCAGTTCGGGTTATACGCTGTTTCCTTCTTGAATTTCTCCCCTCCACTACTAGTTTGGAAAAACCATTACCGTTATAGGGATGAGTAAGGATTAAATTAGAAAAGTGGGCCCATATTTGCAGAGTGGGAGAGTGGATAGCCATAAAGTAAAAACCACCTTCAGTACACTCGACCAGAATTTTAAACCCAATCGCCCTTTAACAACAAGAATCATTAAGAGTGACACATTAGACCAGAGGTCCCTAACCCTACCACGGGTGCCATGGTGCTTGCCGAGCCTTTAGTGTCTGCCCGCCACTTTTTGACCACAGCTGAAAAGTTCTTGACTAATAATTTTAATTTGTCAATTTTCCTACAAAAATCAAGTTTGTGCTTATCTCCAGGTATTCTGTTCTCAAGAAGTTGTTGAGTGAAAGCCTCCCCCCCCCCCCTTTTACCAATCCCTCCCTCTCATTCCTTTTTCTTTGCCGGCTCATTTACAAAGTGTACTTTTACCTCGGAACCACCATATATTTTAAAAATGTACCCAAGCACCAAAATGGTGGTGAGTAGTTAAATAATTCCTTGTGTCTTTATTTTGGTCTTGTTAAAACTATAAATAAAGCAGTATTTGTTTAAATTTATTTTTTTGTCTACTTGGAGAAGGTTGAACACCCCCCCCCCCCCCCACCCTCCAATGTCTACGGCCTTGAGTATTACCCACAACTGCATGTAACATCACAATCACTGTTGGAAACTTAACATAGCAGTTGACCGGCCGTGTGTATAGCGTTGAGGCTAACCTATGAGCCTGGCAAGAGTTAGTAAATTTGCCTTGAAAAAGTAATTGGTGCCCGCCGCACTATCGTTAGTTTTGAATGTGCTCTAAGGTACAAAAAGGTTGGGAACCTCTACCTTAGACCATTCAAACATTGAAGTGGGTAGTAATACTTTTAATTTTAACTCTAATTTCTATGAAAATATAATCTTTTGTGTGAAAATGACAAAAGTTGTATTAGTCGTGAATTAAATATTTTAATTATGTAATCAATCATTTAGTGGCTATCATTTGTCTTTAAAAATTTACTACAAATTTCAGTTGTTGGACTAACGATGAGTTACATAAAAAATCCCACAAAAAATCTAATCAAAATTAAACTAATATTTAAATTCCAAACAATTAGAAATTTGACAATAGAAAATGGTACATCAATTTAAGTATATGTTAATATAGTTCAACTTTTACAATTTAAATATGATAATTGGTATTTGGGGAAACAGTCATATGATACCATAAGATAAATGCCATTTTGAATCTTAGATGGCTCATCCCATAATGACTTATCTGAAACTATTTTCGTACAAGCCCATGAGTATATTAACACTTTTCAGTGGTTTACTGACGTTTAACATGATAAGTGTCAAAATATACTAGCTTGGCTTTAGAATAATTATACACCACACATTTTAAGTCTCAAATACATAATAAAAACTAGTGATTTAAAATCATGCCTCACAGTTCTGTTTGACAAATGTAAGTATTTTTTAAATAATATTCATAGCTATGTTGGTAAGGATAAATATAATATTATTTAATTAAGAAATAACTTTTATATTAAATGTGTTAATAACATTATGATTTGTATAAATAATAATACTTAGCACCACATCTTACTAACTGTTTGGGTTATACGCGATAAACAACTCCACATCATGTAGTCAAGTCTTAAAATTTTCTGAATACTACATTTTCTTTGATTGTTATTTATTAGTAACTTTTATTTCAAAACCTATTCATCAACTTAAGATTGTTCATAAAATCATAGCTTTGTATGTTATATTTAAAATGCAACTTATCTACTTTTAATCATCATTTTTCAAATTAATTTTCTATAATCATTTTGTCTTCATTGTTTTATGTATTATAGGCTTTAATATTATTTAGTTGACTCCATTATCATCAATAAAATTGTTATTTGTTACTAAAATCAATTTAGCAACTCTTTACTTGACCACTTGATGTAGAGTTGAACCATCCTCAGTACACCTGAATGGGATTTTAACCCCAATCTTCCTATCATCGGCAGTTTAATTTATTGTGAGTGTGATACCTTAGGCCATGCAGCCACCGAAGCAGATTTAGGGAAAATTATTGAAGAAGTAGCTTAAACTACCGTTTGGTTTTTCCACTAATCTTCACAAACATAGTTCTAATCTTTAAGAATTTTAAAGTCATTTACTGGAATCTCTCTTTTCTAAAGAGTCAACCAAAATGCACTAAGATTGTTTCCCCCTTAGTATAAGTTAATATGGCTTACTTAGAACAATCATTTTAGGATCTTAATTTTAACTCCCTTCCCCATCCTCCTGATTTAGTTTATGTGTGTTTTTTAATATTGTATCTTACTACGCATTCAGGTTATTCCCTTATATATTAATTATGCAAATGGGCTAGGGGGAAGAAACTCTGAATTTAGAGCAAGTATACCTGCTTTTGCATGGATAAAGTGAGGGAAACCATTTAATGAAAAATACCCTCAGTACAACCGACCGGGATCAAACCATGATCTCCCTGTCATCGGCAGTTTAGTCTATTGCGAGAGTAGCAACTTTGATCATGCAGCCACTGAAGGGGGTCTTTTTGTGTGGTAACTGAAATTTAAAATAATAAACTAGAAATGAGTGAAAGTAGGATAATAGTACAACTGCTGTTTCATATAATAGCAAACACATAAAAACATCACAAATAGGGCTATCTTAATATAAGGGGCAAACGGCGCAATTGCTCAGGGGCACTTGGTGGATGTAAATGAATTTTTGAATTTTATCATTTTCATAAAATCTCACAAATACATTTACTGGATAGTATTCTCACTCTTCAGTAGTGGACAGACAGATGGAAAATTCTCCAAGGTGAAATTAAAACAAGCAATGCTGACATCAAACTGCTGCCAAAGCCTTTGTCAACAACAGGGTGGTTTGCAAGACATAATGCATGCAGAGCATTGTCGGCATTATACCACACTTTTCTTTAAGCTTCAACAACATTTGCCAATAACCCATGCGAAAAACTGTAAACATGAGCTGAGACTGAAGGTTTGTGTGCTAACTTTACTAAGTTGGAGACCAAAATACTAATCAAATTTTGAAAAGAGATTCTAGAACGGTTTGACAACGTGAGAAAGTCTTCAAAGTATTACTACTAATTTGAATGACATAATCCTGATGTATAATTCACTGAGAAGTTATGTGTAGGATCTCAAAGATAGATTTGACTACTATGAATGTGAAGGTAGAAAAATATCTGGGTGGTAAGAGTATGGATATGTAAGAAAAAAGTCAAGAGGTGAATACTTCAGTGTGATGAAGTCAATAGAGACAATGACACAATTTTTGACTGCAGAGGAGATATCAGGATAAACATTTTTTTGTTTACCATTGATAAACTGGTTGTGGAGCTTTCATGCAGAATATCTGCACATTCAAATTTTGACTTAAGATTTGGCTTTCTAAGTAAATTAACTTCGATGCCACTCCATGGTATTAGAGAATGTGCCAGGAAAGCTGTTGAAGCATATACCAACAATGTGGAGAGTGAATTCATTGAAGAGTGTGTCCATTTCCAGGAGTCCTCAAAGAACTAACTGGATGATGAGTCACCTGGAAATTTTTTGAAAACTATTCTAAACAAAGACCTAATTGTTACTTATATGAAGGTAGAAACTTTCCACCAGTTTTTTTAATTCCTTCTACCAATGCAAGTTGTGAACTATCCCCCCCCAGTTCTGAGAAGGGTGAAGAACTACTTACGGAACTCAACCAGGGAAGAGAGACTTTCGGTGATGGCTTCTTTTGCCATAAATGATGAATTGCTGCGTTTGACACTTTAATTCACAATTTTGCTGCAGTAAAATCTCGGGAAGTGGACTTGTAAATAAAGAGTGAGAAGATTATATACAGATAGTGAGTAGAATGATCAATGACCTTGCTTGTTCTTGATGCGGTTTTTCTTTAAGCTAAAATTTTAACTACTACCTATTTTAAGAAGTTATTTACATTTTTGTGATTACCTGATGTGCTTCATAAGTATAAGTAGTAAATTTGGCCTGAGTTCAATCATTTGAAATTCTTCATTGTTTTGGCAAGTAAACCCATACCTTTGATTTATTATTAATATTTCTTCACTTTACATAGTAGCATAAAGCAATAACTGGGAAAAAAGTTGGGATGCATGTGAATGTTGGTAAAAGAGAGGGGGTGGGGGAGGCGGGCGCCTAGCCAGCATTCCAGCATTTGCCCATGAGCGACGTTTACCTTAAGATGGCCCTGATTGGAAGACAATGTTGGTAAAGTAAAGTCTTAGTCTACTCAAGATAAACATGTTAAAGTTAAACATTTCAGTGGATAAACTTCATTTTCATATTCTATTATAAAAAAAAAATTGAAACATAATTTAAAACTTGGCAACAACGATATTAATATATTATATATATTATTTATTACATGGAAGTTGAAACAAAACATTCCAGATTTTGAAATGATAAGATATTAAATATTTTTTTGAAGATTTTATTCTCCACGGTTTCTTTAAATTAAGCTGTTTTATAAAAATTTTACATTAATTTACTTGTTTTATTTTAAACAGCTCACACTTATATTTCTCTAGTGCAAACAAACAGCTTCAGAATCCAATCCACAAAGCTCTCAGCAAACTCAAGTTTTAACAAGTAGCTAGAGGAACCACACAACATTTATCAATCTTAACCATGGTCTCTAGAATAACATGTTTTAGTGTGACTGTGCTCAAATACTGCCAAGCATCTTGATATCACCTTACCAACTAAGCACTGGTCACTGACTTCTTCAATAACACTCCATTATACTATATGGATTTTAAATATGCTTACAGCCACTGTGGTACCTATCAACCTTTTTTTGAACTAGGTTTTATTCCCTCTATCAGCCTTTGTTGAATAAGATACATACCTAAAAGGCATGGACTAAGTTGGGTTTTTGTTATTTTTGTTTAGTGTGCATGTTTAAAGATTCTTAAAATATAATCAAAATATACAATAGGTAAAACAAACTATGCCTCTTAATGACAAAGACACATGCCTACTCTGGTAGAGAAACAATAATAGTATGAACAGATGACTATCAAACATTGAACAAAATGAGAATTTGTTTCCAACCTTGATCACAAGGAGCGGTGGATTAGGATAAAATTAATTTAAGCTCTTGAACATGGTTGATAAACAAGGATGCTTGTAATATTCAAACACATCCAAAGATAATTTGTTCTGTGTATTCTACTTATGAAAGGACTCAAAACTCCTGAAAAATAATAATATTAATTCCTTCTGTAGACCTGTAGTTTTATGGTAAATATCTAGGCTTCATTTTTCTATCCTACTTTCATGTTTATTGAAACCAGCCATCTGGCATCCACTTTTTACTTTGTCTAAAAACTAAGAAAGAATTGAAAATAATACTTATACCATTCTTTGTTCCTGGTAATCTTGTAAATTCATGGCCAACATGAGCAGCATAATCAACTGCCAGCCCAGCACACAAAAGAACCATAATGGAAGTAGAAATTTCAATAGTCAGCCCAAACCAATACATAATACCTACAAGATCGGTAACTGTGAATATCACGCATGATATCACTAGCAAAGCAGTTCTAATATTCTGTATTAGAACTAAGGTGACGATCGATACAGCTCCAATCGTAAGACCTAAATTTCTTATTAACTCTTCCCCAATAATCTAAAAATAAGAAATAATAAAAATATGTTACATAAAACACTACAAATACTAGGCCAAGATCGTGACACTACCACACTTCAATATAATATTTTCATCACTTTATTCTGCTATTTTATCAAACTTTTTACATTAATGACACTTAAGATTGTCCAAAGCTCAAAATGAAACTTTTCAATATTAATTTTTAATTAAACCTGGTTATTTGCTTCAATGAAATTGAGTATTTGTGAAGTAAATGCTGCTAAGTCCAGTCATTTTACATATCAAACTGTATTTTCTATGAAACTTTTATGTTATTTATACTATCAAAGGGCTTAAAAGCCTCTACTGATAAATATGAAGCTGTTCTCAGATTACATAAAAGGAAGTGAGCTTGGTTACCCTGGAACGACTTATAAAAAAATTAGCCACAGTGTAATCGGTCTAGGTGAGATTGCTATCTTTTAGGGTAGGCCTATACAGGGTGTGTGCTACCAATATTTTGATTGATTAATTATTTTCATGTAAGCCTTTTTTCTACTTAAATGAAATATTTATATGGTGAATAATGGGTGTAATAACATCCTGCCTACTATAATTCAGTCAAAAATATCATTGTTAAGAATTATGGAATTGTCAACCTCGGTGCTCTTGGAGTAAAGTGCCCACCCCAAGACCCAATGTTTGTGGGTCAAAACCAAGCTGGGGCCGATCGATTTTTCTTGAGCGATAAAAATAGTTATATGCAACCTTATATCCTTCATGACTTTTAGCTTGGCATTAACCCATACAAGACCACCTACTGGCTACACTTGGTTACTATAAAAAATAAGTTTTAAGAGGTTTGCCAATAACTTTTTACAACATTGAAATTAAATATAGGGTTTTAAAATCTACTTACCTGAATTATCACGAGGAAGCCAACTGAACAAAGACAAAAAGGCATAGTAGAGTCTGGTCTTAAAAAAATAGTGATTTCATGAAATCTAGGTTCTTTAGTGTTCATAAAAAAAGTATAATGTAAATAAATGACTATCAGTTTTATCCCTTTTTTCAGTCTATTAAATTTAAAAAGATGGTTTAAATAACAATATATTTTATATCAAGATGTGGTATTGTTACGAGTCATGCACTTCATTATTAAACATTATAAATATGTGTATTTACATTGGCTTTATTAGTTACATATATATATAGAATAAAGCATTCCATACAACATTCATTTTCTGAATGAGAGCTTAAATTATCTCTGATTAATTATTTAGTAAACATATTGGTGGACTAATTATTGGTTAAAATTTTATTCTCAGTATTGCCTATTATAGGCCTACACACCTTGAATCTATTTTAACACAGCTATCCCTCTTGAGCATGCTTATCTCAATTCGCAAAGTCAACATGTGATTTTCAAGTTATCTTTTCACCACTCTATTGTGTGTCTTTAACCAAAGTTGAGACATGATAGATGCACACGTGAGCATTAATTAAGTTGTAGGAAGAAAAAACTAAAAAATAATGTATCTCACAACAATTTTAAGCTGTACTGGTAAAAGGCGATCTTTTAATGTATCAATATTATCTCACTGAAATCTAATTTAGATTGCACTAACCAGCAGGCCATTGATTTAGGATGGTAGCTTTTAACTCCTCATAGTGTGACATAATTTCAGAATGGGTGTGCGTCAACAAATAGTATTATATTAAATTGCAATCTTGATAAAATCAATGTAATATAGGGACTAAATGTTGGAAACTGGCTCTGAAAAAGTTGGAAAAATCAAGGAATTTCAAAATATACTATGTCTGGACACCCTGGCTTTAGTTTAGTCTTCAATTGTGTGCAGAAGCTATTTTCCTATATTCTCTAGACTACTTCCTGTGGAAGATGTAGTAAAAGCTTTGAAATAAGGGTGTTTGTGGATATGTTAGCGTTTTTACTTTTACTTGCTCTCTCTTTCTATACAACTCTATCATATGTATTTAATCATATATTATAATTCTAAATATATGTAAACTACAATGGTGTACTGATCTTTCATAATTTTATAGAAACTGATACTGTTCTATTAAGTGTTATTTTGAATCATATTGTCCAATTTGATGTATGGAGGCCATAGTATATGAGACAGTGATGAAATATGAACTGTAATTTTATATTTAGGATTGCGTCCTACAACCCATTCGGGTTATACGCTTATGTACTGATTATGCTTATGGGTTAGGGATGAAGAAGGTTAAATTTAGATTAAGTGTACCTGCATTTTTGTGGAGAGAGAGTGGGAAACAATTTAGGAAAAACAACCGTCAGTACACCTAACCGAGATTGAACAATGATCTCTCTGTCATCGAGCTATTGTAAGAGTAGAGTTAGAACATGCAGCCAATGAAGTGGATAGCTGTTAAATTAAAAATCATAGACTTTTATGATTTATTTGAAAAGTAACGAACATACCTTGTTGGCTGTCCATGACACATAATCTGGAGAAAATGCCACTATTTGCTCATCATTAGTAAAGTTAACATCTTTTAGTATATTCTGGATGGATTCCATTGCATCAACTTGTTCATCTGTTGTGTTCATTAAAATATGTTGAATGGTAATTTTAGAAGTCTGAAAATAACAAATATTTTTATATTAATGTATGCAGACGTTAAAATCGTTCATAGTAAATATAGATTTGAAGTGATAGAATCACTTGATGGATGAAAGAAAATGAACTAAAAAATTATAAATCTTAAATTTGTATTTGTATATCAGATATGCTTTAATTGAATTTTAAAATATACCACGTTATTTTCTTATGGACAAACCCATCCTTCTGAAATACTCTATATTTATTAGATTTTAAAATAAATGGAAAAATGTGTTCCAGACAAGTGTTTGAACCCTTTACCTTTGACTTTATGACTAGCCTATAATTGAGGGTCTAAAAATCTGTCCAAGCCACATTTTTATTATTTAACATTTCAGATTATCAAAAGCCTTAGAAATAAACTGTATGTAATTCATGTAGGGCTAGTTAAATTTTTTTGGAATTGTTAGAGTAATGAATATTCTGTATTTTATTTGCTGTTCTATTAAAGTAGTTCTGAAACATATTTTTATATTATAGTGATATTGAGGAAATTTTGGTGGAGATATCTAAGAACAAATATTAGCTATTTTCAAATAAGCAGAAGAATCCTGACATTGTTTATTACTCATCACTTTTGTATTATTATTATTATTATTATTATTATAATCACCATCATCATCATTATTATTATCACCATGTCTCACTACCCGTTCGGGTTGTACACACTTACGCTAATGTGTAATGGTAGGGTGATTGTGAGATGAAATGGAGGATCTACAGTTTAACGCCACGGTGGAGGCCTGGCATTCCACACATTCACAAGTTGTGATTAATACACGTCTTGTCAGAGGTGAAGGAAGGGGCTGCAATCAGATAGATCTGTGCTAGGATTGAGGATTGAACCCCGGACCTGCAGCACAGGAGTTTGACACCTTACCCTATACCATCAGGTCACCATAGTTTTGTAATAAGAACTTACCACACACTCTTTTGTGGAGAATACATTGTATTTTTGACATTTATTTTTAATGTCAGCTTAGTTCTTCTATTAGTAAAAATTCAATAAAAGTGAAAACACAAATGTTTTTTAATTATAGATAAAATTGTGTCTATTATTTATGTATACCTATTTCACAAGTTCGAGTGAAGTTGTATATGTATAAGCTCATTCAAAATTTAAAAAATTTGATGAATGTCTATATAGCATGAAATAAAGTCCTCTAAAGATGTATTGACATTTTTGTTAAGAATTAGGACAAGCTTAAATAGACTCATGTCCTTTGTATTGAAGTTGTTAGAGATGTGAGGAAGTGCAAGGACATTTGTGTAAAGAATTCAAAATCAGACATGGACAATGTTTAATTATGCAGTAAAAAGATTCCTAGTCTCATCAAGGAGTACCGGTAGGTATTTGGTTATGATTGGCTTCATAGTTTCATTAGTTCAAGTTAATCAAGTCAGCAAATAAAATGGTTTAGTTTTGTCAGTAGATTATTTAACCACCATCATTAATATGTTGACTCTGAGAGTTGGCCAAATATTTATATATTTACATCATAATATAAGGCCAATCAAAATCTAACACTAATTGTTTGGCTTATTTTCTAACCTAAATAGGTCCCAGCCTTGATTAACCCTAACATAATGGAGCATCTATGCTAGGCTTCTTATTATGAGGAATCTTCAATTTGTCAAGATAGAATCCCTCTCCTCAACTAAACCATAAATAGTTAATAGCAGAAAAGTTAACGAGTATTACAGATAAATAATGTAAGTAATTTTTGACCGAGCTACTATTCATCCTTAGCAATTTAATACATAAAACTCATGTCACTGCATTTATGAAGTCAATGACTTGAAATCTATAAATATCTCAAATTTCTTATTTAGCTGAACATAATCTTTAAGTTCCATGTGATTTTTTTAAATTTTCCATTTATGAGGAGTTAATATGGCAAAGTCTTGAGGAATTCTCTTTAACTAAATAAATGGTTTCAAGAGAGTGGCATATTCTCTACTGAGCCAAAGGCCTATATTCCTCCAACATAATAACACTCAATAAAAATTTAAGAAAGTGAATAACAAACTAAAATACATTCTTTAAAACCTTAAAGGTGGTCCCTTTGGAAGAGTGGGTTGTGAACGTTTTGCTTCAATGACAGATTGGTGACTGAATCTAATGTATGTTTTTGTAGTATATGTATGGTACAAGTCTTGTTGTGCGCCGGAGATTGTAAACAACTGAGAAACAAGTTGTAAACCCCTTGAACATATTTCTAACATTATAGGAAGTGTGACGGGAAAACCAGACAAGAAGTTTACAAATCATAAACATAGTTGTTTTATTTAAGGACAATCAGAAAGTAAATACACAACTAATGCAAACAAGACAATATAGCGTAAAGCGCTTCTTCACTAAGATCCAAAAAACTCTCGGAGTTATGGATATAACCTTACTTTAACAATATCTGAAAATAAAAGGTGAAACATACAGTTATATGTTTGTTGTAAGTTATAACAGTAGAACTAATTGACATCGTGGGATTCTATGGTTCTTTCTACGGTTCCCTCAATAATAGCGTTAAGCGCGCGCAATCAAACAATATTTATCATACATTTAAACTTAGACCAAAAACGATAAACATATACGAGTATTTAACTCTAATGAAATCAACAACGTTGATTTCAAATAGACAGTTAAATAAACTCATATTCTCCAAACATGCGAACTACAAAGAACGGGCGGTAAGCCTGACTCCCCGAGTACGCCTTAGGCGCGATCAAAAATATTATAAATAAACAAATATACATTATGAATGTATAACAAAACATAATCAAATTGTAACTATCAATATGACGTTAACCCTCGTACCCCGCGAGCGTATTGGTATTGACCTGCCCACAACATTTCATAATTCCAAGTTTTATTTATAAATAAGTCCTAAACGGTAATTTAGAAAGTCGTTCCCCATTTAAGTCGAAAAATTGCAATTTTGAATAAAAATAGATTACGGTCCCAAGTCGCCGTCCTCACCAAGCTCAGTCGGTGATATAATAAGTGACTATTCCAAAATCGCGATCTCTATATATACAATTATTGCATCCACAGAGTGGCCTGGAAAGGGAAGGAGGGGGGGAAATGATAGAACAAACGTAACAGCAAAGAATACATCTAGTGGCGCATAGAATGATCCAGGTCCTCCTAGCGACGGAAGTGATAACTCCGTCTGGCCGCGTGGAAGTTTAGTCGTTTCCGGCCGGCCACGGATCGAGACCCGAGCAGACAGTTGGTTGAAGGCTCCGCTCAGTCTGTTGTGCCAGTTGGAGGGTGAAGGTCAAGGCTCGGGCTTGATGTTAGTGTTTGTGTTGTAGCTGATCACGAGAGTCGGTGAGTGTAGACCCATTCGATATAACGTTAACTAGTAACTTGTTACAAAGTGAAGTGTGAAAACCGCCATGACAGACAAACGAGGTAGCGTCAGTGTTACGAGGTAACTGGCGTGAACTGTAACTAGTATATTCGTGTTATAATGTGACCTCTGTTATCACCCACATAACAGATGGCGACGAGGTAGTGGAAACGGACGCTTATAATATTTAACAAAGCCGTGTGCGGGTATAATTTAATAATTAATTGGTTGGAATATTACTATTATTGGCCATTATGTCTGAACGACAGGAATTCAACGTGGGTGAGACCTCAACATGGCCGCTATACTTGACGCAATTAAAGAATTTTTTTTATCGAAAAACATCGTCGAGGATACGCAGAAGAGAGCCCATTTTTTGTGTAGTTGTGGGTTAGCTACGTTAAAAATTCTCAAAGCCGAATTTGGGGCACGTGATTTGAGCGAGATTCCATTTGTAGAATTGATTGATCGGCTGACTACGCGGTTCGCGCCTCGACCAAACGAGACAGTGCAGTACCACCTGTTCACCCGTCGACGCCAGCAGATAGGGGAGAGTATAGATGTGTTTGCCACTGATCTTCGCCGAATCGCCGATGGTTGTGGTTTTGGTGGTAATGGAAAAGATGCTCCGTAATCAATTTGTTTGCGGATTGGCTGACACTCAGTTACAGCAACAATTTTTTATCAAGCCCGACCTGACATTTAAAATAGAAATAGAAGCTGCCAAAGCGGCTGAAGTTGCCAGAAAATATGTAGAGGATGTACGGGATGAAGCAACAACACACGGAGCTGTATATGGGATTGGTAGCCAGGCCCAATATAAACCTACGTTCCAGCGAACGCGCCGGCAGGACACAAACCACGAGTCACAACCGCAAGTAGGGAATCCACCCTCAATCAAAGTAGGACCTGGCCAGGAAAACCGAGGGAGAAGAGCACGGCATTTTTTTCCGGGACAGTGTTTGAGATGTGCAGGGCAACATCAAACACGCCGCTGTACGGTGGATCAAAACAAGCTTTACTGTACAGCTTGTGATCGAAGAGGGCATGTGGAGCCTGTTTGTCTTTCAGAGACGAGACATGGTAGGAATACAGCAAGGGCACATCAGGTAACGGATATAACAGAGCCTCACAAACAGGATTCCTAGGAGCTATCAATAGAGGGGCTGGAACTATATAATATTAAAAACATATCGAAACATAGTGTGCCTGACACCAAGAGGCAACCCACAATGCCAGCAATAAGACTTTCTCTGCGCATAGACGGTATGTTTCACACCATGGAGGTAGACACAGGGGCAGCCCTGACGCTCATCTTGGAGGAAACTTATAAAGTATTGTGGCCGCACCAACCCAAGTTAGAATCCTTGGACTTGGATTTGCGTACCTGGGCAGCTGAAACACCACTTAGGCTACTAGGCTCAAAATCAGTAGAGGTTCAATTTAAAGAAAAACGAGCGTCCCTAACCCTGGCAGTAGCCAGAGGCCATGGACCCAGTCTACTTGGAAGACCGTGGTTTGAGCCCCTTGGGCTCACAATTCATGGCCTAAATGTTATAGGCAACACTTTAGCGAACACAGAGCAAAATCCTACCAGCATTCATAGTCAACAAGAATTATCGGTACCTGGATACAGGACAAACAATAAGGTCACAGTGCAAAATACCCTGCTTACGCCGAGTGAAGTTGAGGATTTAAACACCATAGTACAAGGTTACCCGGCAGTGGCCGACCCCACATTTGGAGAGTTTAATGGACCTATGGTGAGACTGTAGCTGGATCCATCCATATCACCAAAATATTGTAAGGCCAGGCAAGTACCATTCGCGTTAAGAGACAGAGTGGATAAGGAAATTCAAAGGCTAGTTGATCTGGGGGTGTATGATCCAGTGACATACTCTAGATGGGCCACACCATTAGTTATAATTGAAAAAGGAAATGGGGAGCTTCGTCTTTGTGGGGACTACAGGGCAACATTGAACAAAGCCTTAAAGCCTGATACATACCCCTTACCTACAGCGTCAGAGGCTTTCGCACAACTGGCAGGAGGAACCATTTTCTCAAAAATTAATTTATAGCAAGCATATACGCAGCTAAAAGTAGACATGGAATCTGCAGATGTTTTAACAGTAAACACAATCAGGGGACTCCACCGGGTGCACCGCTTGCCATTCGAGATTAACGCGGCACCAGACATTTTCCAAAGAATGATGGCTAACTTATTCGCAAATATGGAGGGAGTGGCAATCCTACTGGACGACATATTAGTGGCAAGTAGAACGTTCCAAGAACACAAGGACAAACTCTGTCAGGTGCTTCAGCGACTCAGTGATGCGGGTCTTCGGGTGAAAATAGCAAAATGTCAGTTTGGAGTCCCAGCAACAACCTTTTTGGGATATTGAATTGATGCTTCAGGCCTACACCCAATGTCTGAAAAAGTGAGTGCTATTCAGAATGCCCCAGAACCTGTGAATAAAGCACAGTTACAGTCATTTTTAGGCATGATGAACTTTTATGAGCGTTTTCTACACAACAAAGCTACTATCCTGGAACCACTTCACCGTCTACTGGACCAACACAGTGAGTGTAACTGGACGCAGGAACATAGGGAAGCCATGGATGCAGCTTAAAGGCTACTAACATCAGCACCGGTCTTGGTTCACTACGACCCAAACAAACCTGTTGTCCTTACCTGTGATGCCAGCCCTTATGGAATTGGAGCAGTACTAGCCCACATAATGGAAAATGGGACTGAGAAGCCAATAGCATTTGGGTCTAGGACGCTCACCAAAGCGGAGCGCAACTATTCACAAATAGACAAAGAAGGCTTAATTCTTGTCTATGGGGTGACAAAGTTTCGTCAAAACCTCCTTTGTCGCAAATTTACTGCAGTGACAGATCACAAACCACTTTTAGGACTTTTAGCTGCTGACAAACCCATTCCAACAGTGGTTTCGCCCCGCATGCTCAGATGGTCATTAATCCTATCAGCCTACGACTATGACCTGCAGTATTGACCGGGCAAGAAAGTGGGGCATGCAGATGCTCTTAGCAGACTACCAGGACCCACTGAAAAGCAAGCTTACCCAGAGCCATTGGGAGTTTACTTGCTGGATATATCAGGTGAAGGACCTATATCGTTATCCCAAGTGGCGTACGAAACGGAAAGGGATGCGGTATTGAGCAAAGTTAAAAGATTGATTGAAACGGGGTGGCCAGATTGTAAGCCTGGGTCAGACCTAACACCGTTTTGGACGTTACGCCAGGAACTGAACACTTCAAGAGGGTGTGTGATCAGAGGATCTTGAGTCGTCATGCCAACCTCTTTAAGACCAGCAGCTCTACAGCTACTTCATAACACACACCTGGGAATCATAAACACAAAGTATGCAGCACGCAGTTCAATGTGGTGGCCAAACATAGACAAGGAAGTAGAAGCAACTGTACGAAGCTGCATTATCTGCCAAGAAGTTAAACATAACCCAATCAAGGCAACAACGCACCCGTGGCCGAACCCCAGCAAACCGTGGTCCAGAATTCACATTGACTTTGCTGGACCAGTAGAAGGACACACACTACTCCTGGTAGTGGATGCATATTCCAAATGGATAGAAGCCACCACAATAAGCTCAATGACAGCCGGATCAATTATCAAGAATATGCGAGAGATTTTCGCAAGACATGGCATTCCAGACACACTAGTTAGCGACAATGATACACAGTTAGTGTCTGCTGAATTTTCTGAATTCTTGAGGAAAAATGGAGTCGTACATGTGAGAACACCGCCATATCACCCTTCAAGTAATGGGCAGGCCGAACGGGCAGTAGAAACTATAAAAAAAACGGCCTAAAAAAACATGTAAAGGGAGATTGGCATACATGTCTTGCGCGTGTCCTTTTAAGCCACAGAATCACCCCACACGCAACCAATGGAGTGACTCCGGCAGAATTGCTTATGGGTCGTAAACTGCAAACGACTCTAGAAATGCTCCATCCGGACCACACATCACACAAGGAAGGAAAGCAAGAGACAAACACCCGAAGCGACAGTTTCACCTAGGAGATACAGTGTGGATTCGGGAATATTCTGCCAACCACCCCAAGTGGACCCAGGGCACAGTGGGAAAATCCTTAGGAGAATGGATGTATGAAATAACCAACAAGGATGGTCGTAGACAGAGAAGGCATGTTGACCAGCTCAGACAGGCTTCAGAGTCACTCCAGACAGGCAAGCAGCAATATTCTCAGAGAGAACAGCACTTGCCTTTACAACTATTCCAGTGGGAGGACACACCGGGGCAACAAGAACCAGACCAGGATCCACCTCTATTGTTGGAACGACACCATGAGATGATACCACAGCGAGAGAAGTCCGGGGAACCGGGACAAACAAGTGGGCAAAACCAACAGGCAACACAAAAACGGGGAAGGCCTTGTAAGGAGCAGCAACAACAAGCAACCTTGTTTACAGCCAGTGAACACCAAGCACCCATATCAGCCACTCTCCTTGCAACTCAGAGGAAGGATACACGAGTCACCTTTGTTGAGGCCACAAAGGATAAGGCGGCCAAACCCTCGTTATGTTGACTAAATTGAAATTAGTGAGTGGGGGAGAAACTGCTTAGTTTTAGGGGAACAAACCAAAAACACATAGGTATAATTTAACTGTGAGGGGAGGACTGTAGTAGTATATGTATGGTACAAGTCTTGTTGTGCGCCGGAGATTGTAAACAACTGAGAAACAAGTGAAGTGTGAAAACCGCCATGACAGACAAACGAGGTAGCGTCAGTGTTACGAGGTAACTGGCGTGAACTGTAACTAGTATATTCGTGTTATAATGTGACCTCTGTTATCACCCACATACATAACAGTTTTGAAAGAATTTTTCTTTACCAAAACATCTATAACTAAACCAAATCAGATCTCACTTAGGCAATGGTCAAATCAGACTTCACTAAGGCAAAGGAGAAATCCTATTCTACCAAAGCAAAGTGTCGCTCAGAAATGTCTGAAGTTTAAATCTTATTGATCAAAAATCAAAACTTAAAATTATTTATACCATGTATCATTGTTCTAACTTTTGCTTTTTGGAAAACGAATGTCTTTAGGATTCTTCCTTTGGAGAAGAGTGGAGACAGTGAAGATGACACACATTGACCACCACTGTTACAGGCTACTGTGATATGGTTCCAGACATAAGTGTCATATGTAAGTTATATTTAGCATGGGTAGAATAACTGGTTAGCTAACCTGCTTTGGTGTAGCATGGTATAGACTAAAGGGAGTCACTCTCGTAATAGTCTGGACTGCCAATGACTGGGAGATCGGGGTTCAAACATCTGGTCGGGTGTATTTAAAGTGGTTTTTCCTAAATGATTTTCCACTCTCCCTCCACACACTCCTTTAAATTAAAAATGTTCTCATCCCTAACATATTAGCGTAATTAGTATGTATGTGTACAATCCAAACAGGTAGAAAGACACGGTGATTAAAAAATAAAAACACTCCTGTTAGGACAATACATGAAGAACGGCAGGAAACTCTTCATGGCAAGCCTTTGTGATTTAATGTAGCCTTCTTTTGTTCTGATACTGACTTTTTATGTTAGTTTTCTATGGTTAAGGGCAAAAAACATTAGATAAACTCTATGCAGCCATGAATACTCACCGTGATATTGTATTCCCCTATGGGGAGTTGGGTAAATTTTATATCCTTGACAAAGGTTTGACCTTCTTTGGTGAATAGAAGGTATTCTGATAGGTAGCCTTTCATGCCATCTTCATCCTCTGGAAACTCATATTGTTCTATATAAACAAGTAAAGATATTAGTCGTATAATTTATATTGATTCTTGACATCTTAGAATGTTGCCAAATGGTAGTAGTCTTGTGAAGTCTGCAGACCTGTTTGTAAATTGTACACTCTTACTAAGTATTATACTTACTTACTAGTAAAATGAACCCATTGTACACTCTTACTAAGTATTATACTTACTTACTAGTAAAATGAACCCATTTTACTCCTTATTCAGAAACTTGTGAGTGTGTTAGGTAAAGTATGGTGTATAATAATTGGGAGCTAATAATAAATAAAAGGTAAAATCTTGTCAAATCTAGCTCTCCAATGGCAATATTTCATGAATCCTAATAAATATTTGTTAGCAAAACATAATTTACTTGAGGAATAAGGTTTTATTGCAGACAGCAGAAATTTTAAACAAAGTTAGAATAGTCTAGCAGATACTGTAAACAAAATTAATGTAGCCTAGTTTCATATAAATTCTAAAAGAAAAAATTATATTAATCTGTAGACATATTTTTTATTAATTGAGTGTATTTATTTAAAGTGACTTTAAACATAAGTCAAGCAAGATTGCTTTCTTTACTCACCATTTTTTATACAATTAAATCACTTTTCATAATATCTTAAGAAAAATGGCCTAGCTTTGAAACAATATTTTAACTCCTAAAGTATTAAATAGGATCTACTCATGGGCCTACTGTTTTCTTGAAGTCACATGCATGCTTTATTTGACCAATCATGCATATGCTCTGATCTGCATGCCTCACATGGAAATGTATTCCTCTCGATACCTAACCAATTAGTTAGTGTTCTAGTGAGGGGTGTGAACAATTCACCGGTACAGTTCAAACTAATGCTGTTTACCCCTGGCAACACTTCATGACACACCACTAATATCATAGTCTTTCTTGTGTGTGTGTGTGTGTGTGTGTGTGTGTGTGCGTGCGTGCGTGCGTGCGTGTGTGTGTGTGTGTGTGTGTAAAAGTTGGGAAGACATTTGGGTAGTTGGCAACATAGTCCTATTTAAATTAACTGTGATTATTAGTTACTAATGTTTCCATCTCATATCCATGTTTTATGGACACAAAGGGCAACACTGTTGGTTGGTTCATTTCCTGTGTGTATTGTTTAGTGTTCACGTGGTCATCTTGTTTTCAGTCTATAAATCTTCTAATGAATATTGCAAGAATATTTATACTGTAAAACTATTATCATTATTTAATTTCACGAACCTCTTTAAAAATACCTGTAAAAATTTACCTTAATTTGAAACATTATTATTTTATATACCAAGATGGTCATTAACTATTCCAATTTAGGCTACCTTTAGTGAAATAATTTTTTTGTCATTACTTTAATGAATTTCTTTTAAATGTGTTTTGAGTGTCATTCATAATAGTTATTGTGTTACTTATCACATTTTACATGTATTCTCTCCATCTACGAATTTTACCACAAAAAATAAATTAAAATTGCCAGATATTTTTATTGCAATATTTTGTTGGCAAGATACACCCCCACAAGCATGTTTATGCTATTTTACAACTATTAATGTTTATGTAATTTTATTTAGCTATTAAACCTAAGAAATCCTAATAAATCTTAATTATTTTGTTTATTTTCTATTTTTATGTATGTACTGTCTATCTGTGTAGTAATATTAAAATCTGTAAATATCTTTGCAGGTGTACAGTCTGATTGGATATTTTATTTAGCACTATGTCTTACTACCTGTCTGGGTTATACTACGCTTATGTACTAATTATGCTAATGATTTTAGGGATGAGTAAAGTTATATTTATAGAAAGTGTACCCACATTTGTGTGGAGGAAGAGTGGAAAACAATTTTGGGAAAACCACCCTCAATATATCCGGCCGAGATTTAAACCTCGATCTCCCCATCATCGGCAGTCTAGTCCAATGCAAGAGTAGCCCTCAGACCTTGCGACCACCGAGGTGGATTTCAAGAATAGATGATATGTTGATATGACATCTATTTGAATAATCCATGTTGCATTAATTTTTTTTTTAAATCCACAGAACATTTGTAAATTATAAAGAATGCTAGTGTGATTGGGTGAGTGTATAAACTTAACAAATGCTCTGTGAAATACTAATCACAATATATTTTATAATACTTTATATTAAATTTTCATTGAGTACACTATCTATTATATTTCAAATATTTTTACTTACCAGTAATTCTCTTGCTAAGCCACACTTTGAAAGCAGGATACCAAAAGTCTACTGTGGCGTTATTAATGTAATGATTAGATTTCAACAAAGAAAACAACTTATTGAGTCTTTCTTCTTCTTCAAAGTAATTTACACCACCTAAAAATAATGATAGTTAAAATGGTGTTTCGAAAGTTTGTTTAGTAATAGATAAATGCTGCATATGTATCCCCTGAAATCTGTTGTAAATTTAAAATGATGTTTTAAAATATATATAATTTGTTTATATAACACGTGTAAAAAATGCCTGGTAAGAAATTTGACGGATTTTACTTTAGAAGGTAGCAGAATATATAGTTATTCCTCACCTAAGTTTCTATTCCTTGTTACATCTATACATAGCCACTCTTACATTTGATAAAGTAGGACCTCTCTGCTTAATAACTTTCAAAAATGAATAAGCTTCTTGCCTATGGTTGATGTAGACCCACTCTCAAGGTATTTCAACTGTTTTAAATTCATTCATTCTATGTGTAGAATAGATGTAGGCTCAACCAGGAGCAGAACCTTTCAAAAGCTCAATTTCTCAAAATTATTGATTGTAGTAGAGGTTTGTAATTAAGTGCTTATAGTTTATAAATCACCAGTACTAGACTACAGGTATATAATAACTTATTCATTATAATATTTCGTTTATTACAACACAAATTAAGAGTTATTATCACTCACAATCATCCTATATATTATTCCTGTTGCCAACATCCCCTTTTCTCAACTAATACAAAGCCTACAGCTATAAATAAGATCTCAATGGATAGGATTTTTTACCGACTTCAGAAATAGCATACTTAGCTTAAACACATAGTTTGTTTAAAATTTAAGTTAAAAGAAAATTTTAACAATATTATTTTATCACTTACCGAAAATGACAAACAAAAAATTCAAGATGGTTGCATTCTGACATCAAATATTATATACAAAGAGGTATTGTAAATTGTAAATATGTTCACATTAATAAAATCTATTTGCTATTTTGTGTATACACTTCGCTTGGTATTTATTTAATTTCAACAACCCAACAAAATACTAAATCTTCTTTTTTGCGCTGGGGTGGGGGGTTGAATGTATGAAAGTTTCACAAGGGTTTACTGGTATAACTATTATTTAGCATAAAATCATTTATATGGTAAAGTTATTGATAAAACACTAATGAGAAAATCATTTATAATCAAACTTATTAAACAAGTGTTTTGGTACAATTTATCAGAATTATGCTATAAATTCTGCCAAAAAATAACTTACTAACCCAGGTATATTCCTGCTCGCTTTCCAAATTGTGGGAAATACTGGTTTAGCTTGTCATTAAACTGAATTGGATATGACTCTGGATTTAAGTACCAGATGGGATCAAACCTCTGCTCTACTTGAAGAACACATGCAATATTCACAGCAAATAAGGTTATAAGTTGACAAGATAACCAAGATCTGAAAATAAATAAAATAAAATGTGAGTTTTAACATGTTTGGCAAGAAAAATAACATTGATAAAAATACATATTTAGATGTGCGAGATGTGAAAATGAAATTTAACCAATCTAGGAGTGTCATGTAAATGTAAGTCTAGAATATATAAAAGTTATTTTTTACACTCAACATTAACAAACCATTACTGTACTATTACTTTATAAAAATAGTTCTCCTAATGATGGACATGGGGAAACGATTTCAAGTGAACCTAAAATGGTTTGCCAGATGGGGAGGTGGGGTTTCAAATTCTGACCAATTTTACTGTGGATGGCTTTTCCTAAATGGCTTATCCCTCTCTCCATGCAAATTGGGAAATATTTCTTCTAAATTTTACCTTCCCTATTAAAAAAACAATGTGAACAGCCTGGATAGGTAATAAAACATAATCTAATTTTCTTAGAATTGATAAGAGCTGTAAAAAGCGAGAGATGCAGAACACACTATGATTTGACATATTAAGATTTGAATGTATCTCCAGTAAATTTTGTAACTATCAGATAGATACTATCATGTGTGACAATTACACTAAAGTTAATGATACACAAAACATTTTAATTATAATTACTGGTGATAGTTCATAATACTCTCATTATATTAAATTCAGAAATAACCCCAACCTAGTCTGGTACAAAAAATAATTTTTTAAAAGACATAACAACAATACATTAATTTAGAAAAATTACACACAAACAAGGCTCTTAACCTTGGTTGTTCAGTTCTATATGTAGACTGCTTCACCATCTGAGCTAACCAAGTTCTCATTCCAGCCAGTTATTCAACCATGTCAAGCTTCCATTGGAGTCCCATGGTACCAGTTGAATGTTTGAGTATGTTGGGAAGTATAGATAGATAAGTGACATATTGACCGAGACAATTACCCGGATAGCTCAGTCGGCAGAGCTTTTAGCTAAAAGTCAAAGGAACAGGGCCCAAATCCCTATATGTGTTATTTTTCTGGATCAATACAATCACTCAATTAGAGGTACATTCTGAAAAGGTTTTGTTGTTTCAGTTTTCATGTATTGGAACCAGGGAGTGTTGGTCTAAGTGAGCATTGAAAGTGCTGCTTGCCATTGGTGTAGTCCCGGAAAAAGGGTACCACAGGGGTCATACTCCTTATTTGAAATAACTTTGCGCACATCCAGACATTCTAAGTGAAAAATTTGAGTAGCAATAGTACGTTTAAAATCTATGAAGATATTTTAAAATTACATAGACAAGCTATACATACTGATAATGTAACTCAATCTCTTTATCTTATGATGGCTATAAAAATAATTACCAGAGTTAGTTTATATTATGTTCAGGAACATGACATAGTTCAATTTTATCTCCAGAGCTGATTGACGCTACAGTAACAAGGTCTGAACTTAGGGTTGTGGGTCCCATTGCTTCAAATGTGGACCATTTAATTTGATGAATATTAAGGATGTAACTAGATTTATAAGAATATAAAAGCATAATGGAGTAATTATTATGATAATTACAATAAAAACCATGTCCACACCCAAAAGAACTACAAGGAAGTGATTTCAAGCAATCTGCTGGAGGTTTAAGAGACGCTGGAATACGTCTTCCTCTACAGTCAATGTAGTCTAGAAATCTATTCAAAAAATTCATTTTCAGTTGTTTTATGAAGCGGCTGCAACGTTTTTTATGGAGTCCTTGACGTTTGTCACTTCCATATTAATTGGCCACAAGTTCTAGTTCAATATATCAAAATCCTTAAAAAGTTTGGAATATTCTCCTTGACAAACATTACTATTACTGTCTTTCTTTCATTACATGGCTTTAAATGGTATGTGAAACATCTAACTATAAAATAGTAAATAGTGCTGCACAAAAGAATTTCAATTGATTTAATAATTATTGGTGTCACAGCTTGACAATAAAATCAACGCCACCAAATTACCCACTCTTAGCTGCTTTATACCTTCTTTTACTCTTTCATCTGGTCTGGATTTCATTGATTCAATCATTCTTACTGTATGATGTATCAACTAATCAGCCTTAGTAAGAATATATTATCTCCCTTACAATTGATTTGAAAAGATTAATCAGTTTTTCAAGTGTGTCATATCACACAGGAACCCTTTTGATGACCCGTGGCTGGGTCAGTTTAGTAAATGCCTCCATCTTTCTTCTTTAATTTCATCCATTCTTCTCCTCTCACTTGAACACTTTCTGTTAACTTCTCCTGCCCTCTCTCTCTCTTGGCCTCCCTTACGGTCTTTTTCCTACATACATCATTGCCAACATTTTCTTAGGCATCCTCTTTTTTTACATTCTCATTACATCCTCATACCATCTCAGTCTCGCTTCATCTACTACCTCATGTACTCTGGATAACTTCATTCCTAATCTTGTTTCTCCTCGGGACAGCAAACATGCTACTCATAAATGTCATTCCCATGATTTCCACTTTCCTAGTCTCTCTTACAGTCAATGTCCAAGTTTCTGCTGCATATGTTACAATGGGTACAAAGTGCACCCTGTACAACAGTTCCTTCCATTTCAAGGGCACTTCTCTTCGCTAGGCAGGTCTCTTACACACCAGGTAAACGCTAGGTAGAAGTTCAAAATGGACTTAACTGCTCGAAAACTGCGATAAAACCACCTCTCATCTAGTATTCAACTAATTTTATTTAGTCAACTATTGAGTGTTGATAAAATGGCTAGCAACTCTCTTGTGTTTTCAAGGAACTGTCTATATAATGCATATGTGTTCATAAATGCTTATGAAATGATTTGCTGCTCTAATATCATCAATGGTGTCAATGATTGCTAGCTTCAATCCATGATTCAAACAGTGCCAATTTAAAATGTTAGGAAATTTCTCAAAGAGTATTGTTGTCCTGACCACCCGCCTAACATCACATTAGCATCATTATATGTAAAACAAATTAGATATATTTTAAAATATTCTTCGTTAATTCCATGCGACAGAGGACACAATAACATTTTTTTGTAGTTGTGCTATTTAATATTAAATTTTGATCAAATCGGGAAAAATATTCTCAAGCTCTTCATTAATTGTAATTCTTATGTAAATAACTAGCAAAATTACCGTTTGAAAATAAATGACTCCATTTCTTGTCACATAATGTGTCCCGCTGGAATTGGTTGGAAAATGATTATGAATAGAAACTACTTTTAGTGACCCTCAAAATCTAGAAGGCGCATTTCAATTAAATAATCTATAATAGATAAAATATGTTCTCCATTGAAAGTGTGAAACTGTTCCTCATTGAAGATTTAATTATAAACTATATTTTTAATTTATATACTTTTTCATTTTGTGCCCCCCCCCCCCCCCCCCCCCCGCCCTCCATGTGATTTTTTGGTAACCAAGTATTCTGGCATACTTTTTAGTTAGGGGCTACCTTCCTGCAAAATTTCAGCTTCCTAGGTCCTCTGGTATTTGAGATTCTTTCTTTAGTTAAAAAAAAAAACTAGGCCCACCAGGAGAGTTTTAGGCTATCACATATTTTTGCACCCTTTTGGGTAAGGAGCTAGTTGCATGAAAAATTTCAGCTTTCTAGGCCCACTGGGCTTCTAGAGTATTTTGGCTTTGAAACACAACCCCATTTTTGGGAGGCCCCTTAAGAAATTTTCTGTCACCAAGTATTCTTGCATCCTTATAGGCTAGGGGCTAAATTCCTGCAAAATGTAAGCTTCCTAGATCTTCCCGGGGTATTGAGAATTTTTTGACTTTGGTTTTTTAGAAACCTCCCTTCCCCATTTTGGGGATCCCAACAGAAATTCAAGTCATCAAGTATTTTTGCATTATTTTGTGTAATGGGCTAATTTGGCTTGAAAATTTCAGCTTCCTAAATCTACTGGGCTATGAGAGTATTTCAACTTTGTCTTTCTGCGCCCCCCCCCCCCCCACCCCCTCTCGCTCTTGGAATTTTTCTGTCATCAAATATTCCTGTGCATCCTTTGGTTTAGGAGATACCTGTGTGAAAAATTTCAACTTCTTAAAATTTCTAAGATTAGAGATTGGTTGGACCTTTTTTTTCTTCTTCTTAGAAATCACTCCATTTGAATTCTATTTCATCAAGTAGGGGCTAAATGCCTGAAAAATGTCGGCTTCCTAGGTCTTCTGGCCCTTGAGATTATTTCAACTTTGTTTTTTAAGAAATAAAATTTGGGGGCCCCTGTGGGAATTTTCAGCCACCACATTTTCCTGCACCTCTTTAGGGTTAGGGGCTACCTGTCTGCATAATTTCAGCTTCTTCGTTGTTCTGAGCTCTGAGATTTTTTGACTTTGGTTTTTAGGAAACCCCCCATTTTTTTGGGGGGGGGGCCTATTATAATTTTCTGGCACCAAGTATTTTGGCAACATTATGGACTAGGGGCCACCTTCCTGAAAAATTTAAGCTTCCTAGCGCTGCAAGGCTTCAAGAATTTTTCAATTTTGGTTTCTTAGAAACCCCTCATTTTGTGGGCCTCAATAGTAATTTTATGCCACCAAGTGTGTTTGCATAATTTTGGTTTAAGGGCTACCTGCCTGAAAAATTTTAGCTTCCTAGGTCTTCTGGGCTTAAGACTTATTTTTATCTAACCTTTGTTTTTTGAAAAATCCCCCAATTTGTGGGCCTCTATGAGAATGTTTGGTCATCATGTACCTTTTGAGCTAGGAGCTACTTGCCTGCAAATGTTCAGCTTCTCATGTCTTCTGGGTTTCAAGAATTTTTTGGTTAGACATCGGAACTGCTTATTATTATTATTATTATTATTATTATTATTATTATTATTATTATTATTATCATCGAGATGAGTGAAGAAGGTTGATTTAAACTTTTGGTCTCGTCAATTATTTTTAGTGATAATTTTATTTATTTATTTATATATTATTTTGTCTATAGTTTCCATTCTGAATGCCTGTGCTACATTGTCACTAATTTGTGTCGCACTATAACAAGAATGGAGTGTGTTACCAATATCCAAATCATTCTTATTATTTTATTTTTATTATTTACAATAAAGGTGTGTATTCAGAAAATGGATTAACACTTTTGCCAAGTAATAAGCTGTGTTAAGGGTTTTAACCATTTTAACTTGTTGGAAATTAATACAATATATGGTTTGTGTTCCCAAATTGTATACTTATCCATTAAATATTTTACATAATACTTTGTTTTAAGCTTGGGAGTTTCATGAGCACACATTTTTGTTCTAAGGATTTCAATTTCTGCCATTTTTTCATGCCATTAAGTGTCCAAACCATGGACCCTCTCAGTGCTCAAACTAAGTATTGGTGTCTTGTAAACTCCTATATTATTAATAGAAAACTATTAACAGAAAAGCAGGTAGTACAACTAGGTTTTTCTTTTTCATGCTTCAGCCAATTGTGTTTTGTTTTATGTTCCTTCCTCTTTTCTTCTGCCTAAATGTCAGCTGTGTAGTCTATATTAAAAGAGGAGGAATTAGGTGAATCAGCAGCATTGTCACTTGTTCTCTGATCTTCACACAGTTGTTAGTCAACAGTAGAACTTGATCTGTTTTATTAACAAATTCAAAAGGAAGTTTTGTCTGAAATAAAGCTTGCTTCATGTTCATGCACTTCATACCCAATATATTTATGTAAAGCCACACACTATATAAATACTCAATTATTTCAAGAATTTGTCCGACACCTTATCTAAGTCGATAGTGTATCTGCCTATTGAGCAAAGGGTCCCTGGTTTGATTCCCTGCATAGCTAAAAATTTATCATTGATGAAAATATGGGTTTACCCTTTTACATTAATAAATTAACGGCCGGAGACTGTATGTTGTGCCTGTTCTAGACTTAATATATATTTTAAGGCAAATAAGACTACGATAGCCCTAGCAAGCTGGTAGTGGAAAATTTATGGCTTGAATAAAAAATTGACCCAGACCACAAGCTGGAAACAGAAATAGATATAACATAAAGTATTACAAGAATTTCAGACACAAAGGTATGTACCAACAATTAAGATTGGTTTTAAAAAAGGATGTCTGTTAAGTCAAACAATCAATTAAATTCGGCTCGCCGACACTCAAATACAAGAAATAGTGGAAGGGTTGAGGTAGGTGGATAAAAGGTTTGTTAAGGCTGTGTAAAATGGCAGGTAGTCGTTTTAAAATAGCTACAATAGCACATGTACTCGACTCCCTTGCCTTGCTGGGAGTGATCTGAGATACATTGACTGTGTGACTACTCTAGCAGGCCTGGTATGTATTAAGCAGTGTGAGGCCTTATTGCAATAAAGTAGAGTTTCAAATTTTCATTTCAAAACTATTTAAAGCACCAGAGTGCCACCCTAGCAGCTAATAAATTACCAGGGCACTGCCCTGGACCACCCTGGCTTGGCTACAGCACTGCCGTTTACCTACTGTAAGTGAAATAAAACCTTATTTTATATTTATAAATAATTTGAAAATTGAAACCCTGATATATATTTTATAATTCTGGCAGTATCTTCGAGCTTCATGTTTGTCAAGTGTGACTATGGGTTTATCCCTGTCCAAAGGACCTACTAGAAGACAACTCAATCTGGCTTCTAAAGCATTCAAATGGCAAGAGATATAAAAGGAAGGGAAAGATGTATGAAACATCTGTGTTCATAGAGGAAAAATAGGCAAAATTTGAACTACTTCCTGCTTCTATGGAGTATTTTGGCCAATGAAATAAGAGAATAATAAAATATCTACCTAGTTCTCTTTGTCAATGTTGATTCATGTGTTACACCTCATTTGTGAATTTGCTCTGTTCATAAATTGGGTACATTTATGCCCATTCCATGAATTGGCCTCTCCTCATGATTATTTCATAAACCCGACAAAAAATATTCCAGTTCATGAATTGTGCAGCGCTTGTGCTGCCCAGTTCATCAGCTATTTCATGAATGGGGCAGCTCCAATCATTACCCAATTCATGAACTGGACCAGTTTTTTCCTGGTCTCTAAAATCTACAAGCAAAGGAGAGGGTTGGTCTTTAAGTAACCTTACCTTTTGATAATTTTAGAATGGAAGGTTTGGTTAATTAGGCTGGGTTAGCTTAATTTAATACCGTAAAACAAATTTCATTTAAGCTTGTAGTAGATAGTACAATAAGTTCCACTTGATGAAATGGGCAAGAGTTTATGGAATTTTTGCCCAGTTTGTGAAATGGTCAATAAAAGAGGCCAGTTCACTAAAATAAACAGAAATTTGGCCAATTTGTATAATAGATAGTTTCACTATGGGATGAAACACATGTGCAGTGTCGGCTCTATGTCAGTTGTGTGTTCAGGACTGCTTCAACAGGTCTTGATTTACATTATTTAAGTTGTTTATTTTAAACTTGTATTCTCTGTGCCATATTTATTTTGACTAAACATAATTTGATCTAATAAACATAATAATAAAATACATTCTATACCAATAAAATTATTTAAATAAGGAATTTAAAGCGTAAAGATAAAAACAAGCATTGAAACATTTTTACTTCTGACCTCACATCCAAAGCTGCTTTCCCAGCTCCTGGGGCCACCAACCACCTTATTGGAACTAAACATATAATATTTATAAGAAATATTTTAAAATTGTCTTCCCACAGAACTTAATTTCACTTAAAAGCATGCTTGCATGTCGAAATATTGAATACACTGTCCGAAACATCCTTCACCAAGTATATTTTTCCATAATTCTTTGAACAATAAGATATACATTGTACAGCTTTAAAGTTGAGAAGTGCCAGTTCCATAGTCATAACTAGTACTTCTAAAATGCAGCTCTATACATAATACATGACAAAACTATCTAAACACATATGGAATGGGTCAATTTCACATATGAAACTGCCCATTCCATTCTGGTCTAGATAGGTGTCAGCTTGTATTTAATATAGTACCGCACTTGAGGCATGCTAAGTCTGACTATGAAAAAGACCCATAGACTGCAACTAAAAAACGACAATTTATATCTGTATACTTAAAAGTGTTTTCACAGTAAAAATTTAGAATATAATATATTTAGTCATTATTTGACAGTTAACACTGTGATATTCTGTGTTAATGTTTATGTGTTAATGAAGGGAATAAATAGTATTCCTTACTAATCTTTCGACATGCCATGGCGCATTTTCATATTTTTGTCCTGTAATCAATGGTCCCCCCACAAAGAATTTTTGCTTGGATAAGTTAAATAAAATAAAATGTGGATCAGTTAGATAGGGTAAGATTCAGTAAGGTTTGGTAAAGTTAAATAAATATGTTTGGTAATATCGAAAAATTGCGATAAAGATTTAATAAATTGAATTAAAATGAGAAAAAAAGATAGTTAATTTTTCTAAGGTTCAGTTGGCTTTGATACTTTTTGTCAAGTTCAATTAATTTGAGCTCATGTAAATCTGGATTAAGTAAATTTTCCTATATTTTCTTTGTATGAACTTGTTGAGGGAAATATTGAAGTTTAATCAAAATCTGCCTAAATAATTTAATTCTGGACTATCATATTCACTCTCTCTAATGCAGACAAACTCTCCCACACATCCATAAACACAATCCTTTTCACAAGCAAAATCACATACCTTCAATCACACCCTATCAATGATACACACACTCACTTATATGCCTCAATCTCACAATCTCACTCACATTCTAACACAACAGGTAAATGAGTGCAAAAGTATTTTTCATATTTAACTGAATATTGTAAATATTTGAATTTTTACAAATAAATGTATGTAGAGATTATTTATGATATGTTAAAAAAAATATAGTGATTACCAGCCTTGCCAAGTTATATTCTCACCACAATGTATCCAGGTGATAATGTCAGAAGTAATCAGTTTATCACCGTATGCTGTTTAGATTAATGAGAAGCTGTAGAGCATGCTCCAGTTAAAGTAATAGGTAATAATAGAAACTTGCCAGCTTTGAAACATCTACTCTGACAAAATGATTGTTTTAAGATTATTCATGCTAGCATCAGAATATTCAATTCCATTTGGTTTTGCTTGTTGAGTCCATAGAGTAATCTAGTGGCATGTTGTGGAGTGTTTTAAGGGTAAGCAGAGTTGGTTTGAACTGTACCAATGAATGGTTCTCATCACTCAAAAGGACACCCACTGGTCAGGTCTCAACAAGAATACATTCCCATGTAAGGTGTGTTGAAAAGATCCTATGTAATTTACAATTATATTTTACCTTAAATTGTTCCATTATGGCACAGCTTATAAAATATGGCCATGGTATAATCCATCAAGGCAAGACTGCTACCTTTTAGGGTAAATGACACATACAGTTTTAACCAGCTTTGCTTACTCTGGCAACACTCCATGCCAACACAAGCATTCTAGCACATGTTTCTAAAAGACCATTTTCGAAACTAGGGGAGTAATATGGATAGGATAAGCTTACCATTATAATTTTCAGACCCATTATTCTGCAATTATGCTAAAGGGTTATTTGTGGATTTTAAAATAAATTAATTACAACAAATCTAATTAGGTCCATGATGTATTTTTAGTTTTTCTCTTAAAACCAAGCATTATGATCCAACTGTTTTGACTGTACAACATATTTACCTTGACTGGTGTCTTCATGAGTGCAGGGGCAATGTATTCTGAGAAAGTTATTTTTAAAAAGCTTCGCTGACTGCAATAACTTGGTCGCCAATTAACTCGTTCTTGAAAACAACAACCATCTCGCTTATTTTGAATTCGGTACTCATCCAGAGTTAAACAGCTCAGAAAGAATAATATTTCAAATATATATAAAAAGAGTATCCCAGTTGCAGCAAAAACACAGAATGAGCGCAAAAATGGCATTGCCTGAAAATATAGAAATCAAATATACAAAAAACTTTAATTTGTACCCTTTAATACAGAATATTTACGATCAATTTAATTTATAATAGAAAAAATACCACTTAGTAAATACTTAATCAAAGCCCAGGTATTGCTGTAAGTGAATACTTTAGTTCTCAACTAAACATATCCTGTAAGGATGTACATTTTAATATTCATGGTGTTTAAATGACAGTGTATTTGTCTTCAATTATGTATTGTGAAATTTCAAATTCCCTCAAAGTCTCATGGGTATTAAAAGTTGAATAATAACTAGCTAAAGGAAAATATATTGATTACGTTCATGCCATTTTAGAATTGGAACTTCTATACCAACTTGAAGAACGGCACATATAAAACAGTTTTCATTAGAAGTATAATTTAATATAAGTTTCAACTAGTGGCACAGCTAGAAATGTACTTTAATGTTTATATCGGTATACCTGTTTAGTATTGAGTTTTAGGCCTGGTCTTAAAGGTTTAGCCTAAGCATTCATTCGACCCATCCTAAATGTTCTAAAATATGGTTGTGCTTCATATTTTTAAGCCTTTAATACAATTATTTGTGTATCGGGCAAGGTGGGTAGGCAAATTTCCTGCTTACCACTGCCTTTCCTAGGTGTGCCATTGTTATTAACAATATTTAAACAAAGACAAGTATAGTTCAGCTGTATAACCTAGATTTTATTGGCTTAAATATGTGTTTGATCTTCAATAAGCATTCCATAAACATTAATTGTTCATTGTTACCACCTCCTGGTCAGGGTTCCTGGATACTGATTCATAGGTCACGAGTTTGACCCTTCCAGATTTTTCTGTGAAGCAATGGGTCTGAATAGAGGTCAACTCAGCCTTGTGAGGACAATTTAATAAGCTACTTGATTAAAGAAGTAGAGGCTTCATTCAAGAAAACAGATTAATGGCTGGAGGGTTCCATGTGCTGACCACATGACACCCTCTACCTGGAATGTTGGCATTATTTTTACCAACATGCGGCAGCTGCTCATTTGGTATTAACTTGCTTGTGGGCTGATGTCATGGAGGTTTTTTTAATACCCTGGTGTAAACATGTATTATGGAAGCTCTACAATCTCTTTCTAACTGTACTTAAATAAAGTGAAAATATTTTACAGAATATACTAGTGCCTGTTTACATACCATGTTACTACTGATTACTCACCTCAGGGGTCGAATGGTCTAAAGTATCATCTCGCAATAGTCTTTATTGCTTGTGAGTGGGAGGTTGGAGTTTGAATTACAGACAGATATATTGAAGGTGGTTTTTTCCTAAATGGTTTTCCACATTTTCTCTAAATTCCTTCTTCCTCCTCCCTACCTTGTTAGAGCAAATATGTGGATGACCTAGATAAGTAGTAAGATATGATGCAAATAGAAAAACACAACCTAGTGACAAGATATTTATTTGCTTTCCTAGCAAAACCTTTATCACACTTCACAGCCAGATCTGTCAGTGAGTCAGTGACAAATCTAACTTAGCAAAATGACTAGATTCTAGTTTGTTTATGTTGGTATAGCAATTTAACATTTATTCATTTAAATCTAGGCACATTTTCTGTGCTAATGTCCATAGTCATGTTTGTCAACATGACATAATTTATTTATTTATTTCTGCTATGCTTCCTTTTTGTGGAGTTCATATAGGGTTTTAGCTAATAAAGTGTTTGAATCTGGTTGTAATGTTTGTTAAGCACAGAAACCAAGTATTCCATAAACCTCCAGTAGGACGCTTTCAGGTTATGAGTTCATATTGTTTAAACTGAACAAACATTATGATTATCGGTGTGCATAGGGAAATGACCTAAACTTTAACCTCTTGAAGATTTATCATAGAAGAAGCCATATTAGATATTGCAGATGGTAAATACCGGTTTCTTCTCAACAGTCAAGTAAATATAAAGAAATTTGGTCAATTAATTCATAAAGGAAAACAACATATATATTGCAGATGGTAAACACTGACTTCTTCATAACAGTCAAGTGAATAGAAGTATTGACCTCATTATTTAGCAAGGAATAAATCATAAACATGAGGTAAACAATGACTTCTTCAAAATAGCCATGTTTATAAGAGCAGTCAACTCACTCTTCATCAAGGAAGACAAATGATGGAAGCGTTCAAAAAATGGGTAGCCAACTTATTTCTTAGACTGTGTGGATAACTTTACATTAACTTAGCCACCCATAATAAAGCGTTAATAAATGCCTTAAATTTGGAACACAAATGAGGGAAATCTAGCACTAGCATAGCTCAAATGATGAGAGTTTTCAATAACTGTGACTACAGTATATTATTTCTTAAACAGGGTGGTTAACTTGATATAAATTTATCAATCATGATAAAACGTTAGTAGTGGTCTTATAATTGCAGAACTAACGATTATAGCTTAGCACTAATGTAACATAAATAATTGGTGATTTCCAAAATTGGGTGAATATGATGATATAAGCTTAGCCCTTAGCCACCAATTGTAAATCGTTGACAAGCACCTTAAATTGTTAGCACTAAAGATGAAAATTGAACATTAATCACAATTAGCAATCAAATACCACAAACGATAGGTGTTATCAAAAACCGTGTTAGACAATTTGACAGGACACACTTTAGTAAAATGGCCAAACAAGCCCTTCTTTCAAAGACCTGCAATAAGAAGGAAATTAATTCTTAGGCTGTCACTGTTTACTAATGGCATGCCCTCCCTAATATTTTCAAACTGTGAAAGAAAAAGATTTTCTATCGGTTGGGGAGGGGTTTTTGAAAGGGTGAGAAGGGGAGTATATTTTGGACAAAAAAACAACAGAAATGAGCAATGCAAAAAACAAAGCAGTTAACACTATGAGATGGATTCTCAACTATTTAAAAAAAACTGACCTCGTAAAGGCAAAAATTAAATATCAAATAGTTTCAGACTAATCCACAATATATTTATAACTTTAAACATTAAGATAAATAGCAAATAAATAACTAAAAATGTTATATAAAAACGTCTTTTTTTTAATGTAATAATATATATTAAATATTCTATCAAATATTTAGGCAATCATATTTTATTCTTTACAGGATCATCTATAGCAATTCATTATGTCAAACACAAGAAATCACTATTTACAGTGATAGTTTTAGAGCTATGTAAGGATTTAATTCCTTCAGTTGAAAAGTCTCTTAGAGAAAATTTAAAAATATTGAAAATTTGAAAGAAAAAAAATACTTTTGAAATTAAAACATAATCATAACCATTTATTTGGAGCCAAAAATTGAATTTCTCTAAAAAGTTCTAATATTTCAAAATCTTTAAGTAAAGAGACTAAGTAGTCAAAAAACCTGAGGTAGCAAGTTTTAATTTACATGTGTTGTAAAATACTTAAGTGCCACCAAATGATAGTAGCAGTTTTTGAAGTACCTATATGATTTTTTTATACATTATAATAATCTTAGTTTTACTTTATCTAAGAAAATTTTGTTTTTACTTTCTCGCTATCTTACAGGTATATAAAGTATTGTGATTGTCAAAAAAATCGAGCTCGAGATTTTGATGATTCTCAACGTTTCATGTGCCCCAGAATCTGAAAAAGTGTTTTTTGTTTTCATCTGTCTGTACCTCTGACTAGAGCCTAAGCTATTTTACAGATTGGGCTAAAACTTGGTATCTAGGGTTTTCATAGGGTTGCCCGGAGGGGTTTTTGAAAATGGATATCCAACCCTAAAATTAAGGGTCGTTTAATGATGGGCAAAAAGCAAAAAAGTCAATTTTCTTAAAATCAGCTCTAACGATTTTGATTAAATTTTATTTCTAAACATTTATAAATATTACAAACAAAATGGCTACCCTCAATATTTTGGCAAAGAGACTTTAAAGGCTCCAGTCAGATGCGTAAATTCTCATTTTTTTAAATCATATTTCCAAAACTAATTGAGATAGGAAATTACTTATCATTGTAAATATGTGGATCTATTTATAATACAAATATTGTATGCGAAACATATTATTATAAAACCAATAATTTTCAAGCTATATGCAAATATATATATTTTTTAACTTTTTGAGCACTAAAGGTAAAGTATTGTAACTGTAAAAGAAAATCTAACCCAAAATGTAATGGATGTCGACATCTCATGACCCCCCAAAGCCTAAAAAGTTGTCTTTTCAATGGCGTCTGTCTGTGTGTCTGTTTTAAAATTAAAACTACGATTAGTTTAATAAAGGGCGAAAAGATAAAAAATCAATTTTCTCAAAATCGGCTCTAACAATTTTAATTAAAACTCGTATCTATTTGTTTATTAAAATAATACATAAACTGGCTATTTTCATTTTCCCGCGAAAATGACTTTTAGGGTACCTTACAGAAGCGAAAATTTCCGTATCTCCGCAACTCTTTGAGATAATAAATAATTTACATTGAAAAATTGTAGCATTATTAAAAATAAGAAACTTTTATATGGAATATAATTTTATAAAACTAACAATTTCTGAGATATTGGCAAATATATTAATACAATTTTGTGAGCTTTAGTTGTAAAGATATATTACTTGAGATTTAACGCACTCATTCTCCAATGACATAGAGTAATTAAATATAAGTAAGTCTCTCAAAAAGTTTATGTTATTTTTCCTTAAACCTCTTAGGATAAGTGTTTGTACAACAATGATCTATATCCTTCATTTTAGACTCGATAGTCAATATTGACACTTTTTATTGGTCAAAATTTATAAATGAGGAATTTTATAGCAATGTGATGACATGAAGATGTGCAATAATAAAATGTCAAAAATTTTAACCAAAAGTTGAAATTTTAAGACGAAGTGTTGACTCTTGTGGACACAATATTAATCTTTTTATCGGTCCAAATATATAAATGAGGACATTAATTCTTTAAAAATAAAATTATAAAATTTAAAACCGCGACTCAAATAATATTTTACATAAGGATAGTGCAATTTATTCTAGGGTCTGCTAGTGTATATTATTTAAATTCACTTATATTACAAGTTTTGAGTAAATATCTCCATTTTTAAACAATGGAGCGAGAAATTCCGTGCAGAGCTCCGTACTATTTATTTGATACTTGATGTGCACGAATAACTGAAATGTGTGAATTGGTCTGGGTGTTCTTTTATATTTATTCAAACACTTTTATAAATATTAATTGAACTTAAAAGAAAATTTGAATAAACTTTAAATGTGTACTATTTTGAACAAAATACATAATAATTGAAATACTGGTATACATTTATTCAAACACTTTTATAAATATTAATTGAACCTAAAATAAAATTTAAATAAACTTTAAATGTGTACTATTTTGAACAAAATACATAATAATTGAAATACCGGTATACATATATAAATATATATTTGATTAGTGATTGTTTGTTTATTATTGAATAAAATTAATTGCGAAATAAATCAAACTTACAGAAGAGGTGCCTACTGCAAAGGCGAGAATATCAGTCAGAGAAGTAATTGTAATAGAAACACCTGCTTTCTCTAGAGCCAATGCAATACGATCAGGAATATTTACTCTCTTATCATCCTGTTTTATGTTGTCCACGCACTGAAATGGAAATAATATTAGTGGGAATAACCAAATAACTATATTTAATATTTAAAATTATACAATTTTGAGATTTATTATAATGATTAGATCATCATCATCATTTGATGTTTCCACCTCTGATGCTCATCTGGCACATCCTGCCGATCTCTCCAAACTTCTTCCATTCCGGTCAATCTCTTCAAACTTCCTCAGCCACACGTCTCCAGTCGACTCCTCTAGCCTCCATGTCCTTCTGAAATTGGTCTTTCCCTCTTGTCCAAGATCTTCCAATAAATCTTCTACCCTTCTCTTTGCTCTGTAAGGTGTTCTTAGGCATTCTTATCTCCTCAATTCTCATCACATGACCTAACCACAGCAACCTTTTACATTTCAGTGTCTCTTCTAATGATATAGCTTTTATAAAATCCCTAATTATTTCATTCCTTATCCTGTATATTCTTGTTACATTCCCAATGCCTCTCGAAACCTGCCTGCAATCTACTTGAATCTCTCTTCGTCCATGTCCAGGTTTCAGAGCCATACGTCAAAATAGGATGATAATATGCCTTATAAAACTAAGTTTTGGCCTTTTTTCTTATATTCCATTGCCAAATCATATCCTTGACTATGTGGTAGAATTGTCCACTCTTTCATATCCTTTGTCTTATTTCCTCCTGGATCTCAATGTATGTGGTAATCTTACTATCTAGATAGCAGAAATCTCCTTATCAAGTTCCTTTCCATTGATTGTTACTTTATTTGATGGATTTGTATTTCTAACCACCTTCATTATCTTGCGCTTTTCCAAGCTCATGTCCATTGTCCAATACATATATTTCCATTGACAGTGACCACTTAGCTAGTTCTTTCTCCAAGTCCTCTTCCGACTCCTCCCAGGTCATGATATCGCCCGCATATGCCATTACATTCAGTCCGGGTTTCTGTGACCCTGAACTTGGGCGATAATTTCATACATCACAATATTAAATAGGGCTGGTGATAAAACACTTCCCTCTCTCACTCCTCTTTCTGTTTGTAACCAATCAGTGTTGTTTAGCTTGTATTCTTAAACAATTTTCAAACTTATCATCTTATTTGTTCCACGATCCCTTCATCAACTCCCCTGTTTCTTAAACCCACTTTCTCTTTGTACTTTGTCATAAACCTGTTTTATGTCAATGAAGGCTATCATGGTATCTTTACCAAATTACCATATTTTTTCAATGATCTGTCTCAGAATTTAAAGATAGCAACATCTGTAAATCTTCCTTGCCGAAATCCGTATTGCTGTTTCCACTAATCTTCGCTTAACTTTTTGTAGGAGTATTTTCTCATATATTTTCGGACAGTGGCACAAGGATGTAATTTTCACATTTTGACTGGTTCCCTTTTTATGTATGGACACAATAACCCCTTCTTTCCAATCTCCTGATATTTTTCTTTCCACCCATACCACTCGCATCACTCAGTATAACCACTACAATCCTATAGCTTCTGCTGATTTTATCATTTTAACCATCAATTCATCTATTCCTGGTGGTTTTCCATTAGGTAACTATCTCACTAAGTCTTGCATATGGAATTCATCTAGTTACATCTATTCGGTAGCAGGTCTAATAGGAATACTATTTTGAGTCTGTCCCACCCTTAGTGCTAAACTAAAATAACCCTTTGAAAATACACAGATACTTACAAAAAATACTTAAAGCACCGGGTTTTGACCGTCATTTGGTGCATCATTTTATATTGAAACTGATCTAAAGTATTTGTAAACCCTATTTAAATGTTGTCAAAGTTTGCAAAAAAATTTGAAAATAAATTGATACACCTGATTTTAACAGATCACCAAATAAGTTTGTTTTTGATAGCAATAGGATGAATTAAAATAAAGAGTTTGGCTTACTTACTTATACCCACATTGCTAGGCATGGTGTCTAAGATCACATGCTTACAAAAGACTAGATTGCTGGCAAGTGTTGGTTGAGTGCACTCAGGGTGGGAGTGAGGGTATTTCCATATGTAATTTAATTATTTTATTTTATTTATCTATTCTCTTTCATAATAATGTGCATTCACTTCTTATAAACTAACATCCCAATCCTTTATGCCTATACTATTCGAGTAAGCCTTTTGTTAAAATAAATTAACTTAAAGAAACTAAATTTAAAAAAAGTTAGTACACTGCTATTCCAGCTTTTATTCTATGAATATATCCTTTTGAAATTAACCTAAAATATACTACACAAAGTTATTTACCTGCACAATTACAAATGTGTTGTCAATACCAACTCCCAAAAGCAAAAATGGAAGAATAGGATGTATTGGTCCCCAGAAAAATCCCATGTAGAAACATAGTCCATATGAAGCAAGAATGGCTTGCCCAACTAGTGATACTGCCATGAGTGAAAGGTAAACCTAAAATAATTAAAAATAAATATTCAATTACTACCTAATAAATGACATTTTAATATTACTATAATTTCAAAAATTACATTTTATTAAAAGCAATGTAATTAAGTTTTACTAACTATATCCATCAAATTGAGGTTTTTCCATAAATTTATGACATTAAAATTCTTCATTTTAGCTGAGTATGCATTCGAAAAGAAATAGAAACTGAATCCAAATAAAAATAAACTAGAATGCTAATTTAATTAAAGTAGAGAAATCAGAAGAGCAATTTGTTAGAAATGTTCTTGGTTACCAAATAATATTATTAGTTATTTTTGTAACATGAATTATTTCACATCACATCAAGAGGTCATAACTTCCTTCTTTCTTTCTTTCGCAGATCATAATTGGTATTTGCTGCTCTTTATTAAATTAATATCATAAAAATAGTGACAAGAAATTGTGGCATTTTCTAATAGATTTAGCCAGAGTGATGAAGAGGAATAGTAGAAAAATTCAATAGTAAATAAAAAATCAAGGCATTTGAGACTTATTATGAAGATACACCAGCCAAGTTCTTGAGAAACACTGCACACCTTTATAACATTACAGCTCAGGCCACACTACCCCCCTACCCTCCTTATAACTTTGACCCAAAGAAAGATAGGGGCATGAAAATGTTATACCCTTTTAAGAAAATGTATTTTAGTCATCTTTCCACAGTTGAAGTTTCTAGCTTAAGTGGTTAGTGAGATATGGAACTTAAATACCGCTTATTTCATAAGTACTCTCTCAATCAATGATAATCTAAATCTATAGGGTACTTCCAGTCAACAGAGAACATTGAAAATTAGCATAAGGGTATTTTCGATACGAAACAAAGGCAAAATATTAAATCTTAGCTTTTAAAATTAGTTCTCAAAAATGGGCAGGAGAAAAAAACTAATATATTTTATTATTGTTAGTTTATAGGTAGGCCTATTGATAATATCTATTAAATGTTACAGCTGAAAATAACATTACCTGACATATGAAGACATGAAAAGTGAAAACATAAAGTAGAATACTTAAAAAGATGTTTAAAATAATTTAAATTGTACAAAATAAACCTATGTATGTTCTCATCTTATTAAGCTGAGTTTTAAAAAAATTTGAAATCTAGAAAAAAATTATATACCGGTACTATAGGTTTTATTATATTAGTAATATTAATTATTATTATATAAAAATTTTAATTGTTTTATCAAAATTAACTAATAAAACGTATATACAAATACACCATCAATAGAGAACCAAACAAAAATTTGAGAAATATTGTGCTTGAGAAAAATTTCTATTAGAATGAAGTGCAAAAATATATATATATTTTTAATTTTGACAGATAATACACCATTAGCTTATTTTTTTAAATAATATTATATACTATGTGAGTAAAATAATATATACATACAATAATTGTCCTAATTTATAGGCTAGTGTATATTAGCTGTTGACCTCGATGATCTTAGGGTAAGTCCACACTGGAACATTGATGCGGGTCTTTGTTGCGGGGCTGCCCCGATTCAATGTCCCGCGTCTGTTCAGGGACAGCCCCGCAACAATGAGTCTCATCCACACTACAAGGGGCAGTTCTGCTCGAAATGTCTCGGGAGTTAGCCCACATAGGTCTCTATGTTTCACTTTTAATTCTAATTAAAAATCAAAATAAACAAAAACGTAAAAGATGGTGGATACGGAAGCTATTCAGTGCTACCAATGAGCCATGCCATGATCTCCTGGATACATTAAAACTGGAAGATGGCAGTGGATTTGTCAATTTCTTAAGGATGACACTCAGTGATTTTGAATACCCTCTACAAATGGTTGGATGCAAGATCAGAAAACAAAAATATGAATTTTAGAATTTCAATTTCGCCAATCGTAAGGCTTGCAACCACCCTCCAGACTGACAATAACACTGTGACAGCTATGTGCCAGACTGAGCCAAACTTCACCCTGAACACGTCCAGACTTGCAATGTTGCGCAAAATTGTTTCAGAGAATCCCTTTTCGATGGGGCTCAAAATCTTGTATCACGTAGACACGCATTACACTCCGGGACACGGGGACATGTTGCGGGTCTGAATTGCAGCAGTGCCGATTCAGAATCGAATGTGCAACATTTGAGTCCTGGTGTAGACTAGGCTTTAGGTTAAAGTGCTTACCTCAGGACCCAATGTTTGTGGGTTCAAACCCAGCCGAGGTTGACGGATTTTTACTAAGTGATAAATATCCGTAGCACAAATTCCTTCAAAGGGGAAGTAAAGCAGTCAGTCTCATGTCAATTTTGGTGTGTAAAATAACCCTGGAGGATATATGAACATACCTTTCTGACAAAATTGTAGGCCATTTAGCACTCACTCATAGAAATTCAATGTGGAAGAAAAGGGTAGCCCCCACACTTTCGTAATTTCCCTAGTACATGGGATTTCTACCAGATGGCGCGGACAGCACTATCCAGCCCAAGGGCTAGATAGAAATCACATCAAATCAATCTCCAGGTTGTTGATGTAAGAAGAAGATATATTAGTTTTCACTGATAAATATTTGACCCCAAAAGGGATGAGTCTAATGGGGAGTGTGGTAGGTTACACAATGACGAGTTACATAATCTGTACTCATCAAAATACATTGTTAGGATAATCAAGTCTAGTAGATTACGGTGGGAAAGACATGCAGCGCGAATGGGAGATTCTAGAATCGTGTTTAGGGTACTGACTGACAAACCCAATGGTAAGAGATCATTGAGAAGCCCTAGAAGTAGACAAGATAATAACATTAGAATGTACCTGAACGAGATAGGGTGTAATGAAGTGGCCTAGATAGAATTAGCTCAATATAGTGATAGGTGGCAGACTTTTGTAAATACGGCAATGAACTTTCGAGTTCCTAATGCCATAGAGCAAGCAAGATAATTATTCTTCTCACCAAACACAACACTCACTGATTTTTGTTTGTAGTCAAAACTAATTTTAAAATGGCTTAAGGGCTATTTAATTTCTTCTCCTTCCATTTTAAAAATACTTTAAAACTAATTGTCTTTAGAATAATTTTCATAGTACCTATCTACAATACTCCAAATGTCTTCAGAGTCTAAAATAAAACTAAATATAATTTTTAGAAAGGTAAAGTTATAGTTTGCATTGTGCACACTCTAGCATTTGTAAAAATAAAGTTTTGATTGTCTATCTCACATCACTTATCATATAAAGACAAATAATATTTACCATAGACCTATATGAGTAAAAAGCTATGTGATTTGTATCTGATTTAAATGATTGTTTTAAAAACTTTTGGACTTGATTTTATGTAAATATTTTTTTATAAACTTTATAAGTCAACATTTTTAGCTCAGTAGTAGGGTAAGATTTTTATGCATATAGTACTTTCCAATAAATGTTTTTTCAAGTGCTAGTCCATTCCCAATGGATTTTTAATTTGTTTGTTTCAAATCATTAAAAAAGGAACATTAAGCTATTCCTTGATAAGTGCATTTGTGTTTGTTTTAATTCCACTATGTATACTATTTAAAATTAAATGATTTACCTATATAATATCAACAAATTAATGTTGTACTAATTTGTTTATTATTATTTTCTTAGCTACAGTTGGAAACTCAATTAAATCATATTTATTTCAGCCAATTAAAAAAAACTGAAATTCAACATAATAAACAATATGATTAAGTAAATATAGATATAATCCTTTTTTCTATCAATCAAGGCAAGAGGAAAGATTTATAAGTTTTAATTTTTACTCCCATGTCCAAAACTACCCTTTATAAATATTAACTGTTAACTAGCAATGTTCTTACCCTTTGTCTGACAGCATTGAACTGTCCAAGCATTATCATGACATACACTATAATCAAAGTGAATCCTGCAAACAATACTGCTAGGTTATTCTTTAGCACTTCATGGAGAAAATCAAAGTAGCTGAAATTTGATAAACACAATGTTATAATATTTTACATATAGGCCTACTACTACTTATTAGTTAAATTTATTACCAGCAACTTACACAAGGTATTTAGAGAAATAAGAGGATATTTTAAGAAAATTCACCAGCATTCTCTGAGATATAAGATAGGACACTATTGTAAAGAAACCAGTCCTCATGAATTATACCAAATATTTCTACACAGTCAATATTTCTTATTTTACTATAAATAACAAAATATGTTACTAAGAATTTGTACTCCACCCATTACTTGTACTACATGAAGATTACATTCAAATCAAAGTCAGTCAGAGATGGGAATTCATTATTTGAAGCACAATCCCTCGACAAGCCAAATAAATTAAATAAATGTTCATAACATCAGAAATAAAAATAAGTGTTATAATTTGTTGGGCAGAGTAGTGATCGAAATACACAATATGTATAAACTATTGCTAATACAATTTATAGCACGACCGGTAAAGCACTTGGATGGAACACGACTACGACTTGAACTTCAACCCCCCCCCCCCCCCTCAATTTTGAGTCCAAAAGGTCAATAGGTAACAATCAAGAATGTAAACCCAATTCGTTGACACACTTCTCGTGTTTGGATCCAGGAAGAGGTTTTGTCAAGATGTCAGCTACCATATACTCAGTGGATAGATATTCAAGCCTTAGTGGGTGATCTTGGAGAGCTTGACGAATAAAATGAAACTTTATGTGTATATGTTTCGATCTTGAGTGGAAGAGAGGGTTATGTGCCAATTTTCCAGCTGATTGATTATCAATGAAAATAAAGATGATCGACAACTCCTTTAAACTAAGTTCTCATACGAAGGTCATCAGGAAGATTGCTTTCTTCGCAGCTTCGGTGAGACTCATATATTCTGCCTCAGCTGAAGATAAAGCAATGGTTCTCTGCTTTCTTGAGCACCATGATACCGCCGCTCCGGACAAGGTGAAAGTATAACCTGTATAGAACCTTCTGTCAGTGTCACAGTTTCCCCAGTCAGCGTCTGCGAAACCGGAAATGCCTTCATCATCCCTGGAGTAGACCAACCTCTTGACAACCGTTCCTTGCAGATATCTTAGCACACGCTTGGCAGCTTGCCAGTGAGTTGAGGTGTGACAATTATTATATTGACTCAGCATGTTGACTGCGTAAGCGATGTCGGGACGGGTACCGATGGCGATGTACATGAGGGCTCCAATCAACTCTCTGAATGGATATTGCTTTGTATCTTCTGTGTTAGTGAAGGAAGAATCAAACTTGACCCCGGTTGATATCGGTGTCTTCGCTGGTTTAGAGTCATCCATCCCGAACTTATGTAAGACATCCCTGATGTAGCCACTCTGACGTAACGTGACTTTGTCCTTGGATTGGTTCACTTCGATTCCCAAACAATGATTTATAGCTTCAAGGTCCTTTACACCAAATCTGTTTGACAGTTCACCTTTAATATCTCTGGTTCGCTCCAGGTTTCCAGAAGCGATCATGATGTCATCAACATAGATGAGCAAGTAGACTGGGTGTTTACTTCGACTATCGACATACACGCATGGGTCAGAGTTTGTGGGCTGCAACCCGATGGATTCTAAGGTTGCATTTAATTTAGCATGCCACTGTCGACCAGCTTGACGGAGCCCGTAAATAGCCGTCCTAAGTTTGCAGACTTTGTTACCGGATTTCAGTTTACGAAGCATGTCTTTTGCTTTCCTAACAATGCTGTCATCATTTTCAGTCCTAATCATCTTTTGTAGTGCCTCAACAAGCAAGTCCGGCTGTTCCATGAATGTTAGTGTGTCGATGTCACCATTCAGGTAGGCCGTTGTAATGTCGAGCTGTGAGACTTTTAAGTTGAGCTTAACTGACAATGCCATGAGTAATCGAAATGATTCAATCCTGGCAACTGGAACAAAAGTGTCCACAAAGTCAATTCCTGGTCTTTGGGCAAAGCTCTTGCGACCACCCATGCTTTCCTTCGAAGTAACGTTCCATCAGGATTATACTTGTTTCGGAGAACCGCCCTACAGTCGATCACTCTATCGTTGGTCGGTCTATCAACGATTTCCCAAGTGTCATTGGCGACCAAGCATCTGATCTCAGAATAGATTGCTTTGAATCATTCCTCACGATCTGGCCCCTTCATGGCACTGTCGATGTGAATCTCTGAGGCGTTCATCGCAACTGGGACATTATGAAACGATCCATCTTCCCTGCTACTTTGAACGTTGTTGTGCTCCATAGTTTCTTGAGATGATGCAGTGCTTGAATGCCCAGTATCTTTACCGTATGGCGGATCATTGTTGAGAGCAAGTTTCTGGTCGACCTGGTTGGCTGCAGGCTGGTATATTTTAGTGGGGTGACCCCTTCTTCCGATAAGCATTAACTTTGGTCTGCTGGGTTCTCGCTTGACCAGCATGTCGGATTCGGTGCCTGTAGCACCTTGATGAGCTTGTCCCTCTCCAATGTCGAGCATGGGGTCATCATTCATCTCAAATCCATAAAATGGTTCATTGTCTTCCAGAGCGTTCAGACTGATCTCTACGTCCTTTTGCGAGGACTCTTCTTCATTGAACCCTCCTCCTTCATGTTGACAGGATATTTCTTCTTCTTGAAGAAAGTCTGCAGATGTGCGTCCAGGCCCAGGCTTAGCACAGAATCTTATGTCCCTGGAGACACGGATTTTTCGTTCACTTGGTAGCCATACCCGGTAGGCTTGGAGCAGTCAGAGTAGCCAACAAAGACCCCTTTCTTTCCTTTAGGCTCGAACTTTCTTTTATTGGGAGACTTGTCGAGGATGATGGCTTTCTCCTCGAATATACGAAGATGCGAGATATTCGGTCGTCATTCCAACCATCTTTCGTATGGAGTTTCTTCAGACAACCCTTTTGTTGTGCATCGATTTCGGATGTGGTTGGCTGTCGCTATGGCTTCGGCCCAAAAGAACAGTGGCATTCCAGACTTCAATAGCATGCACCTAGCAGCCTCACCCAGAGTGCGGTTCTTCCTTTCCGCGACACCGTTCTGTTGGGGGGTGTGCGGAGTTGTTAGACGTCGTTGGATGCCTGCACGTTTGAGGATGGAATCCATTTTATCGTTGCAATATTCTTTGCCATTATCCGATTGAAGAGCTTTTATCTTATGCCCTGTTTGATTTTGGGCTAGATTCTTGAACTCAATGAACTTCTCAGTGACCTCTCCCTTGTGACGAAGGAAGTAGACTTGACACCATTGACTGTAGTCGTCTATGAAGGTTACGAAATAACGTGCACCACCTTGAGATGCTTCCCACATCGGCCCGCAGACGTCAGAATGGATCAACTCTAGAATCTCTTTTGAGGTTACCTCTCGTTTGGTGAAGGGAGTTGATGTTATTTTTCCTTCTAGACAGGTGTGACAGTTTTTTAAGTCATTTGAGTCATTGAATTTTAAACCGATCACACATTGGTTCTTGAGCATATTGACCATGTCCCTCAAATTCAAATGACCAAGTCGAGCGTGCCAAATTTCTAATTCACCTTTTAGAACTTTTGATCCTGTGACCATCCACGCTTGCTGATCGCTTTCTCATAAGTAGAATAAGTCACTAATTCTATTCGCAACAACTTTAATGTCACCGTTTATGCCTTTTATGGTCGCGCAATCTTTCTCAAATGTCACCTTGTTGTTGTTGTTGTCAACAATTTTTGCCACAGAGATGAGGTTCGTTCGGAGGTCGGGTACATATAAGGTGTCTTTCAATGTGATAGAGTCTGTTACTCATTCACTGATATGCCATTTGTTGAAATCAAAAATGCCAGTCTTCAAGGCTGCAACGCCAAGCGATTTATTACCATTTCTATGAACTCGTTTCTGAAATTGCTACCGACTTCGTGGTGCTATACTGCTGATACTTTTATGACTAATTGAACTCCTCAGCCAGGTTTTCAGTCTTCAAAGTGTACTAAACAATTGTTCTGCAGAACAAGAAGTTGCTGGAAGCATCATAGTGATTTGGATTGCGTTTGCTACATATGAAAGATAGTCGTTACAGTCAATGCTTCCCAGAAGTTCACTCAAACTCACTGTTTCTATGTTTGGTTTCACTTGCCAAATCCGATCCCATGAATAAGCCTCTTCTTTGAAATTGTCAAGCAGTTACGGCTTGTGTATAGGCACTGTGGAACTGGAGCACCCCCTATTTCCACTTGATATTATCAATAACATTTAATATAATGAGTCGTTTTTTCTTTAACTCTTTCTTTATTTTTGTAGTACAATATATATTCCTTAAGCTTAATGTCAGTACTTCAGTAGCCATCCCCCAGTTTATGAAAAAGATACAAAAATCTTTGTATGGAAATGTGCGCTTCACAGTGCCAGTGACATGGTGTTTGACTTGTGCGCATGTGCACAAAGGAAGGTGTGGGGAGTAAGGTGGGACTGCCAGGTAGAGAGAGAACTGTTGCTCTCGCAGTGCCGGCTCTGGCGTGATGGTGGTAGGAAGTTTTTTTTTACTCAGCGTGTGCTGTGCTTAAAAACCGTGTACCATATTTTTGAATGTGATAAAGTGTAGAAGAGTGTAGAATTAGATTACTATTCTGCTTCCAGCTCTTATATTTGATTCATTTTTTTTTTTGTTCTTTTATTTAACAGAAAGACTAAATGTGCTTGCAGTACTTTCAATGGAGAAAAATTTCCTCAATTATCATCCAGATATCAAGAAGAAAATTATTGAACTTTTTGCGCAAATTAAAACAAGAAGATTGGATTTCATTTTTAAATGAATATATCAGGCTTGAACTGTAACAATTTAAGTTAAAGTAAGTAAAAAGGATTTTTTTGTTAAGATTTTATCAAGTTCCTTAATAAATTTTCTTTTTATACATTTTTTTTCCTTTTACACAATTTTAAAACAAAGGCTAAAAATTTTCTGGAGCAATACCCCCACTAATTTTAGCTACGAGCTGCCACTGTTGTCAAGTACACTTCCATAAATAGTCATGAATCATGATATCTTCAAAAGCCTTTCCAAAGTCTTCACCGTTTAGATTTTTCATTTTATTTGTGTGCAAGTAAAATAATGAGAAGCATTTTCTTTTCTCATCTGAAAATCTGTTGTGCACACATGTAATTATTGAATACATATACGGAATTAATTATGCTGGTCTGAAATAATATATTTCAATGTCTGTGGGGAAGTTAGCACAGTTAGTTTGAAGTACAGTTCTTCTTGGATGTTTTGATCATGTTTGCTAATATTTTACTATTTTTGAATATTTTTGTTTTAATACCTCATCTACATTTTCCCTCTCTTGCTGCAATAAAAATAAAAGTTCCTATCTGTGTGTTAATCAATGGAAACACCCTGTAATATAATAGTAATTGGTGCAAATTTTGCTGAATATTTTGCCATAATTTTTGTAGTGACTATTGATGTCTGAAGGGTGACAGCACAAAAAAGCTTGTATGCTCATTGCCACACTTTGCTATTAAAATGCCTGGCACCTATATGTTTCTAAATCCATTGTGCGGTAGGTCTGGGCGAAACAATCAGCTTTCACATTCATTGCATTGCATTACTTCATCAACAAATATCTACAAACATCCTTAACCCTCCCAAGTTGACTATAGCTGAGACAAACATTTCTTAACTATGGGAAAAATATGAAAATAATACAAATCTCACTGGCTGCATTTGCAGTTATTGGCAGTCCCCTGCTGGTGGCCCTGAGGTTTAATATTTTAATGAAGCTAACATTTATGTTGTTAATGTTAATTCAATTAAGATGTCTTTCAACAAATATTAATTAAAAAAATAATACACGATGATTACAATAACATAATATAATATATTAATAGATTATTAAGAATTAGATTTTGATGCATTGCTCCATAAATAGATTTGCTTAAAATCATTGCTTATCACTAAAAACTAGCTGTAGTACCTACTCATTCATAAAGGCGTCGAGAGAACATTATTCTTATGAATACCTTGTCATATAATTTTAAAAAATTCCAATAAATGCAGTAAAAATATTTTTAAACAGAATTTGAACTTTTTTTAGATATATTTATTTAATAGGTACTGTACTCCAATATAAATACCAGATAAAGAATTATGCCACCCAACCTGGGTTGAATATAATACAAAATTAGGGCCACTTAACACTACAAGTGCATAAATGACTAACCTTCTTGATGAAACAGCATATACCTTCATTCCTTTAGGCAAAGTTCTGTTGGAAAACAAAGTTTGTTGAATGAATTCCAACTCCCAGTCTAGTGATGCAAGTACCGTCTATTAAACAATATTGGGAAATTATATATACATAATATTTCCAATTTTAGAGAAAGAATGAGGCCTTGGAGATGTGACTCACAACCAGAACTAATGGCTTGTTTTGCTAAATTGGCAAAAGCCTTAATATAATCATATATAGAGTATTCTCTTTGGTATATTTGAAACTTTGAACAAATATTTTGTGAGGTATGTTAAATAAACTTTTTAAGCTCAGGTATAAATTATTTATTTTAATGTTTAGTGTGATATAATATTGATTAGTTGTTGATATACCGGTATTTGTAAACATAGAGGTAAACACTTAACAATAATTACATATATGATCAAATATTTATTGTTAATAGAGGAACCTAGCAATAGCTACATAGGTAGCTACTCAAATTCAAATGGTCAAAAATGTCCTCATTGATTTGTGATTTTAATCGGCAAAAATATTGGGCCATCCCTATGACATATATTTTTAAGCACATTTTAATTTAGGTGCTAAGGTCTGAAACAAGTTACTTGTCACAATGTTTTATTGTTTCTCATTTATTTTAACATTTGGCTTGGTTAATCTGTTATTTTAAACAATTTAAGCAATGAGTATTTTTTTCAGATGTACCGGCATACATGATATTATAAATATTTTAAACAACTAATAAATCTATGGCATGTTTTGCATAGTTTAACTTAAAGAGTCAAGTATAAGGCTTCTAACATTGTACCGACAATTATGATAAACCACAAGAGACATTCCAGGTAATACACAGCAAAAACTAGAAATATAACCAATACCCATTTAATATTGGTAATTAGGCGATAATATCAAAACTATCCAAACAAATAAGTGCACTTTATAAATTTTGTTTTGAAAAGAGTAGATGTGCTCCTTGCTTTGTAATCTAATAAAAAATTATTATTTTTTGTATGGGTTTATCTATGAATAAAAAATCAATAAAAAAATGGGCACTTAACTTTTAATATACAAAGTAAAATAAACTACATGCATACATACATACATTTGATACATGCATAACCAAACAGACCATTCCCTTACGCGGTAGGCAAGAAATTGTGCATATAGCCCAAAAAACCACTCTATACTCAATCCATCCTCACTAACTTTTTCCTCACTTCCCTATCATTGCATACTACCTTCGCTTCCACAACATCCATACACATAATCTTAAAACCCTTAATGTTTTTCTTTTTCACATATTTGTCTACAATGTTTATCTTTTTAACACATTCATTTACAACATTTAGCCACGTCTTACATGGCCCAGCCCTTCCTTTTGATCCACACACTCTACCTTCATATATTTGCTTCTTTACTCGATTCACACTCATCCTCTCAACATGTCCAAACCAACTTAAAACTCAGCTTTCACATTAGCATATTGGATTCTCTTTCAAACGATACTCCTTCAGCACCCATTCATTACTGACTTTGTCCATATCAGTTTTTTCACAAAGATTTCTTAGATATCTCATTCCATCCACATTCACCTCGCTCTTGTGTTTCTCTTGACAAACCCACTTCACATCCATTAAACAATGTTGGTGTTAGCACCCTTTTATATACTGCCATCTTTGCCTCTTTCGATTCTACTTCATTCTTTGCAATAGTTCACATACATCCAATTATTCTCTGAGATGCATTCCCCTTTATGTCGATTTCATCATCTATCTTTCTATTTTTACAGAACATTCTACCTAGAGACACAAAATCATTCACTTGTACTAACAGTTTTTCATTTATATTAAGCTGACAATCATTTCCTTATCTGTATCTATCAAAAACTATCACCTTAGTTTTGGAGACATTTATTTAAATAATTTAAGGTATACCATTTTAATATGTGAGTGTATTATTAAATTCTAACTGTGCTCATTAACATTCAATATAAAAATGGCCGTGCTGGTGATAATGCCAGTTATTAAAATAATAGTAACTTAAGAGCACCTAAAATTAGCAGCATAATAATAATGATATATTTATAAAATAGTACCAGTGGTTTTAATAAATGTTTTACTTAAAAAAAGTTGTAGCTAGGCAGTATACCATTTTAAAGATATACAATATATTACCGGTTTATAAGGATTGCAGGTAAATTGTTCAATTATTTGCGAAAAATTGAAAGGGGGTTGGTTACAGTTAGCAACAAAATTATTTCTTTTGCATTTCAATTGCTTTTTTGGGGGTAGGGAGTGCAGGATATCATGATGGCCAAAAATGTTAGTAAATATTATGTAAATGGATTTTGGAAGAAGACACAAATAAGTTATTCTAAGTTTAGCATTGGTTTTTTCTATGTATTTAGTTGAGTTCTCTACTTATAAATTCTATTTCAGTGTTATGTTATAACAAAAGAAAATTAAAGAGCATGTTTTAATGTTTAGCTTATTATTTTTATTATATTACATCATTATAATAAGAGTAATAATAATAATATTTAAAAATAATAATAATAATTTTACAATGTTATGGTCATCCCAATTGTAATACCAATGTCAAATAAAAACATAAATATAAGTCCTCTTACTGTAGTTGTTTTAGTTGTGTCCATAGTTTTCTTACTATTCAATAATAAAGTCAATAATAATGAGAAAAATGTTTATTTTATTTTGATTGTTTTTGTTATTGTAATTGTGGATATTGCTATTATATGATTACTTTTTATTATTATTATTATTTTTTATTATTATTATTATTATTATTATTACCATTGTTATTGTTTTTTGGAAGCCTTGGTATTATAATACATGTTTATAATAAAGGTTGGTTTTTTCAATAGTGCTTTTGTTTTATTGTAAGTAATTTTAATTGTTATTATCCTTGCTAATTGTTTTGATTACTTTATTTATAATTTTTATTGAAATTGTTTTATTGGAGTTGTTTATGCTGCTGTTGTTCCTGTTGTCAAGTTAGTGTTATTGTTATAAGATTATTCTATTTATAGAACTCCAACAAAACCACTATTATCATTTTATCTAGCATACTAAAAATTAAATACAATTTATTTTCTTATCAAGTTCTACTAGTATCCACTGTGATTTAGCTTACCTTCTTTAACATCCAATTAAGAATGGTGGCCTTGGCTCCTTTCACTCGACCCTCAAGGTCATATTCCAGATGGGACAAAAGTGGTTTCACTTCATCTAAAACATTTTTCTGAGTGCTATAATAAATAAAAACATAATAATTAAACACATTGGCATAAATAGAGCATTCAAATAAGTACCGTAGTTGGAGCACAGATGCAATAGGTCTACATATTTTTTCTATTGAAAAGTGGGACTATTGCAGCCCAATATAACAATTTACCAAATAAAACTATTGAAAGTAAGACATTTACTTATATTATCTTGATTTAAGAAGAGGGGTTATTAGAAGTGATATCATTCAATTTTTAAAGTATCTTGTTTTTTAAGAGATGAATTTAATTCTGTCGGCTAAATGGTAGCAATTTTAGCATAAAATTTGTTATTTTCTTATTAATATAAATATGGTTTAGCTTTTATGTAAAACTATAACTAATAATATTACTAATATTCTATTGGCTTGAAATTAGCCAATATAATTGAGGATGTTATAATTTATTTTGATAATTTTTATTAGTTTAATTTTGTATTCAAATTTTATTTTTAATATTAATTAATTTGAAACATGTTTTACTAGTATAATAAAAACGTGTATAATTGATTATTTCATTAGTTTACTTAAATAATTAGGCAAATATAAATATTAAAAATAATTTTTGCTTTACTGTTTAGCAAAAAAATATCTTCTTGTTTATAATATGAAATCAAACTTACCCAATGAATTCTTTTAATTACTGCAGTACTTTGATAATGTCAAGGTAGCATTATAAATGGTCTTTTAAATGAATGTTTTAATAAAAAGTTTGATGAGGTATATGCTGTTTCAATACAATTTTAACTAAAATTTAATTTTGAAGTTAAATAGCTTTAATTTAATTGGGCAATGAAAAAATCTAGTTTAATAGGATTTATTATAAATTTTATGTTAGAAAGGTTATGAGGTAAATCGTAGATGTGAATGTCCAAATGAACAAAGTAACACTTTACTAAACAAGACAATATAAATGAAAATAACACACAACACTACATGATGATCTTCAAGGTAGCGAGCATCCAGCAACACAAGAACACAAAAGAGGTAGGAGGCTGTGTGCACATTCATACCATCCATGAATGTGGGTATGCGCATGCGCAGATGACGACACTAGTTTTGAGCCGAGACTCGTGAACAAATGTTCTCAGTGTAGCCTGTGGTGTTTTTCTTGCTCGGAGCAAAGCACTCCTGACATTTTATTTGTGATTTTTTTAAAAATATCTTATTTATATGAAACTATTTATAATTTATCATTACATATTTTTTCTAATATTACATGTTACTACTATTCTAAAAGAAAGTTTTTAAACTACCATTTGATAAATCCAAGTATTTTAATTATTTAACTAAGCTTGTCAATACAAGAAGCTTCTATTGTCTACTTTTACACATTATTTATCAATAACAAGTGTGTTTTATTAATAATCAATTATTCAATTAGCATATTCTGAACATGGGGATTTATCAGCACACATCTCAGAAATCAATGACATACACTAGTATAGCACACTTTTTTCCCACCTTACACCAGCGATTTGAAAAGATCTGGTAATCTGGTTAGGAGAATGAACCAATGCACACGATTTTTTCCAGGCAATTCCATTTCTCCCTTTTTTGGTAGTCACATGGTATCAAGTGCGCCACTCTCACAATAGACGGACTTCCCAGTTAGAGTGAAGTCTAGGCTTGGATTCCGGTCAGGTATATTGAGTTTGGTTTTTGCTTAATTATATCCCACTCTCTCATCACTAAAACCTGGGTACATTCTTTAAATAGTGCCTTCCTCATCTCTATCCATCAGTGTAAATATATGGAGAGCCTGGATAGGTATATCCCCAATTTTATTACGAATTGACAGCTATAAAAACGTACAGTACTAGATCTACCTTAACATGTTCACACATCATGTCCTGTATCTACAAGTTCCCCTTTTGATAGCTATTATCAATATCCATAAAATTATACAAATAAAATATGAAAATATTATTAATGTTAACAAACAAAAAAAAAAAGTGTGCATTTACTAAAAGGTGCTTCAAATGTCCATTCGTAAAATCATAGTAGAGTAAAAAGCAGTAGACACACACATGCAGTTTAGGCCCCAATCAGGATGGAACTAATATCCCCTAAATAAATATTTAAGTCTGGTCCTATCCAGTGGTGTATGCAGGATTCAAGTTTGGGGGGGGATGGAGGGGGCTCAATATCTGAAAGCCAATTTTTTTAAATATGTAAAGAAACTGTATTTCTCAATTCTCAGCAATAAGCATAGTTTTAGATTATTCATAATAATTATTAACCACTAATCAGTGATATAGCTTGTAAGAGGAATACTTCATACTTTATAGGCATTTAGTTTGGTCATTACATTAGGTAGTATAAGGATAAAATAAAATATGGAAGCTTACACAATTTAGAATTATGTTTAATAATTCTTAACACATGGTAACAATGTACAATTTTTACAGCTATTCTTTAAATTTATAATTATAAATAGTTAAGTAGTATTTAGCATAGTAGTAATTTTAAATAAAACTAATACAAATGAAAGAAATAGTGTTTAAGTATTGATGATATTATCAACAGTGGTATAAAAATCTTGGGAAACCATAGTGTCAAAAAAAGAAAAATAAACCAAATAAGATGAATAATAACTATTAGCACAAGCCACAAAGTCACAAACCCTTAAGTGAAAGAGCATCTTCTATTGCTTTGATTGTAATGATTGATAATTTTTGAGATATTCACTTTTATGTCTCTATGTACAGTCATTAGAGCTAAGGAGGTTAGCCGGTCTTCACATGTGCTGTTGTGCAGGTAATTCTTCAGTCTCTTCAAAATCGAGAATGACCTTTCAACGGAAGATGTGGTCACTGGTATTATTGCCAAAATTGTTAATAGAATTGTCAAATTGGGAAACATTTCTCGAGCTAAAAATTGTAATGTGTCGACAGCATTCTTTGGCTTTGGAGAGTCTGTAGCTTTCCAGTGTGATGCCCAAAGGCTCCATTCCGCTTTCAATATATCTCTGCTGGTGTGCTGCATATCATCCTTGTAAAACTCCAAAGCCAATAACAAGTCGCTAAACTTTTTGCTGACAGTATTTACTGGGATTAAACAGTCAAGTCCTCTTAATAGATCCCTATGGTTTGAAAATCTCCCTTTCAATGAAGCTAATATCTCGTCCAAATAAGGATAGAACACAATCTGTCGGTAGTATTCTTCTGGGGTTTCGGCTTCAACATTTGCTCTGTACCTCTGAGTGCCTATTGTTCTTGGTTCTTTTATAGGAACTTCTAATTTATGAAATATGTCTCCAGCTTTTGTAAACAGTTTTTAAAATTCTTCTTTTCCACTTTTCCTCACGTCGGCAATAACCTTTTCTGTCATTCTAATTTTAACCAAAGCTGAACTTATACCTACAGATTCTTTTTGTAGATATTTTGATGTTATGTATGTCATGGATAGCATTTTTGACACAGTAAGAGTGATGATAAATTCAAACTTACATAAACATGTGTGAAGAGAAGTAGCTTTGCCATTTGCCTCTACTTCGTTGCTCATAATAGTTTCCAATGCTTCAATGATACAATTGAAACATTCATGGAATACTGAAACACCATCGTGTCTTTCCACCCATCTTGTTTCGCAGTATTTGTGGAGGACAGTATTGCCCTTTCCTGATGCCACAAAAATATCTTTCAAAGCTTTGGCATGCTTTGATGAAGCTCTAAAAAAAACTGCTGACTTCTGATATTGTAGTTAAACAATTGTGAATGCACGGTGTATTGACAGCTTCACTTAAACACAGATTTAGGCAATGAAATGAGCAGTGAGTATATATTGCTTTAGGGAAATCACGTTTTATGATTGCTTGCACGCCAGTAAATGCTCCCCACATTACTGAGGCTCCATCGTAGCCTTGGCCTTGCACATTCTAAAGATCAAATCCAAAACAAGAAATTTGTAATTTTATTGTATCAACAATGCCAGCACCAGTCATATTATAGACTGGGACGAATGTGAGGAAATCTTCTCTGAAATCCATTATTTCAACATCAAAGTAACAAACACAAAATGAAAATTGCTCAACCGGCTAATATCAGTCGTTTCATCTGCTAATATAGTGAAAAATATTGATTTTGGTATCCTGTCCAAAATTACTGTTTGAATCTGTTCCCCTATGAGGTGTACTAGTTCATTCTGAACTATTGGGCTAACATAAATAGCATTTCCTGCTGAAGAATGTGATCAGCCAAAACGTTGTTTCCATTATTGGCCCGGTAACGTAGCAAGGCTCTAAAATTTCCATCATTTGCGGTCGGTTCTTCTAGGGACAAAATTCCGAAATCCTGATGACCACAAAGATGTAGCCCTTGTTTCCAACAGAAAACAATTGTTTCAATAATAGATTGTAAGACTTTCCGGTTCTTTTCTAATTCAACTTTTTCTTTCTTTAGCAACTGTTCCACAACATTTTGTTAGTGCCCATCAAAAATGTTTAAAATTTCATCTTTTGCCTCTCGAGATCTTTGATGATATTTTGTTCTCGAATGTTTTTCAAAAATCTGTATTGCATCCTTCCATTTTTTGAAAGTTTTTTTAACTAGATTATCTGCTGGCTCATGGGAACCTTGACCAACTTCATTTTGAGCAAATACCACACAAAACTTACAAAATGCTCAATTTAATGTCTCAGAGTATGCCAGCCAAGGAAACTGCTGCAGCCATTTATTTTGAAAGGTTCGTTCCTTTGAACAAATTACCTGAACGCGACACTTGTGGGAGGGTAAGGGTTCCCAAGCTCTTCTTATTAACGTTTCTTTGTCCACATCGCTAATGGTCGATTTTCCAACGAAAAGTCCAATATCATTATTAGTATACTCACTGGATTTTAGTGGAATACTTTCAGATACCTCTACACAGTCACCTATGCAAGCTATAGAAGTGGAAGGTTCAGAAGAACAGGGATATGAATGTTTCAGTTGGGCTTATCCTGCAAAATCTGAAAAAAAAAGAAGCAAAAGCTAGTGATACTTCTCGTGTAAAATTTTCGGTAACAAATTATCATATCATTGTTGGCATTATTACGTATACAACTCATTTCTTACATTTACCTAATGACTAATGTAAGTAATCTTTTATTACTAAAATGGAAATTATATTAAAGACAAAAAAAAATAAAAATAATATTCATCATGGAGATTGGAAAGGTCAATCAAAACAATTTTTTGAAATGTAGATATGTTTAATGGAAACCAAACGAATTAACATTTACACACGTAATTTTATGAACTTTTAATAAATGTTTATTGAATGTTGACTAATGAATTAGTTATTAGCTTATGAGTGGGAGAATCTATGTGATTTAATCGCTCTAATTCCGCCATTCTAAGGCGGGTAAAATATTCCGCCATTTTGTGTCGAATCGAACAATAAAAATACATTATATCTGAATAATTCTACAAGGACCACTCACCCCTAAATGAGCCATTTTGATTAATATTTACTATCACTTATTGAGGTTGAGGCGGAAAAAATATAAAAGTTATCTACTTACATTTGATGAAGTTTCCATCGTATTAACTTTCTCGAGACGTGACTTCTTGATAATAAATCCATCCATTGTCGATTATCAATTAATGCTTTATAGATTAAGAAATATGAATTTTTTGAATTGGTTGTAACTCACTGGTAAGATATCAAAACAAACTTGTCACTCAAGTCACTCACTAACAAAACACTGAAACAGATATCATCGCTTGTCAGTTAAACAAAACACGTGAGTGATTTTTTAAAACGAGAGAGTGTTGCCAACTGCCAAGTGTAGGTCCGAGATTTCCTCTAGATGAAAGAAAATTCCCCTCAAAAACAAAAATTTAAGATATGTAAATAAATTTAAACTATAGGAAAAATTACAACGAATTAAAGAGAATGAATCAAAATCATTTTTTTTTTTTAATTTAATCAGTTTATTTTTTAAAACAAATTTGTTTAAGTAGGAAAAAAAGTTCATAACTAGCAGATTACAAATAAAACGATTTAATTATATGTGCTCAATAGAAGTGTTAACATTTGTGACTCAAGTTTTTTTTTTATTCTTACAATTCGCCAGTGTCACATTTTAGCCTTTTATTTATTAATACAAATTGTACCATACTTCTTGCCAACAGCTACTCGAGTTTGACACTTTAGCTCAGTCGGTAGAGTCTCTGCCTTCGGAGTTAAAGTTCCCAGGTTCGATTCCCGGCATGGCCGAAAAATGTATCATTGGTGAAATGTGGGTTTTCCCCTTTCACAGTGAATAAATTAACGGCCGGGGGCTAAATGTTGTGTCTGTTTTATATTTAAGTAGAGTAATTAGTACAGTGGCGTATAACCCGAATGGGTAGTAAGAGGCTGTGCTAATTTAAAAAAACACTACTCGCTGAGTTTTCATCTTAAGATTCGGGGAGCCCAGCGCTCCCGTGCCCCCCTATCCTCCCCTCCCCCCTGGATACGCCCCTGGTCTTATCATTCAGCCATGAGGAAGAGCTTTTATTTGAATTAATTATTAGTCAACGTTCAGTTATCCTAATCTGATGGTAAGCTTAATGAAACTAAATTGCAAAAAATCAGCTGGCCAAACTATTTGAAACACTGCTTCCATAAAACATATTTTATTATTATTATTTAGCACCGCATCTTACTACCTGTTCGGGTTATACGCTCATAAAACATAGAGTTCAAAAGATGGTGAATTAGTTTTTTTTCTTCTTAGCACCAAATTTTACTACCTGTTCAAGTTATACACATGTGTACTAATTTCACTAATGAGCTAGGGATGAATATAATATTGAATTTAAAGTAAGTATACCCACATTTGCATGACGATAGAGTAGAAAACAATTTTGTAAAACCACCATTAGTACGCCCAACAAGGATTCAAACAATGATCTTCCTGTCATCATCAGTAAGTCTATTACTAAAGTAATGCCTTAGTTACTGTGGCCACCGAAGCAGATGTGAATATATTATTTTCTTATATACAATCACGGTATCAATGTAGACCTTCCATTATTTTCAAATAATTAACTGTAGTGAGGAGTTAGCAAAAAGTACTAAAGCACTGCCTAGTTCTTAACCTGATGGATGCACGTGGGGTGCAGCCAAAAAGTGGCCAAAGATGGTGAATCGTTCTTTCCTGATTTGTGTCCAGTTGAACAATTTCATACGTTGCTCAATATATAAAGTAATATGCAATCAAGTGATCATTATAAACACTGGATTTTTTCTTTTAAAAGATTGGTAATATTACATGAATGTCAATCGATGCTTCCTAAATTAATAACTACGGAAACAATAAGCATTATTTTGTACTTGTTGGAAAGTTAAAAATTAAATAATAATTTTACCATCCAAACAAACACTATTATATCTAAACTAAATATATAAACATTTACATCCTAAAATTCTAAAACTATGAATTTATTCAATTGAATATGATTTTATTGATACTATTTAAATGACCCAATTCAAACTTAGTTTGTAGTTTTGCTATACATTTTTCAAAAACTTACCTGAAATTGACAGCTTGCGTTAAGTTATCCAAAATTTTGTCTTGGGTTAAGGCTTTGAAAGAATGTATGGTTGATGAATTTGCATCCCATAATTTCATAAGAGACTGATAAATACAATCATTTCGAAATATTCCCTCTTTGATTGCTGCATCAATTTCTTCTTGAAATTCTAAAATTGCATCATCTTTAAACCATGTGAGGTATCTAAAATCAGAAATAGACCAAATTTTATATATATATTAGAACCTTTTTAATTCAAAGTCCAAGGGATTTCTAAAGAATTTCATAATAGCCAAAATTCTAAATAATCAATGGGTATCTAAACTTTGTACACAATAAATAAAAAACCTCAAAATAAAAAAAAAGTAAAAATTAACTCATTGTATGGAAAATGCAAACTATCAGTTTTTGTACTTAAATTACATTAGGTACTTTGGAAAAAATTAGTGATTTTGGTTTGTTGTGGCTTTCTTCTCTCGACACATTTAACACAATTTTTTTCTCTTCATTACCTCCATTTTGCACTTTCCAACTCTCCATAATGTTATTCTTTTTTTTTAAGGTAAGTCGATAAAATGTTCGGCTGTATTCCATATTATTTTGCGATATCACACTCTTTTTCACTCCCTTTTCCATTTCTCTAATAACTTCAACCTTCTTGGCTAAAGCTAAACTTGTGTAGGTTTTCCGCTTAGACATCGTAAAAACACCACAATTTACACTTGTCAGATGACAATGAATGGCTGTCACTCAGATTAGGACGAGCAACATAAACACTATCACATCCATGCTGGGCGTCACGGGATGGCACTGTCACAAAGAAGTGATTAAAGCAGAGCCAAAACACCCCTTATTCGAGGAAAACCACTTGCAGCTGGTGCAAAATTCCCTGCTTTCTCTTTTACTATGAGTCGATAACTCATAACAGTATTTGAAAACCTAGGATTCTTGGGTTTAGTTGAGATTGTTAAGTTAGGTTTGAAGTAAGTAGCAACTCGTAAAAATTAACAATATGCTGTATAAACTTCGAATTATCCAAATATTTCCTACTAAAATTCGAATTAAATGTTATTTTTTACCATTGATTTAAATAAGAATTTTGTGGGGCATAATGGTGGATTCTAACTATCCAATTATTCGAATTAACCAGATCCTACTGTATATATTTGTTATTTATTCATTAGAGAGCTTGGGACATTTTGGTACTATTCCATTAAAATGTACTGATTAGTGTAATTTATTTTGCAGTGTGGCCAGGTATTTGTGTATTGTTCTTCACTCTCATTTAATAGGTTAGAGAATTTATATTACAAGGAATATCTTGAAAAGAATTGTTAAAGAGGTGGAACAAAAGGTATTTAAGAAAAAAAAAAAGGTAATTCTGACACTATATGTAATAATTTATTTAATATTTTGCTGGATAATTGGTCAGATTGTATCGCTTAACATGAGTAAACCTCTATTTAATAGTTAGTACCTAAGATCACAATTACTATCTTCCACTCTGAATCGATCATGTTCCACATGTTTTCACACATTGGATATTAAGGGGGAGCGGGGGGGGGGGGGAGTTAAGAAGTGTGTTTTGTACAACAACTTTTTTTAAATCAGTTGGGAGAGAGCACTAGTTCAATAAGTCAAAGGCCCAGGATGTGAATTCCCCAGGACATGTTGCTTAAAATATTTATAAGTACAGTACCGCCTTTACCATTATCTGAATGAACTGATGTACAGTTGTACACATTAACTTAGGTTGGGAATGGCTGAATGGGTGACTACAAGTTGAAAATAACTATATGGGGACATTTAAACCAGGTAAAGAATTGCAGTGATGGTAGAAGCTATACAAACCCAGCACAGACATCTTCCCAGCCATGTTCAGACACATTGATTGCTTTCACTTGTGTTTCCAGATCCATAATCTAGAAGAGGAACAAACTTGAGTTAACACCAAGCAAGTACAAACAGATGGCAATAAACAAAACCAAAAGGACCTACACAAATGTGCTATAAGACACACTAACTCAATAAACATACCTTAAGATGAACACATTAATGTATAACAGTTAAAATAATTACAGATTGTGAGGGCTATAAATACTCAATAACACTATTCAGCCCTCCCTAGCAAACATATTTTATTCAGAACATATAATTAAGAAGGATATTTACAATTGAAGGTGCAGTCCACAACCCGCTTTTCACCCATTTACCCAAAGGTTATTCTTATTCTGATGATATCTCAACTATCATGAATGATAATAAAATATGTATTGTATCAAATTTAAGGTATTAATATGCCAAACGATTATGCCAGACCCAAAATTTAATAAAACAATGGAATAATTAGATAAATAATTAGATATAAATTAATGTGTTTGAGCTTCAAACTATTAATTAAGAAGGAAATTTAATTTTTTAACTAGGCATCAATAATCGCAACTAGTTTACGCTAGCAACAGTACGATTATAATTGGGTGTTTGTATACGAAAAAAATGAATAGACCCCCCAAAAAAACCATTTTCATGCCTTTTCAATTTAATATTCCAATGGAGATAGGTCACTTTATTTCTATTCTATTCTTATCAAACCCCCATTAAGTACACCTCATTGGATAGAGAAGGGAGAAGGCTCAGTTATCTTTAAATAATCTTTTAAAACATGAAAAGTTTCTAATAAGCCAGCACCAACAAAAAGTTTGCCAGGTGCTAGTACTGTATTGGTTGGAATGGGTGTAATATTAGTAGTACTATAATTTGTTGTGAATTTTTTTCAAAATGGTGAAAAAGAATGGGAGAAAGCATCCTTCTGATCACAAAAAAAAAGGAGAAAGGTTTGAATTTTAAAAAGTATCGAGAAGCTCAAAAGATAATATCCGTAGAAGTAGAGCAAACAGTTTGTGTACAGCAAGAAACTTGTGACAAGAATCAATATAATCTTAATGAATACAAATTAATATTAGAAAACCTTACCCCAGAACATCAACATAACCAGAATATAAAATTTGGAATAGCTGGCAGAAGAATTGTATAACTTTCTTACTTATTAAAAGCGCTCAGTAAAATGACAGAACATGGACCACTGAGCTGCAAATTAGAAAGTATGAAATTGACCAAAGAATCAAGGTTTGGACTGCGAAGCTGTATTAATTTTAAGTGCGTTTGGGGAGTAGAGAAAAACATATTTACAGAGGATACATGTGAAAAATCAAGAATGGAAATTAATTCCTCAGCTGTGTCAGGCGTGCCAAGTGTTGGAGGTGGTTTTGCTCATCTAGAAGAGATTACTTCAGCCATAACATGCCACGTATGAGCAGTCTTACCTACAGTAAGTATCACAACATAATTTGTGTTGGCTTATTTGTGACATCTTTGAAAGAGATGAAGATGGATGCTCAGGAAGAATCGAGACTTGCTGTACAAGAAGGAGCAGTTGACGTGGATGGTGTTCCATTAATAACAGTGGTGGCTGAAGGTAGCTGGGCTAAGCGCTCTTATCGTTCCAACTTTAGTTTGCTCTCTGGGGTGGTTTTATTATCAATACTTTATTTCTCATTTACAAGTCATTCTATTGATTTATTTCGTTAGTTCCATAGTTTAATGCACAATGGTATGGATTTCCTATGTTAAACTGCTCAGAAACATAAATCTAACTGATGTACTAGTGATGGAGAAGCTGGGTTTTGATTCCCTGATGGATTTACTTAGCATGTTTTCCCTAAACTATTTTCAATCTCCTTTCATACAAATGTTAGTATTCTTCTTTATCCCTGTCATATCAGTGTAAATATGCAGATAAGTCCGAAAGGATAGTAGGATGCGAAGAGAGAGGGGGGCGGGGAGGGGGGTAGGGGAACCGCAACAAAATCATGTTCACGTTAATAATGAAAACTGTTTGTGATTAAGATAACCTTCGTAAATTGCATTTTTATAATAAGCTGTTAAATTGATTATATTTTTAATAAAACATTAATGGTCTTTAAATGGGAGTCGATATGAATTCGAAGAGTTTTTAAACAGTCAGTGTTTTATAACTACCATAAGTTGTAAAAATATTTCGAAATCATATAATTACAAAAGCAAAACTACTTATATGTAAAATGATAAACCCTAAGTAAAAAATCACTGAAACTATTTCACTTGTATATTAAATATATTTATTTTATATAATTTGTCCAATATTACGCTAATCGTAGGCAGTAGTGAGGATTAATATCAAGGACAAGTGAGGAGGGAAGGTAAGAGAAAATACACAAACAAATAATTTTTTAAGAAAATTAAAAACAATTAAGAATAGCTTTTAAAATTCACACCACTTATCGCGTGGTAAAAAGTGTCAGTCTCCTCTTGGCTAGTTTGCCAGTGATGGAGAGGATGGGTTAAGTCCCAGTGGTTGTACTGAGGTAGCTAGTCCTGATGATTTCCCACTCTTCCTCTACACAAATTCAAGTACACTTTCTCTAAAGTTTGTTGTTAGTTTTGTTCGAGTGTTCCTAAACATGTTTATCTTTATTTTATTTTAAATTAATTTTTAAAAAATTTGTTGAATATTTTTTGTGTGCAATGAATATTAAAATGTAACTATTAAATTTTATGGATATTTTGAGTTCAAAAAGGTTCAAACTATTGAGTACAAATTTGGAAGAAAAAACACAAAAATACGGTTGTTCATTCAATTTTAGCGGGATTTTACTATTGGTAAAGTATCAAACTGGACAATAAACATGTCAAAGTGAATCTGACACTTGAAATATTAGACAAAAAGAAATATATATTTTTAATTGATTAATTATAATAAGCTACTTTAATGGTGGGTTTAGAATTATTTGTACTTTCTAGACAAACATGTGTGTTTGTGGTTAGTTTTAGCCGAGTTATTTAAATGTATAACAAAATTTATCAAATAAAAGTGTATTATTCATGTTTGTTACCTTAAATTCAATACTTTAATGAATAAATGCTTCACTAGTTCCGTAACCACGCTAAACTTGTATTTATTTTTTGATACCTACCTATTGCCCTTCCATTATTTTAAATATGGATTACATTTGTAGAAATTTATATGAATGAATATCTAAAATAAACATTACTATTTTCTTTTACAGGAAGTTAACTAATAGGTAGAACTACTATCCACAAGAAAATGAAGGATATTTCAGGTATTTCCATGAAACTAATAAGCTGTAGTTAATTTCCAAAGTTGCACATCCCCACCTAACTCATTCTCTCTCTCTCTTCTCAATTGCCCACACACCAAGGTGGTCTGAGACCTTTCAGGGCAGAAACTACCTAACCACCAGTTACAAGTTGCCTTTAAATCTGAAGGTCATTTCAAAATTATTTGCAAGTAAACCACATTCTTAAGTTTGACTCACCTGATGATTGGTCACTAAATTAGTGAATTACCATGCGAAATATTGTGTATTTGATTTTCGGTTAATCTAACGCTTCAACACCAAAACACCCACTTTGGTGACCATGTGGTCTAATGCGCTAATCTCATGTTGGACTAGATTGCCGAAGAAAGGAAGATAGAAGTTCGATCCCGATAGGGTGCACTGAGGGTGGTTTCCCCTAAATGGTATTACACTCAACCTCCACACAAATGCGGGTGAATTTCCTCCAAATTAAGCCTTCCTAATCCTCAACCAATTAGTGTAATTAGTATATAGGCGTATAACCAGAACAGATAGTAAGATGCGGTGCTAAAAATAAACACCAAAACATACCATTTTCAATATTTCTTAAACAAAAGATGTTATTTAAAATATAAACGGGAAATTTGACTTTTGCAGGAGTGTTTGCAATAGTCGCTTATAAATCAAATACTGTAACAACGAAACAAAGCCTATCAAATTTTAAAAAATATTGAGAGTTGCATTTCAATCAATTTACTTTGTCACTTTTTAAAATTAGTTTCAAATCAAGTAAGAAATAAACTCATCTGCTAGGTTTTTGCAATTAAAGCTTAATATTTTTTACTCGTCCTTTGTTTTAGCCTACATTCAACGCCCATTGCTTGGCACTTAGTGGAAAGGAACAAAATGGATCATGTAATAGCCTATTAGGATTTAAATTTTGCCATGAATCGAACCCAAGACCCAAAGTATATATATAGTTAAAATGTCAAACTAAGCCCGCAGGTGGTAGGGATTTTTTTTTTAGCAGGCCTATTTGATTCAACAGGGAAACTTGTACGGAAACCATGTCATCAGGAAATACTAGCTAATACAAAAGATACTGTGAACACTATTATGAACATTCACGGGGTAATTTTTATCACCTTTGTTTTGGAAATACAGTAGGTAGGCTACTTGATGTAAGCAAATATAAAATCTATCTTAGGCCTAGGTGCCATTAAGAACGCTAGAAGGGAAATATCCTCACACTTCAGTATTTCTTATGAGAATGGCTGTTTTAAAGCCTTAAAACCACTAAAACAATCCTCAATATTATCTTTGAATTTCTTAATGTAAACCTATAAAATACTAATTACCTTAGTTTTTTTAGGAAGGCTGGATCAATATTTCTAACCATTTAGAATAACCTTAGAACTGCGTCATTTCACATGAAGCGCCGATGAAATTGAGTTACCCTTCCTTCACCTCTGACAAGACATCTTGTGAATGTGGGGAATGCCAGGCCTCCACCGTGGTTCGGATTCCACGTTAAACTGTAGGTCCTTCATTTCATCTCACAATCACCCTACCATTAGGCCTACACATTAGCGTAAGTGCATATAACCCGAACGGTTAGTAAGACGCGGTGCTAATAATAATAATAATAATAATAATAATAATAATAATAATAAATTGAGTTAATTTAATCATTTAACGAATTTGTTTAAAATTGTACAACTCAAAAAATATAAGGTTTATAATTTATAGGGACATGTTGATACCCTTCAACTTCATTTTGGCTTAAATCATATTTTGAAATAACATCTGCAACACATTTAAGCACTCTAGTAGGTGCCCTTAAATAAAATATTATTGGAAATTTGGGGCAGTGACATAAAATATTTTAAATTACTTAGTTAAATTTTACCAAACACGAGCTTACTGCACTTTCCTAAAATCTCTTTTCAAAACAAAGATGTTTCATTTTCTGTGACTGTTTAAATAAATAGATCGGTTGTTTTAAAACATTCTAGAAGGCCCTTATTCAAATTATATATAGGTACTGTTTTTTGCAGTACAGTACTGTTTATTAGGGTGATGTCCTACTGTCCTACAGAGCATGCGGTAGTACAGCAAAAGGTACTGTTTTTTAAACCAATAACTTCCAAAAATACTTCGTTTTGAAGTAAGATAAAATAATATTTTGAATTGAACAGCGCCTCCGCAAGGAACATCATCCTTGAGCAGTTAGCAAACACTCAACACATGTGCTGCGCTCTCTCGAACAAGAATGGAACTTCTTTCTTTATTAGCTCAGTGTGATAATACCACCACCTAAAAGTTTTTCATGTCTTACCCGTACCCCCTTTTCGGGCTTCTTTTGTTTTCTTTGTCTTCAGTTGTCTCGACAAGTCTGTGAGTGTGTTATGGTTGTTCTATTAGTTTTTAAATAATAATAAAAGCTAGTATACCAAAGTGTTGTAAGATGGGGCAGCGACGCAGAAAATGTTCATTTAATTCATCTTTACAAACAGAATACCCTTTCCTAAAACTAAAAAACAGTGATAACCCTCACACTGTTATTTGTGAGCTGTGTAGAGGTGAAGTTGTCTTAAGCAATAGTGGTCGCACAAGCATTGTGAGGCATTTGAAGCAACGAAAACACTTGCTAGCAGTAAATGCAGCCACATCAAGTAGTAACAGTAAGCAAGTTATTTTTTTTAAAAACGTATTAACTTCCAATTAATTTTTTTATTTTTTTTGCTACCAAAGAGGGTACTTTTGCATATCATACAATTAAACATATGCAGAGTTTTCGTTCCCTTGACTGTACGTCGAAGCTGGTAGCAGGTATGTTTGAACCGAAGTTCTCCTCAGCCCGCACTAAAATGGAAGCAATTGTAAAAAAACGTTTTAGCGAAGGAGGCCCAGGAGAGATTGAATATTTATTTAGGAACAGCACATTATTTCAGCGTTATTATTGATTCTTCCAATCACCTTAACATTAAGATAGTGCCATTGATTGTACGATACTTTGACTGTACCCAGGGAGTAAAAGTCAAACTTCTGGAACTGAAAGACCTTCCTGGAGAAACATCTGAGCAGTTACATAACTACGTTTACTTACCTTGTTTTCATTAAATTTAGTGGAAAAGTGTGTTGGTCTTTCTGCAGGCAATACCAACACTAATTTTGGAGGCCCTAATCGAAGGGGGAAACAAACCTGTTCAAGAAGATCAACAACTCTTGGGCAAAAGCTGTGGTTGGCGTAGGTTGTGTTGCACACGTAATAAACAACTGCATTCATAATACAACATACTTGTTACCGATTGACATTGAAGTAGTAGTTGTCAATATTTACAAACATTTTTATATCCACACTGTCTGTGTAAGTACATTAAAAACTTTTTGTGAGTCTGTCTAAATGGAGTACAAGAAGATGCTATCTTTTTCAAAGACTCGATTCCTCCGTCTGATGCCAGCTGTGGAACGTATTTTTTTAATGTATGAACCTTTGAAGGAATATTTCCTAACTTCTCCTTCTTGCCCAACAATATTGAAACATTTGTTTGAAAACCCGGTGGGTGAAGCATGTTTGTGGTTTGTTCTAAATGTGAGCTTTCTCTTTCATGAGGCAGTTTTGAATATTGAAGATGATAATGAGTATGCAACTGATACCGCGCTAGAATATTTTGAGCTGCTTGAGAAATTGAAGAGCAGGGAAAATTCTGTATTCTTGCCGGTGAAAATAAGAAGCTGTCTTAGCAGCAATAAAACAGTCAGCGAGGTGAATTACAAAAGTGATTTTTCTACAGAAGCTAAGGCTTTCTACTCGGGTTGCATTGTATATTTAGAAAAATGGAATGCTAATCTGCAACAGTTAAAACTTTTTGAATGGGTCAGATTACATGAGCATGTTATGTGGGAGAACGTGCTGGCTACGTATGAGGCTTTCAAAGATACCATTGGCTCTACTGTAGATGAAGATGGTCTTTTTTTACGAAATTACAGCGTTAAAAAACTTTCTAACTGGGACAAAATTCCTGAGTGGAATGAGAGTAAAATTCCTATTCAAACCAGGTGGTTGGAAGTGCTTACTTTTATGAACAACAAGCTTCAACCTCTTAAAAACCTGCAGTTGCTATGCGAGTTTATACTTTGCCTGCCTGCCACGAGTTCTTCAGTTGAAATACTTTTTTCAATAATAAATAACTATTGGGGGAGTGAAAAAACCCAAATGAGTATTGGGACATTAAAGGCTGTGATGCAGGTCTACACCAATTTTGACGAAACCTGTATGGAAATGTTCCTATACTTGAAATCCAAACAAAAGCTTCTAAAAGCAATTCATAGCTCAGATTAATATAAATGGTATGATTATGAAGCAAAGGCCGGCACAAGTAGTTCTTAAATTGTTATTTTAAAATTCACTTTCTATTTATTGATTTTTTTAAAGTACTGTAGACCTATGTTTTATTTACCAATGGGTTTGTACACGTGATTAGTCCTAAAATATTTATTTTTACAAGTTACTTTTTTTATAAGTTTTAGGCACAAGTATTATTTACAAAAAGACTATGTACACAATAATAAAAGCCAATCTAATACTTGATGTATATAGGCTTGACTTTATGTAACTCGCTCTCTTAAACTAGTATTCAAAAGTGAATTTTAATAAAGGGTTTTATCTTTAAACTATTTTTATTTCTCTATTTCTATTATTTTTATTCTATCTACTCTATACATAAGTTATACAGGCACGTCACACACCATGCTACTCGTGTATGTGATATATTTTAATGTCCTGTTTTTCTAAAAAAAAATATGGTCCCCGTATATATAGGCCTACGTGGAATCCCATTATACATCCCACAAATAAAAGTGATATTTTACTATAATAAATATACCTAGTTTAAAAATTCAATATATATAATATCTATGTATAAAACTATCAATCAGAACAATGAGGCTGTTTTAATATATCAGCCTTAGCATCCAATTTATACTCCCTCCATTCACGGTAGGAATTACTCTCTGGAAGGTCTTTTTTCGTACCAATATCCTACTATATAATAGATTTCTGGTAGGGAAAAAGCCCTTTCAGAAAACAAATTCCTACGCTGAACGGACTTTATCTAGGTTTATGTACCTCTTTTGTTTTATTGGCAAACTTTCAATAAAATCCAGATTCATAGAGATAAGTTATCAACGTTAACAATCTTTCTAGCATATAGTTTTGCAATTTTTGTATGAAACTCTTCAATTAAACTGATTCAAAAACTGGATACGATTTTTTTTATCTTTAAATAAAATAACTATAATTGTAGGTATACTAACTGCTCACATGTATTCATAGGTAAGTATGTATTCAATTTATAAGTATATATATTAAGGGTGTAGAAGAGGTTGAAAAAAGTGACTTTATAAAAATTAACTTTTAAATCATCAATTTATGATAGAGAGGGGTAAAATAGCCTCCTCTTATCCCCATCCTAGATCAAATAACCCTGGTGGAAGGTAATAATGTTGTTATTCTGATCTAGTCTTCCATAGAAGGGGAATTTAACGCTCCACTTTGAGATTTCCATCTCATCAACAGAAATGTGTACTTGAGCCCCTTTCTTGTCTAATCTGCAATTAGTGACCTTGTGACAGTAAGCATACAAGCATAATTTCTGTCTATATTTTTTTCGTTTATTCTCTATGCCTCCCTTCAAATGTGATGGTTAAGGCGGGAGGGGGGGGGCGGAGTGTAGCCAGTATATTAAGCTGGCAGTTTTTAATGAATTGTTCTAAGTGCGTGAATTCCCTCTTCATGAAAATAAAAACTAGTTGAAAGTATTTTTATATTATTTCTTATATAGGCTTTTTAGAACATATTATAATAACTTGTCCTTTATTTCCCTACTAATTACCATTTCAGATTACGAATTAGAGACTAACTTAACTTTATAACAACCACAACAACGTGACCCCAAGTGTTAAATCATCACTGCAAGAGGGTAGTACCAATTCGTTTAAATATAATTTTAGCTGGCATGCTGGGAATTGAACCAAGTACCCTTAGAGCAGAAGGCAGACCAAATAAGATAAGGTGATTAACCTTAATGTCAAAATATAGATTATTCCTTATATTCCAACCTATGAAAACTATTAAATTATTTATGAATGTCAAATTATTTCTAGGAAGTTACTTAAGTACATATATTTTGAATATTGTCTCGTGGGTATTTTAAAGGTATGGATAGGATAATTTCATATAAAACTATGATGTAGATTACATCTCTCAGTGGCAGTGAGGTTGAGGTTCAAATCTCATTCAGATTCAATGGGAGAAGGGAGTTATTCCTGAATGTAAATTCAAATGTTAAATATCCTTTGTTTTAAAACGTATACACTAAGAGACATTTATCAACAAACAGTATTCTCGAGCATGATCGTCTATTGTCCCCCAATGGCCGAGATCAGTGCTCAGTTGATTCCTTAGAAATAAGTGACTCATCTTTTTTTTGTGTGTGAAATTTTTTGAATTATATAAATTATTCTTCAATCCACAACATATAGTTGGTGAAGCAAGCCTATATACTTTTCAACCTTTTTTTATACAATGTTTTATAGCAGTAATCAAAACATTGTCTATATTGTTGGCCAAATTTGACCTTTACTTTACACTTACAATATGTGAACGTGCATATAGTATCTTAATTTATATGAATTATATCAAGGGTTGGGAGCATATGGCGGCTCTTTTCTTGAAATGTAGTTTCAAAAATTTATAAATATTGTTTGACCAAAATGTTTTCTAACAAGATTAGTGCATTATTGTGTGGACCACTACACCTGCAAATTTAATTGTCCTCCCTCTTCTCTCGTTTCATCCTTGTCTAACAGGTAGCTGGGTGAACCTGTCTGCCTAGGGGCTTATAGTGGGGCAGGGATGAGCTTTCTTGGAAGTGAAGTTGCGCGTATAGAATAGTCTGGGTTCGTATCCTTCGAACCAAGTACTATATTCTGGAAATTAAGATATCTGTACTGACTGTGACCATACAAGGTCAGCGATAGCTAGATAATCCTCGGTCCAAGTTTAGGTTAGCAGAGTGAGTGGACCAGCGCGTCCGGGCTAGCGTGCCCAGGAGTGGAAAGCGTGTTCAACGAATGGGCCAGCATGTTCAGTGTAGGGACCAGCGTGTCCAGTGTGTGGGTTGACGTACCCGGGAGAGGATCGGTGAATCCAGCGTTTGCGTAGCACGGGTCAGCACAGTGTGTCGTGCGTGGGGACAAGTGGCAACTTATGTGGACTACACGGGTGATGTAGACGTTGTTGTGAACTATGTTAATAATGAAGATTTTTGTGACTGCTTTAAATACCTGAATAGTTATTATGTGTTTTGTAGTTATTAATTATTTTATTTTATTCTCTCTTATGTTTTCTTATTAGATTATTAATGTATTATTTAATTCAGTGACTTGTTTAGATGTATTTAATCTAATTGTATATGATCAGTGTATGTGTTGTTTAATTTTTAATAATCAAAACCTTGAATATTCTGTGTGCGTTTTCAATCTTGTTTAATCAGCAGCATATCTCTATATCCTTAAAAAAAAAACACCTTGCAGACCATCTGGTCAAGCGTGAGGCCCATCCTCCCCCCCCCCCTTCCCAACCCTCATTACAGTATAAAAGTGGGGAAGATATTTTAGAAATCTCCTAAAATGTATGAAGAACAAACATGCTGACACCCATTGCGAAAGATGTAGAAGAATGCTTTATGATTGGAAAAACAAAGTCTTTATTAAACTGCTTTGCACCCGCTTCGGTGACCGGGTGGTCTAACGTGCTAATCTCGTGTTGGACTAGACTGCCGAAGACGGGGATATTGGGGTTCAATCCCGGTCGGGTGCACTGAGGGTGGTTTTCCTAAATGGTTCTAAACTCTCCCTCCATGAAAATACAGATGCATTTCCTCTAAATTAAGCCTTACCCATTAGTGTAATTAGTACATAGGCGTATAGCCTGAACAGATAGTAAGACGTGGGGTTTAAAAACAAACAAAAACTGCTTACCATGAATAATTATCATTAAATCGATCCAGTTCATTGTATTGAGCAATCAAAAAGCTTTTCTCGCAAAATCACTAGGCAAATTAGAGCTGGAAAATGTTATGAACATTGTTGTTCCAATACGTAATTAATTCTATCAAAGCAAAAGCGTTAATTAATGGGCAAATTTCTGTACTGTGACAAGAAATGGATAGTAAATATACGGATTTACGTACACTTACAACCGTGGGGTGATTGATTGTCGAGAGATTTTGAACTAAAACTATTCTCAGAGTGTTTGGAGGAAATAATAGTTTTCTTAGCCACCAAGGATTATAACAGATAACACACAAAAGTCTCACTAATTCCGCAAAGCTTCATAATTTCTATTTTTTGCTTGATATGACCAGCCATTTTAAAAAGATAAATCTAATGTTGCAATTAAAATAAAATACTGATTTACAGTTATTAGAAAAAGTGATTTTATTTATAAACAACTATAATGGTTTTCTAAATGGTTACAAAGACAAATTTGTACTTTTTGAAAATGTGAGAAATTTTAAATAAAAATTAAGCCATGAAGCTGAAATAACAAACACTAAGTGTTCTGTGATTTTATCACCAAAATTTTAAATGTCATATAAATTAGGCATTAAGATTTCAAGGCCTCAGAAATCATTGCCAGAGTAGCATCTTAGACTATGCGGCCATCGAAGTAGGTACCATCATTATTATAGTCGATGTTCATTTTGCATACAGTAGAGAATAAAGTATAATTTTATAAGACTTAAATATAAATTTTATCAGCAAATAATATATACAAACTACGGGCGTTTATGAATTTTTGTCTTGTAATGAGATTGCCTTTTAAATTCGTAAGGCAACGGGCACCAAACTATGCAAAGCGTACTGAGTTTGCCTGAAATCTGTGGATTAGTTTAAAAGCCAGGTGGTAACAGAAACAAAGACACGCAGAACGAATACTAAACTGAATACACCACTACAAAATAACTCTGATGTCCATGGATATATAAATTATCCATAAGGCTATAAAAAGGAAGACGACATTGTTGATTCATATGGAACTTTGTTATTCAAGGTTGTTTTTGTAATTTTGAATATGATAATACACATATTATTACTACTATTTTACGGTGTATACTGCTGATCAGTTGAATAAATCCTATTCGATTTGGTTTTAACTACTGTTGTGCGAGTTGGCTTTTTTTCACTTTGAGTTGAGTTTAAGTAAAGTTTGAATGAAAACGAGTTTTTTTAGTTCGAGTAGTATAGACATTAATTTTACAATAGATATTCCAAGTTGAATTTCTGTAATAGATCCAAAGCATAAACGATAAATAATTCCAAACGTGTTTTTTTAGGATTCTTTTTTGTAAGTGAAAAAATGTATAGTTACACAAACTCAAATTTTTAAATACATTTAATATAAATTATACAATCTTTTTTTTGTTAGTCAAAAGGAAATACTGAGGGACTCTATTTGTAATTAAATTATATAATAAAATGGATAAAATTAATGAAATAAGGAATTTTTGAGAAAAAGATCGGAAATTACGAATAACCCTGCTCAAATTTTTTCAGTTTTGTAAAAATCTTCGAGTAGAGTTCGAGCAGCTATTAGCTCTACTTGAACTCTAATTGTCGTGTACACGCACATCCATAGTTTTAACTATAACTTACATTTATCTTGATCACGTTAATGGTAGTATACATTTTGTGTTCAAAAAAAGGAATTGATGAAAAATTACAAACTGAAAAGAATGCGACACAGAGGAAAGCGTAAATGTTTGTATTTTAAGAAAACGACTAGAATAAATACCGTAGCAGTGTGAATACAAACCAGCTCAAAATCAGCTTTTAAATCAACAAAGTACATAGTATGATTAAAGAACAAGATGAATGTTTTTTAAATGGCTACTATCGCAGTCGGATGATCTGAAGGCTACACTGCTACTGTGTCTGGTAATTATGGCGGGAGGATTGTAATTATTTTACTCTTTTTCTCTACACGTAAGAGCACAAATACAACTCAGCTTCTTTATAGCAAGTGCAACTCTTTCTAGAAGGCCACTTAGATGTAACTGGAAGGGCACCTTCAATTTATCTATAAGAGAATTTGCATCTCTATATAGAAGGGCACTTACAACTGTATCGTCGGTGACCTGGTGGTCTAGGAGTAAGGTGTCAGACTTCTGTGCTGGGGGTCCATGGTTCAATCCTTAGTCCCGGCACAGATTTAGCTGACTGACAAACCCTCCCTTCACCTCTGACAAGACGTGTATTAATCACAACTTGTGAATGTGGGGAATGCCAGGTCTCCACCGTGGTTCGGATCCAAAGTTAAATTGTGGGTCCTCCATTTCATCTCACAATCACCTTACCATTACACATTAGCGTAAGTAGGTATAACCCGAACGGGTAGTAAGACGCGGTAATAATAATAAAACTGTATCCAGAAGGACATAATCAATTTATCTATGAGAGCACTTACAGCTGCATCTAGAAGGACACATTAAATTTATCTAGAAGAGCACTTACAACTGTATCTAGAATGTGTCCTTCTTAGATACAATTGTAAGTGCTCTTCTAGATAAATTGATTGTGTCCTTCTATATACAGCTGTAAATGCTCTTATAGATAAACTGAAGGTGTCCTTATAAATTGTATGTGTATCTAGAAGAGCACTTACAACTATATCTAGAGTGACATATTCTAATGTATCTATAAAAAAACATGTAAAATTGTATCTAACCTGCTTCAGTGGCCGAACGGTCTAAGTCAGGAATGGCAAATCCATGGCACGTAGACACGATTTGGGTGGCACGTCGACAGTATAATTAACATTAAATAAATACTTTTTACATCGTGGTAGCCTATATATATATATTTTGAAGTCAATAATATGTATTCAGCAATGTCATTCAATGTCATGTCACAATATACTTGGTCAAGTCAACGCTTATAAATCGTCTTGTATGAATGTTTTTTGAGTTAAACATAGTTACTTAAAAATTTACACTTTTTTTTTCACTGACGGTATAGCTTTCGATGACTTTATTTTAAGTCATTGAAAATAATATTGTCTATGATATTCAATTTTACAATTTGATATGAGTCATTAATTAATACATTCATTACATTTAATAGTATTCATCAATATTGTATTTTTAAATACTCATTAAAAACGTAAATAAGAGGTGGCACGACACACTAGACTGGTTCAATGATCTAGTCCTTAAGTGGTACACCAGTCATAAAAGTTTCGCCATGCCTGGTCTAAGACGTCACTCTTGTGTTAGATTGGCCTACTGATGACGGGGATACCAATCGGGTCTACTGTGGGTGGATTTTTCCTAAATGGTTTCCCACTCTCCTTCCAAGTGCAAATGTGGGTAGATTACTTCTAAAATCCTTCCTTCCTCATCCCTACCCTATAGTATAAATTATAACCGGCCCCATGGTGTAGTGATCAGTGCACCTGGCTACTAGCCTAGGGGCCTCGGGTTCAATTCCCAGCTGATGCCTTTGGTAGTTTTTCCTTTAGGGGAGTAATCCCAATGGTCACCAGAGTTTGGTTAATTAGGCTTAAGGACATTACTACCACTGGCAACTCTGGAGCTTCGCATGGATACATGACTTCAGCTTTATTATGGTAGTGTAAGTCAAGCAGCCTTGTTGTGTCGGCACAGAGGCACAGACGTAAGCTGATACTCTTAAAAACAACTGTTTGGACTTGGGTTTGATAAATTTTTTGGCTGGTCATTGTTGAAGCATCTGAGTAGCAAGGGCTAGGATGTGTTGCTTAGCTTGAAAAAAGAGCAATACATCCTTCAGTAGAGTTCGTTTCGATTACATTTCTGGCTGGATATCCGTCAATTACGTCCGTGGTTGGTCCATTAATTTTAAAAAATTAAAGTTTTTATGATCGCAATAGTTTGTTCTTCATTTGTTCCGTTTTGATAAACGCACAAATGGTATGTTTACATGGGGGGGGGGGGGCAACTTCACGGTATCCCCCCCCCCCTCAGGTTGGAAAATTGAAATTGTTATTGTTGCAATTGTTTGTTCCTCGTTTGTTCCGGATTATCTCGCAAAAAGTTTCGTTTATTGAGTATTTGTTCTTGCACAAATGGGACGTGAATTTGACACTTTGTTTACTCGTGAGGGGCCAACTTCATGGAAACCCCTCCCCCATCACTTTTAAAAATTCGTGTTTTTTTGATTGAAATCATTTGTTCCTCACTTGTTCCGGATTTTTACAAAACATTTTTGTTTGTTCCGTTTTGAAAAGCCCAAAAATAGTATGTTTACATTGGGGGGAGCGGAGCCAACTTCACCAACTTCACGGTAGCCCATTCCGGTTTTAATAATATCGAGGCACTTATGTTAAAGTTAAATTAGTATATTTTTAAATGGTATCGATATTTTATAATACATAAATACTCAAACCTATTACTTGTAATCAAACAGATGTAGGAATAAGAAAATTATGTTGAAAATTAACTATGTAACCTATTTGTTTGTCATGTTTGTAAAATCTACATAAACGATTAGACGCTGAAATTAAACTATGGGATGGGAATTTTTTTTAAAACTAAATTTTTGTAGAACAATATTATATTTACCAGAATGCAAGAGTTTAGATATTAAAAGACTTTATTGCAGAAATATTTTTAGTTTCCATTTGTGAAGTACATGTTTGATTTAGTCATGGTCATTCATTTCAATTTTTTTGTTTAAATTCTTAGTTTTGGGGATTTTTTTTTTTTTTGCAAATTTGTAGTAATTTGTTAGAATTCCAGGCTATTCTATAGGTATTTTAATCACTTTTTTTGAAAACTTATTCTGGGTTCTGTTAGTAAACTTTGATTGATTTGAAGAAATAATTTTTACTGTCAAAGTCTTCTTCGTAAGTGTCAGAGTTGGAATAATTGGAATAGATGACATTTCCTTCCAACCTTGTAGCTTTGTGGTCAAAGATACTACTTACTACATCGTAACAGTAATAGTAGCAAACAAAAGGATGCGATGTCAATGATTTAGGATAACATAGTTCTGAGCTCTCTTGAGGGGGTAGGAGAAGAGGGAGGGAGGTAAGATCTCGGGTATCTTTCGGTAATTTCCCAACTGCCCAAGTAGACGAAACCAATATTTTGGAGCTTGGGAGGAAGTGAGGCCCATAAAAATACTTTTCGTTACTATGAGTCTTATGACATGCAATAAGTTGTAGACCAAGGTCTCCCTAGTTTTTGTATTTCTGACTTGCTCCACCATTGTATTGCTTTTTTGTGCATAGTGAGCAAATCAAAGACAATATTTTTCATACTTTGACACAGATGGTGGAACATTCTTTACTTGACGCCCTGTGTGACCATACAGGTCACACACACAAAAGGTCAACATCACTAGTGACACTGGTTTATTTAGCGTTTGTAAGAGATCTCAGAACTAACAAACTAAAATATAATGCACAATAATCTGGAACAAAATAAAAAAAGTTATAAAATCAAAAATATAAATTTTCTTATATTTTATCTAGTTGAGGTGAGGAAAGGGAGCTTAGCATAGTGATAAAAATATATTAATTTTAAAACTATCAACATGAAATAAACACATTTTTTAAATAAATTTAGAACAAAGTAAAGATAAATATGTTAAGGAACATTCAAACAAATTAACAACAAACTTTAAACAAAAAATGTTCAAGTTTTGAAAGAATGTGAGAGAGAGCTATTACTAGAAAAAAATATCGAGGCTTTATAAAAGGAATAAATGAAAATATTAGCAAAAAGAAATCTAAAATGAACCAAGATTGCAAAAATAAAATATCGATTTTTTAAAGTTGTATGTGTTCATGTGGAGAATATGGTTGCCAAAGAGGCATCAATCCACGCTCCTTGTCTAAATATATAATGTGTTGTCTTGCCAAAACGAAATGTACATATATATATTTTTTTGGAGAAACCATCCGGAACAAACGAACGTTAAATGTATATCTACATGTATATATACATTCAACGAAACGAAGAACAAACGATGGCAATCATAAAAATATGGATTTTTAAAAGATGGGGATAGGGGTCGACTTCACGGACGTGCAATGTAAACATACAATTTATGGGCGTATAAAAACAGATCAAACTATTTTTTCCGGAACAAATTATTGCAATCATACATTTTATTTAATGTTTTTAGAGCGAAAGGATGGTGAGGCAGCTTCATGGAGGTCCAAAGTAAAAATATAATTTGTGAGCGTATCAAAACAGAAAGAATGATTTTTTTTGCGGAACAATCTGGAACAAAAGAAGTAAAAGGTACTGTAAAAAGGTATTGTAATCATAAAAAAAAATGTTTTTAAAAGTATAATTAATTTTTGGGTCGTATCAAAACGTAAAAAATAATAACTGAACAATCCGTAATAAACGAGGAACGAACGAACGCAAACATAACAATTTCAATTTACAAAAGTGGGAGGGAGGTATCGTAAAGTTGGCACTACCGATGTAAACATACAATTTGTGAGATTATCAAAACGGAACATACGAAATGTTTGTGGGACAATCTGAAACAAACGAATGCAATCATAAATTCATGGATTTTTCAAAGTGGAGGGGCTACCATAAAGTTGGGCCCTCACGAGTAAACAAAGTGTCACAAGTTCCTGACCCATTTGTGCAAGAACAAATGCGGAACAAACGATACTTATTGTGGTACAACCAGGAACAAACGATCGGAACCATAAAAATGTAAATTTTCCAAAGTGGAGGGGCTACCGTAAAGTTTCCCCCCCCCTCTCTACCCCCAAATGTAAACATATCATTTGTGTGCCTATCAAAACGGAAATAAAATTTTTGCGGAACAATCCGGAACAAGCAAAGAATAAACGATTGCAATAATAAAAACTTGAATTTTTAAATTCGGTGGAGCGGGGAGCCAACTTCATGGACGTGTTTTTTTTCAGTTATTTTTGATGGAGGTATCGTTCTCATTAATAATCTAGGTATGTCATCGTCACTTTCCGATACAACTCGGAATTCTTCATTTTCAATTTAATTAACCTCACAACTATCATATCTTCCGACCTTTGGAATTCTGAATCAGCACATTCAACATCAGAATACTTATGTCTAATAATGTTATCATTTGAGTAAGGAGGGAGTTCTTCCACACCGACATGAACTCTGTATCACACATGTCTTCTCTGTAATAAGAAGAATATTAGGGCCTAAATTATCATTTCAAAATGTATATTATTTATTTTAATAAAGAGCAGGCAACTGCAATAGAGATAAAGCTATTATAAAGATAAATATATTGTATACACCTATATAAGTTGTAATTATATATATAATATATATATGTAAGTCATGTGACATATTATAATATTATATATCAAAGTGAGCATAAACTAAGCTAAACTTTGATAAGAACTAAAATCGGTGGGTGAATCAGGCAAAAAATATGTATTCAAATAAATGGTATGGAACTCCGCACAGACTTTCTCGCTCTATATTTTAAAAATGAAGATGTTTACACAAAACTCGTAAAATATGTGAAACAAAATAACACATTAGAAAACCCATGCATAAATTGCACTATACTTGCGCTAAGAAATTTTTGAGTTCCGGTTTTAAATTTTATAATTTTATTTTTAAAGAAATATATCCTCGTTTTTATGTTTAATCAACCAAAAAGATCAATATTGGGTCCACAATGGTCAACACTTCATGTTAAAATTTTGACTTCCGGTTAAAATTTTAAAATTTCATTAGGTGAGGCACATCTTCAGGTCATCGAATTTCTATTAAACTCCCTCATTTATAAATTTTAAGCAATAAAAAATGTATTCATTGGCTTGAGTCTAAAATGGAGATAGATAATTGTTGTACAGGCATTTATCCTAAGAGATTAAAGGAAACATAACCTACACTTTTTGGGATACTTTATTTAATTACTCTATGGCATTAGAGAATTATTGCACTAAAATTTAAGTAATATCTATTTACAACTAAAGCTCACAAAATTGTATTAATAATATATTTGCCAATATCTCAGAAACGGTTGGTTTTATTAAAATATATTTCATAAAAAAGTTACTTTTAATAGTACTACAATTTTGCAATGATAAGTTATTTAGTCTCTCAAATAGTTAAGGAGATATGGACATTTCCGCTTCTATAAAGTACCCTAAAATCCATTTTCACGGGAAAATGAAAATAACCTTTTCACTTATTTATAATCCTAATCAACTCCTAAATTAGAATTAGAATCAAAATTGTTAGAGCCGATTTTGAGAAAATCTATTTTTCTCTTTTCGTTTTTTACGAAACTACTATTAATTTTAGGGTTAAACAGGGACACACACAGACGTCATTGCAAAAACAACTTTTTAGGGTTTGGGGGGTCAAGAGTCGTCGACATCCGTCAACATTTCGTGTTAGATTTTTACTTTCTCGCTATCTTACAGGTACAGAAAGTATTGTGATCGTCCAAAAAATCGAACTCAAGATTTTTATGAAACTCGACGTTTCATGACCCATCGAATCCGAAAAAGTTTTTTTTGACTTTCTATCTGTCTGTCTGTACCCCCAACAAGAGCCTAAATCATTTTACTGATCAGGCTAAGACTTGGTATTTAAGGTTAACATAGGGTTGCCCTGAGGGATTTTTGGAATTGGTTATCTAACCCTAGAATTAAGGGTAGTTTACTGAAGGGCAAAAATAGAAAAAGTATATTTTCTCAAAATCGGCTCTAACGATTTTGATTACATTTCATTTCTAAACATTTTTAAATATTCCAAACAGAATGGCTACTCTAAATATTTCGGCAAAATGACTTTAAGGGCTCCGGTCTGATGTGTAAATTATCATTTTTTTTCATATCTCCGAAACTAATTGAGATATGAAATTATTTATCGTTACAAATATGTAAGTCTCTTTATAATACAAATATTTTATAAGAAGCATATTTTTATAAAACCAATAACTTTCAAGCTAGACGTAAATATATACATATATATTTTTTAATTTTTTGACCACAAAAGTGAAAGTATTGCGACCGCAAAAGAAAATCTAACCTGAAATGTTGGTGGATGTTGACGTCTCAATACCCCCCAAACCCTAAAAAGTGGTATTTGCAATGTCGTCTGTCTGTGTCTGTTTAACCCTAAAATTAAGAGTAGAATATTAAAGGGCGAAAAAATAAAAAAATCGATTTTCTCAAAATCGGATCTAAAGATTTTAATTAAAATTCGTATCTAGGCGTTGATTAAGATTATAAATTAACTGGCTACTTTCATTTTCCCATAAAAATGACTCTTAGGGTACTTTACAGAAGCGGAAATTTCCGTATCTCCGCAACTGTTTGAGATACTAAATCATCATTGCAAAATTGTAGTACTATTAAAAATAAAAACTTTTATATGAAATATATTTTAATAAAACAAACAGTTTCTGATATATTGGCAAATATATTAACACAACTGCTTATGTTTTAACGCAATAATTCTCCAATGCCACAGAGTAATTAAAAGTAAGTCTCTAAAAAGTTTGTTATTTTTCCTTAAACATCTTAGGAGAAATGTTTGTACAACAATGATATATCTTCATTTTGGACTCAATAGTCAATATTTACATTCTTTATTGGTCAAAATTTATAATTGAGGAATTTAATTGAAATGCGATTACATGAAGATGTGCATCACATAATAAAATGTCGAAAATGTTAACCGGAAGTCGAAATTTTAATACGAAGTGTTGACCCTTGTGGACCCAATATTAATCTTTTTCATCGGTCCAAATAAACAAATGAGTACATTAGTTCTTTAAAAATAAATTTATAAAATTTAAAACTGGGACTCAAAAAATGTTTTACATAGGTGTAGTGCTATATATGCTTGATTTTGCTCGTGTATATTATTCCGTTTCACATATATTATGAGTTTTGAGTAAATATATATATTTCTAAACAATAGAGCGAGAAAGTCCGTGCGGAACACCGTGCCATTTATTTTTACTGTCGCAATACTTCTTTAGTGTTCAAAAAGTTTAAAAAATATATATATATTTGCGTATATCTTGAAAGTTATTGGTTTTATAAAAATATGTTTCAAATAAAGTTGTGTTTTATAAATAGTCCTACATATTTGCAATGATAAATAATTTAATATCTCAAATAGTTTCGCAGATATGAAAAGAAATGAGTATTTACGCATCAAACTGGAACCCTTAAAGTAATTTTTCCAAAATATTGAGAGTAGCAATTTTATTTGGAATATTTTTTTAATGCTTTTAAATGAAATTTAATTAAAATCGTTAGAATCGATTTTGAGTAAATTTATTTCTTTTTTATCTATTTGCCCTTCAGTAAACTATCCTTAGTTATAGGGTTGGATATCCAATTCCAAAAACCCCTCGGGGCGATCCTATGAAAACCCTAAATACCAATTTTCAGCCCAATCAGTAAAATAGTTCAGGCTCTAGTTGGAGGTACAGACAGACAGACAGACAGACAGAGAGACATAAGGAAATTCAAAAACTACTTTTTCGGATTCCGGGGGTCATTAAACGTCGAGATTCATCAAACTCTCGAGTTCAATTTTTTTGACGATCATAATTCTTACTCTACCTGTAAGAAAGCGAGAAAGTAAAAATTACTAGGAACTTGCAGCAATAAGCTCGAGTTTACAAAAATAAAAACTAGGTTTATTAATAATTTACCTAAACAAATAAAAAGTTTATATGTAATTTTTACATATTTTCAGGTGGCTTTCCACATGTTTTCTCTTTCTATGGTTTTCCCAGCTACTGTCCACGCAAATAGGGTGCATTTAATATAAAAATTGTTTCCTACTCCTTGCACCCTAGAATAATTCAAACCTCAAAACCTAATCACTAAATAATTCAGAGTACCTAAAAACATTGGAGAGCGATTATATATAAGCTTATAAGTTACGTCTTATTTGGATAAGAATGCTTCAGTTATTTTGATTAAATGTATTCAAATAAAAATCACTTTTTCTCTCTCTCACACACACACACACACACATTATATTTTTTATTAATGTCATATGTAATAAAAGACAGTCTCTTGTAAATGAAATAATTATTTCAATACATTATTTATTTAAAAAAAAATTGTTAGAAAGACTGTCGCTACAATAGTAAATAGCGGTTTTTCATTTGAAGTAAATTCAAAGTGCTCACACACTTGCAAATGCAAACATCAATTACTACTATAATATCATACTTGGGCCTAAAATTACTCTCTAAGTCTGTTGCAAATACATAAATAATTAACACTATACCTTCCTAAATTGTTTAGGTACCCAACAGGATATCTCACTGTACGACACATCATTATAGACTACTTTTATAGAAAATACAACATGAAACTTGACCTGATTATACCCTTATAGGTGGAATCAACAGAGACATTCTAAATATTCAAATACAATAGTTTCCAAAATGTAAGCCATGCTGGAAAAATTGCCAGCTTAAACATAAATTCTTGCATTCACACCATTTTCAAGGTGATAAAAAAACTATTTCTTATCAAGTATATTTTCAAGAGGCCACTCAATTAATAGTTTTACAGCTGTGGGAGAGAACGTAAGAACATACAGGCTACAATAATATTAATAATAATGGTAGTACAATAGGGCGACACGTTAGCTCAGTCGCTAGCGGGATTGTCTACTGTGCAAAGTGCTTCGGGTTCGAATTCTGGCAGGGGCGTAGTATTTATTATTTGAACAATTCTCGGCCTTCTTCTGGATGTTGTGTATGTCTTAGAATTGAATAATTCTATTTAACCGTGAAAACTTACTATATTCCTAAAATTATCAACTATTTGAACAATATAATCAATTTAATTGTAACCACTTGACTTTTTGGGTTTGCTACTTTAGGTAAAGTGCAAATACATACATACACACATATATATGTTCATGCCTTCATAATCACCATTTATACACCTATTATATTTACCTATAGGCTATAGCCTATACCTATATACGAATTAGAAGAATATCGTCCAGATGATTTAAAATGAAAATCACAAAATAAATAACAATAGTCACAAAATTTTAATGTTAATTAAAATGTAATAAAACAATAAAATTCATTATGCAGATAATCCCATATGAATCAAGATCTAAGCTCTGACTGACAGTATAAATATTCTTACCTCTTATTAAAATATAAATACATATAAAAACATAGATAATTTAATTGAAATTAATAATTGCAGTTTTCACTAAATTGAAGATCGTGAAACTATTTTTTCCATATGCATATTAATGTATTCAGAGTAATAAGTTTGCCCATTTAAGTTCTATAAAATAATGCCTTTGTTTGTATTAATAATAACTAAACTAGTTCAAATAGCTAAGAAATTAAAACACTATAAGCTGCCTAAATTATTTTTTTTTTCGTGAAAAAGTTTCTTTATACAATGGCTGTAAAAAGTGTTTTCAAATGTTAAGTATCTATTTTATCATTCTTGATATGCAATGTGTTGAAACCTTGGGAGATCGCTTACAGGCATTTATTGTTTATTAGAATGTATATTCTGTATTACTGATTCTGTAAACCCCTAACATATAAAACAAACATAAAGCCTATCTGCCTATATAATACGTTATGTTCATTCTTGGTTTCGAAGCTTGACGTTTTCCAGGCTGTGATGGAAGAAAACATTGTTTATTATTTTAATAATTATCTATATTGCTTCTTTGCAGTTCACAGTGATCACTAATCACTAATAAAAACAAATCTAAAAATTACTTCAGATTACTTGGGTTTCTGTGATAATACAGCTGGAGTAACCGCTGTGTGTTGCGCGAACTGTGGTGGCGGGATCCCCCGTTCTTGTCAACTAAGTTACACTTCCCTACAAAGTTTTGATCTCGCAAGCCACATTGGAATTTCAGTGAATATTTTAATGTCATATGGAAATTAAGTTATTCAATAAAACGTTGCATATTTAAGTCTGAATATGTTTTGTAGTCTTAAGTATACACATCTATAAATCGTATGAATACTAATATTTAATATTTATATACGAATTAGTATCAATAAACAATTATTGAATTGTGTTGATTTTAAGGAAACTTTAAGCATATGTATATAGAGTATGCTTCTAACTATGGTAAAATCCCAGCTTTATCAAACAGGTATGGTATTAAAAATACTAAATTTCCATTTTCAAATTTTTATTTTAAAAGTGTGGCCTAAAACTAGTTTTGGAAAACCTAAAAATTGAAGTTTCTTACCCTCATAGTTCGTTAATAAAAATGTATAAAAATATATTTATGGTGTGTACCGTTTCATAGAAGAAAAGTCTTTTGAATGGCTAAAAAAAAAAAAATCCGTACAAATGGCCTTAAGTTAGGTTAAGACTCACCCCGACTCTACAACTTCATAATCACTATCTTCAGATTTCATCGCGGGCACGACGTGTAGCCAACCCCCTATGGTGTACCCTGGTCAACGAGTCCACACATGCGGCAACCAAACCTAGACGTCAGTCTCTCTCCCAGTAAAATGTGCCATACGATTTAAAAACAAATTGTAATTACAATATATGCATATAATCTTAACTATATCTAGAAAAACGCACACAAATGCATTTATAAGGAATATTTCCCCTGCCCCCCATTCATCCCTCCGACCCCTCCCCCCCTATAACCTAATCTCCTCATCGTTGGTGGTTAGATTTATGTGTTCCCCCGTCGGTAGATGCGACAAAGAAGGCATTCACAAGGTGTGAAAGGATTTCTGGCTTTTAACTTTGAAAATTTAACTCCGCATTTCAGTGTTTACTCATGGTTTTCCTTAACCTTACGAAGCATCCTCTTTGATTCCCTATAGTTTTCCTATATTTAACCTTATTTTAAATTATATGTAAGTTTATTGTGCTTGTGACGCCATTCGCCGAATATTTATCGAGGCGTCTCTAAGGAGGTCATAAACCAGAGCGCTGAGATTCATTGCAGACGTCCTGAAATCCTGCGTTATTATAAACGTGGTTCGTTATTTAACAATATAGTTCACGCTAACATAGAAAGGAAAGGTATCAGTATGTCCCTGTAGAGTTAAAAGGGCTTACACTATGTTTTATTTTTTAAAAGTGATATTTACTCATTTTTGAGGAAGTTTAACGCGAAATGTCGTGGTTCTGAAATCTATGTGAATGGTTATAATAATAGTCCTCCAAATAAAGCCAATTTTGAAAGGGTTACAATAAAATATTTTTAAGCCACTTGTGTATTGTTTTAGTGGTTTTGAAGCTTCAGAGTTATTATTTCCAGATGAAATACTGCAACGTTATAATACGTTCCTTAAACCAAAATGACAGTAGTAAGCTATAAATTGAATTTTGGACTATCTTTCCTGCCACCCGTGTGTGTGTGTGTGTGTTATCGTCCGGAGTGTACACACTACACAATGATACACACGCATAGAACTCTAGCAGAGTGAGTGACCGGAAGCTGCCGGTCTGACCTCATTCAACAGTTGATGACAGTACCCAGCGACACGCGGCTTCCAGCAATGGTCCACAATAACGGCAATTTTTTCCTAGCTCTCCTCACAATGCCAGCCTCAACTGGCTGACAAGCAAACCTACCTCATATGGTTGACTAGCAAAGCCACATCATCGGTCAATAAGCAAAGCCTCTGATTTAGCGAACCTACCTTATCCGTCCGACGAGCGAAACGATGCCACATGGCCAAAATACGACCCCCTTAAATAGAAGACAAAATAAAAGCGCTATCAACTAAGCAAGGGTGTCGAATAGAGGAATGCCCACAGTAGGGCAGGGGTGGCAAATCTATGCCACGCGTGGCACTGGGTGGCACGCAAAAAAAGATTTGAGTGGCATGCTGACATGAAAAATAATCAACCCTAAATAAAACTTTGCCCAACGTGGTACTATTTTTGAAGTCAATAATGTTGTAGCGATATTAATGTCTGAGTGCGGTGCCTGCACGCTTTTAATTTGTTGGTCGGCCGTCTTTGTTCTCTTTACCGCCATCCTTGTTTAGCAGGCATGCTACCTGCTTCATTATCAGGGGGTTTAAAGGGGACAGGGGGGAGCGTAATTTACAGAAAAGGTACACTTTTAGAAGAGTCTTGGCTCATTTTCTTCGAATCCAATATAGTATTCTAGAAATAGAAGATTCCAGACTCTTAACTGTGACCCCTAATATACACACACGGTCAGCCAAAGGACCCCGTTAATAGTTGTGGATAGTAGAGTTGAGTGGACTGGCGTGTCCTGGAGTGGGCTAGTGTGCCCGGGAGTGGGCTGGCGTGTCTAGTGAGTGGGATAGTGTGCCCGAGAGTGGTCAGCGTGATCAGGGAGTGGAAGAGCGTACCCAGGAGTGTAACAGTGAGCCCAGCGTTTGTGTAACACGTGTCAGCGCAGTGTCGACTAGAATAACCTAGATATAATGAGTACTCGCAGTATGCCATTGTAGGGGTATGACGTCAGAGTCTACAATGTATTCTTATGGAGAAAATGGAATTTAAAAAATTAATAAAGTCCATTTGTACTATTAAATAAATTATAAATCAACCATTTATGATATAAGAATAGCTTTAACTTCACAAAAAATAAGAGGAAAGTTTTGTAAAATTGTACAATTCTTAGTAATCTCTGATAAAAAATCGTAAGCTTTGGCGGGAATTCAAATTAAAGAAACCTTAAAAACTAACGTTTAGGCAATATAAAGTGACAATTTATATTACCTAAATATAAGCTATTATTAGATATATTATTTACTAATATAATATTAGTTATATATATATATATATATATATAATATATAACTATATGTTAAATATATATATACCTATATTTTATATATACCAATATTATATATATATATATAGGATATATTTATCATATAATAAATATTTTATGATATGATTGTATTTATAATATATAATTTTTATAATAAAATTATATATATTATATAATTTTTAATAACATTGATAATTTTTATTTTTTATTAAAAAATTATTAAAAATAAGCACACTTAGAAACATTATGAAAAAATATCTGCTTCGGTGGCCGCATGGTCTCAGGCATCACTCTCGCTATAAACTAGAATATCGATGACAGGAAGATTTGGGTTGAGTTAGAATCCTAGTTGGGTGTACAGAGGGTGGTTTTCCACTCTCTCTACGCAAATGCGGCTACAATTACTCTAAATTCATTTTTCTTCATCCCTAACTCATTACCCTAATTAGTACATGTGTGTATAACCTTAACAGGTGGTATGATGTGGTGCTAAATATATTTTTGCTTATTAATTAAATCTATAGATTTATTATATTATTTTGGTGACCTGGTGGTCTAGGGGTAAGGTGTCAGACTTCTGTGCTGGCGGCCGGGGTTCGATCCTCGGTCCCGGCAAAGATTTATCTGATTACCAAACCCTTCCTTCACCTCTGACAAGACATCTTGTGGATGTGAGGAATGCCAGGCCTCCACCGTGGTTCGGATTCCACGTTAAACTGTAGGTCCTTCATTTCATATCACAATCACCCTACCATTACACATTAGCGTAAGTGCGTATAACCTGAACGGGTAGTAAGACGCGGTGCTAATAATAATAATAATAATAATATATAATAATAATAATAATAATAATAATAATAATAATAATAATAATAATAATAATAATAATAATAATAATAATAATAATAATATTATATTATTTTGGTCCACTCATTATCCACAGAGTAGCTTAATTTGTTACGAAATATTTAGAAAACCAGTTAGAATTTGATGAAGCATCAAAGAAAAATAGCTAATAAAAAATTAAAAGATAAATATAAAATAACACATAAATATATAAATAAATAAAATTAAGTTGCAGACCAATATTATCATAAAGTTAAGCTTTGAAGTAAACAAAGCAAAAGCCACTACACCTTCAAAATGGCGGCCAAACTTATTTTTTCTTTCTTGTTTATTTGGATATTAGCACCGCCATAAGACGGAACGGTTAGCGAGTACTCTTCTAGGAACGCATCGAGGTTACTCTAGTGTCGACTGTAGTGCGTGGGAACAAATGGCGACGGGTGATGTAGACATTGATTGTTATTGTGAAATGTGTTAATAATGAACATTTTTGTGACAGTTTTAAATATATGAATAGTTATTATGTGTTTTATAGTAGTTATTAATTTGTCTATTTATTTTAATTCTATTTTATGTGTTCTTATTAGCTTATTGATTTATAGAGTTGATTAAGCCTCTTTTTATTTAATTTAGTGACTTGTTTAATTCAACAAGTTTTGATTTATAAATACTCATTAAAAACGTAAATAACTTCTTCTAGCTGTGCAAACACCTTGTGTTTCAAATTACGACGATTTTCCATGAACATGGTACGTGTATGAGTACCGAAACATGTCGGATAACTAAGCCTCCAGATTTCTCCACCTAATCTGGAATGCCTAAAGGAGTAATGGGATGTTAATGCATATAAGACTTAGACATTATTAAACGTTTTCATAAATATAATTTACTTTCAATTCATACACATTGTAAACAAAACTTTTGACTGATGGTGTTAACTGTGTTTTAACTTGTTATTTTAAATAAGTTTTAAACTTTTTCATTTTTTACTCTTATATTTAAATATTATTGTACTCAAATTTTGATATGGTATGTATGTTTATTTGACCATTTGACTCATGTAAATGTCTAGTTATTGAGTCAATAGAATATTTTAAATTATGAAAACCTTGTTTAAGGAAAATGTTTTTCCAATAGTATAAATAATATTTAGTGTCCTTATGTTATAAAGGAATTTAATCATCAATAATCTTTTTTTTAAATTATTTAATCTGAACTCATATCTTCATAACTTCTAAATAATAATATCTCAGCCTTAACTTATATTTATTGATTTGCTCCTTACTAAAGATGTATTTAGAATGTTTTCTAAAATGTTAAATAAAAGGTGGCACACTAGGCTTGTTCAAAATTCAGTTGTTCCTCACTGGTTGGTAAAGTCTCGCCACCACCTGCACCAGAGCATGTCGCATCAACTCGAATAGCTCCACACCGAATCGAAAAATATTCCTGCTACGAGTTTTTCCTCATTTTCATACAAAGTAATGTAGAAATGAGTCAATTCGATGCGATACGGACAAGGGTGGGCATAGGGACCTTAAAAGTAGCTTGAGTCTGCGCAAGAAACAACTACTGTTGATGGTAGTAGTAGTTGTGAACGTGGGGACATGAGAATGAAGAGAAACACAACACATTGGCAGGCGGCGGGCGTACGGACAGGCGCACTTGAACAATCCGGCTTTAGTGCACATGTACCAAGCTCAACCTTGACACACGAACCATTATCATCATCCTTTCATCGAGAGCAGGGGTGTGTAAACTGCACTTCTGTCAATGGACCAATACGAACCGAAATGACCTGGGAAGAACCTTTTAGAGAAGATATCTCTACTAAATGTAGGTCAACTAATATTGATAAAGGAAAGTTCACTGATCTTCCAGTTGTAAACAGAATGTGCACGAGATTCAACCCACATGCCTCGACATCACCTTCGGAGGGAATCACAATTAACCGAAGATTTCCAGATGAGGGTGGAAAGAGGTATGGTCAAGCGGGAAATTGGCCCTTCCACCCCTAGCTTGAAAATAATTTTAATACAAACCTAAGACATATTAAGTAAATTTATGAGTACTTTGCTTGTTAAGGTTTTTCTGAACTAACAGATTAAATCTGTCCGCAACTTACAAACTAATTCTATAAAAGAAATTGCACACAATCTCCCAGCCATCTATACTTCACTGTGAAAGAGGAAAGCCCAATTTTCCGACCAAGAGTGACTTATTCATTTCGCCAGGATTAAAAAGTAAATTTCAGGATGCAACATATAACTTATGAAAAATCGAGGTCAGAAGGGGTTAAGCATTTGCTTTGGAAAAGGATAGGAAGCTGCATTGTAAAGGTGCGTATTCACTTAAGCATACGTTCGTGCGCGTTCGGTTTGTTCTGTTTGTTCAGAATAAAATGCCCAAGTGAATAACGGCCCGAGACCACGCGCCGAACGGAACCAAACAAGCCGAACGCTATCGAACAACTGTCAGTTTTTTGGAATGCTCAAAGGAAGTCATTTGTTCGCCTGTGCTCAGTGGATAAGTGTTTTCACACCTGTTTGGACCATTCGGAGTGTTTGCTGGGATGGAATGGACCGCAGAAGAAGGTTTGAGGTTAAGATTCGGATGGACACCTACTATATAAGAACGATAAAGTTGTATAGCCATTTTCTCAAAAACTATACATAATAACAACATGCGGTTTTTTGTATTCTATTTAACTTGTAAATTTAATATGAACTAAAATTATAAAAATTGTTTCAAGTTAATATTTACTTAGTTACAATAAAACATAATTTTAATTAAATTAAAATTAAATCAAACATTAAATACAAGAATATAGTTTTGAAGTTATCCTATTGTTATAGATAATAAGATAATATTCCATCATACACGATTAATATTTAAAATACAATGATTTAACCAAAATTTTGTATTTTTAAATTAAATCATGCCTAAACTGTTAAAAAGGTTCAGACGTTTCCCACTAGATGGGTCTGTTATACAAACCACCTCTCCCTCTTTTCCCCAAACCCATTTTGGCATTATCTATCATTCCATCTTTTTTTGTAAGCCCAGCTACTCCCCCTTCCTTTCTTCATCCCATTTATATCTTGTTCAGGTAAAGCCCTTGACTTGACACTAATTGTCTTTCACTTTATTACTACTATTACTTCCAAACCAGAGTTATTGAAAATGTTCCCTGTGATATATTTGCATGATGTATGTCAAAAGTTTTTTTTATAGAGTAGGCTTGATTCTGTTTAGCTTATAAATAATTTGCATAAACATTGTTTCCTTGATTAGATAAAACCTATTTGTATAACAATGGTTTGTAAGAAGAGGGGAAATTGTTAACACCCGTCTTTGTGGAGTAATTAGCTAGCACTATTTCATGTAGAGCTAGACAGCAGGGGCCGGGGAGATCAAAGTTTGAATCTCGGTCGGGTGAATTAGGTGTGGTTTTTCAAAAAATGTTTTCCTCTCTCCCTCCACGCAAATGTGGGTTCATTTCATCTAAATTCAACCTTCCCAACCCCTAACCTATTAACGTAATTAGTACTTAAGCGTATAACCCGAACGGGTAGTAAGACGCCGTGCAAAAAAAAAAGCTTTCTCTAAATAGCTTTATTCATGTTTTATAGACAAACAAGACCTTTTCGTAACTACAGCAGGATTAATTTTCAAGATATTAAAATTCAGGGACCCATCCAGGAATTTAATTTAGGGAAGCGGGCCATGTGTGTCAAAGCTATTATCTCTGCCCTATGAAAATTAGCATAAAATTATTTTAATTCAATACTTCTTTATTTTAAAAGAAATTACACTCACATACACACACGTATATACAGGTTTTTAAAAAAGGGTTACCATATTATGGATATTGTTGTGCATATTAAAATGAGTAAAGAAATCTTAATGATGTTGATTGTGTCGATACGTCAGTAAACTCCAATAATAATAATAATAATAATAATAATAATAATAATGGGTGTGTGTACTTATGTACGCGCGCGAGAAGTTATACTTCTTTGGCATCATTAAAAAATAGTTTTTAATTGCATGCAAATAATTAATTACAATAAAATGATAATATTTAGTATTAATTATTTTAAATAATAATATTTTAATTTATATCAATAAATAATACATACGAATAGTTAACCTCAATTATATTGGAGCACTTGAAAAAGTCTATAAGCACAATTTTTTTCACTAATATTTACCAATAGTAAATAATATTAATCAAAATATTCAATTTAAATCACTACTGAATATAATTTATTAGCACATATATAATTCGCACTTGTATGAAACTAAAACACGTGTTGTGAATGTAGAAACTAGAAACATGTGGATAAATATTATATATATGAAAACAGTGATCAGAGGCGACGAGCGTACCATAGAGAAAGGAATAACATAGTATACATTTCTCTATGAGCGTACCAACATGCGCGACTAACAGAGGTTCTATTTCTATTTTGTTGGTAGCTTTTTTTTTTCGAGACTTAATGAGCGGTTTAGCTTCAACCTGTTACTTTTGTGTTACAGTGATGCGCGCGCATCTTAAAATTTCACTCTCATCATTTTTTCATAACGCGCCTAAAGAAGTATAACTTCAATAATAATATAGGCTGTTCAAAAACTGGATTTTTTTTAAAAAAAAGGTGGCAAAAGTTTCTATTAAATAGAATTTACATACGGCACAACCACCTCACTTTACAAATAGGCCCTAATGTTAACTTTTTTGAACACTATACTAACAAGAACATTGCATTCTAAAATTAAAAAAAAAACTGAATTAAAAAAACTTTGTAAATCATGATTCCATTCAAAATCATAAATTTATTATTATATGATTACAACCCATCTATAACTTTTTTTTTCATTTTTGTTGCTACGTTCAGCACACCGGTTATCAACGGATTAATCTGATTGGATAGAGATGAGCAAGGTAGCTAAGAAGAAGTTAACCCGCATTTGCGTGAAGTGAATATGGGAAAACCAGGGTGATAAATCACTTGTGGAAAACCGTTTAAATTATATATATATATATATATACATAAAAAAAATATATATATACACATCATTAGCACCGCGTCTTACTACCCTTTTGGGTTATACGCACTTACTCTAATGTGTAATGGTAAGGTGATAGTGAAATGAAATGGAGGACCTACAGCTTAACGTGGAATCCGATCCATGGCGGAGGCCTGGCATTCCTCACATTCACAAGTTGTGATTAATACACGTCTTGTCAGAGGTGAAGGAAGGATTTGGCAATCAGATAAATGTGTGCCGGGACCGAGGATTGAACCCCGGACCCCCAGCATATAAGTCTGACACCTTACCCCTAGGCCACCTAAATTGTATATATATTTTAAACGGAAAATCATTTTCAATTCACGAAGGCAAGATTCGAACCTCGACCTCCCCATTAATGGTGATCAAACCAACAGCAAGCAATGGCTAGAACAGTGTTGCGGGTAAATAAGCTTTGTAAACAAATATTTACTTCATCGAGACACCTCGGAGAGAAAGTATTGTGATCGTCAAAAAATTCGATTTTGATAAATGTCGACGTTTCATGACCCCCTGAAACCAATAAAGTTGCTTTCGTGATGTCATCTGTCTGTCTGTATCTCGGACTGGAGTCGAAACTATTTATCAGATTTGGCTGCAGCTTGGTATCTGGACTTTTCATAAGGTCCCCCCGAGGAGATTTTGGGTAAGATATCTAACCTAAATTTAAGGGTAGTTTATTGAAGGGCAAAAAGAGAATGAATTGATTTTATTAAAATTCACTCTAATGAGTTTGAATTAATTTTATATCTGATCATGGTTTATCATTATAAACAAGATGCAAATTTACATTTTCTCATGAACATAACTTTGAGGGTACCTTACACGAGGGAAACTTTGCAATTTTCATCATTTCTCACAACTATTTGAAATAATAACTTATCGTTATATAGATGAAGTACTATTAAAGGTAAACATATGTTTTTAAAATATATTTTTATAAAACTAGGAAGTTCTGAGCTATAAACAAATATAGAGTATCTAATTTTTAACACCTGACGACTTTCTTGCACGATTGAGTCTCGGGGTGGCTGTTCTCCCGCTTTAAACCACAGCACTGCATGTTTAACTACAGGGTCTTCTGCCTGTTTCTTCTGTAGTTCTTCTAGTGACCATCCGAAGCTGTCGATCGCAAGAAAATTCACATCCAGTAATTTACTTAAACTTCCCTTGAAATTGTTAGGCGCTTCAAATGCATCTTCCTTCGCACTGTCTCTTCCACATTGTTGACATGGCCGCCGAGATAGCCCATCAGCATTCCCCTGGGACTTGCCATTTCGGTGTTGCACTGTGAACTCCAGCTCAGCAAGTTGTTCCAGCCAGCGTGCAACCTGCCCTTCTGGCTCTTTGAAAGATTGAAGCCAGCGTAAGGAGCTATGGTCTGTTCTGACAATAAATGACTTGCCGTATAAATAGTGCCGAAAATGTCTGGTGGCAACAACTAGAGCCAACATTTCCTTTCTTGTCGCACAATAATGTCGCTCTGCCTTTGTCAATGTGCGACTCATATAAGCTACTACCTTCTCTTCGCCATCACGTTTAACACTCAATACAGCACCTATACCTATATTGCTTGCATCTGTATCTAGAATAAAGTTATCTTCAGGTGAAGGGAATGCCAGAACAGGACTGGAAGTAAGGCGTTTCTTTAGATCTTTGAAAGCTGTTTCACAGGTTTGATCCCAGGTAAACCGTTCACCTTTTTGTGTAAGCTTGTAAAGAGGCGCAGCCACGTTTGCAAAACTTTTAATGAATCTGCGGTAATATAAAGCAGTTCCTAGAAATGCCCGAAGTTACTCTATGTCTTTTGGTGCCGGCCACTCCTCAACAGCACGCACCTTCTGTGGGTCTGTTGAAATTCCCCGTCCTGAGATGGTATGTCCCAAGAAATTGACTTGAGGCTGCATGAGCTGACACTTTGAAGGCTTTAGTTTTAGCCCTGCTTCTCGCAAACGTAAGAACACTTCTTTTAGTCGAAGTAAATGTTAGTTAAATGTTTTCCCATAAACTATTTCGTCGTCTAGATAAACCAGTGTGGACTTCCACTGCAACCCAGCTAAAATTAAGTCCATTAGACGTTGGAAAGTGCTAGGTCCATTGCACACACCGTAGGGTAGGACTTTGAATTCATATAGCCCCCTTTCACCTGTTGAAAATGCTTTCTTTGGGCGATCCCCGGGGGCAACTTCGCATTCCCAGTACCCTGATGCCATATCCAGGGTACTGAACGATGTTGCACCTCCTAGTGAGTCCAAGAGATCGTCGATCCGTGGAAGAGGGTAAGCATCCTTTTGTGTTACTGCGTTTAGCTTCCTGTAGTCAACGCAAAATCTTGTTGTACCATCCTTTTTTTGCACAAGGACAATGGGAGAACTCCATGGAGATGATGACGGTTGTATAATATCATCCGAGATCATGGCCTCCACTACCCGGCTCGCTTCTCCCCGCCGATGTATTGGGAGACGTCTTGGTGGCTGCCTGACAGGAATAGCACTACCTGTTTCAATGTGATGATAAATACGATTAGTTCTTCCCAGGTCATTTGATCCCTTGGAGCAGATATCACTAAACTCGTTTAGCAAACTGCAAAGTCTTTGGCACTCTTCCTGGTCCAATTTGCATTTTGTCAAGTCAAAAAGATGTTCTACTCGTTCATCACTCATGTTTATTTTCCCAATTGTTGCAACTGGTATCTCTTGAGGTACTTCAAAGAACTTGCCTATCGTCGTACCTGCCCGCAGTGTAACTGGCGAGGGACCTGGGTTAATAAGTCTAATTGGTAATTCCTTGTTCTGTATACTTGCCAATACATGGGCAGCCATAACTCCGTGCTTCTCCCTAAGGTTGGCCGAAGGCTCTAACAATCCAGTCACTTTATCGTGATCTGCGTTAACAGATCCACGAGTGAACACCTCACTATATGATGGTACTATCATTGTTTTGTCCACAGCTACGTTCCACACGCTAGTTCCATTCACATTATTCTTTTTTGGACCTGTTATCAACTCTACCACTGAGTCACCTAGCCTTAGCTCTGAGCTAGAGAGTAAAACATCCCCCTGATTTTTTATGAGAAAATCTACTCCAAGAATGCACTGTTGGGTAATATTACACACGACTAGTAATCTGTGTATCACTTGAGTAACACCAATCTTCACAGTCATTTCGACCTCTCCCTCCGTATTTATTGGATCTCCACTCGCGTTCACGATACAGGCTAATGTGGGTGCTATCGACATTTTAGACCGTCCTTTAACACTTTCCCACACGTCTCTGCGTATTAAGGACACGGCGGCACCAGTATCTATTAAAATACGAACAGCACAACCTTCTACATGTCCGTTCACGTACACTGCCCCGTCTGACTCTACACTCCATACCCCAAATGTACCAGGGTACCTGTCGATAGCCTCGTGGTCCGCGCTGACATATGGGGACGCCGAACCAGTCTGGTGCCCCTCACTCACTTGAGAACTTACCTCACAACTACCATCCCCATGTGAATGCTTCTCAGCCAGCGCGCGTTCCGTGATCGTGGGTAGATCCTCCTCGGGTGGCACTCGTTTACCGGTCTCTTGTGAAGCCTCCCCATTCGGCGCGCGTTTCGCGGTTCCGTATGAAGCCTCCTTGGCCGTCGCGCGTTTTGCGGTCTTGTGTGAAGTCCCGGCCAGCATGAACTCGTTCACACTGGCCGCTGGCCATTTCCCTGAGGGCACTGTGCCCGTCGGTGGCCGTTTTCGCCACAAGCCCAGCATCTCATTGACCGACCAGATGATGATTGTAATGGGCGTCGGTCACCCCACTCCCGTGATTCAGAAAGTGTGGTTGATAATTGCTGCATCGCTGTCATCATGGCCTGAAGCGTCTTTTGTTGTTCCTGAAGCAGCTTACCCATATCTTGCAGAGTAAGACCCGCCACCATGCCTGGAGAATTGGTGGGCGTATCATTGCCACATGTGTGGGTTGGTAGCGTCCTCGAACGTTCCACTTCGAGGGTAGATTCTGTTTCTACTGCAACAGTCATAGCCTCGTCAAGCGTTTTAGGTCTAGCCTGTCGCACAAATAAACGCAATTGCGCGTCATTTAACGCTTCTATAAATTGGTCCTTGGCGAGAACATCTCTCACAGCCACATCTAAATTTGGGAAAGCTTTAGCTGAAAATCGGCGTAAATCCAGCCCAAGCGACGGGAGTGGTTCCGCGGGTGCATGACGTAGGTTACGAAAAATGGCTTTAAAAAGTTCGTCTCCTTGCCCCGGGCCGCCAGAGCTTGTTTTAATCCATTTTTAACTTTAGAATATTGTTTTTGTTCTTCTTGGTCCAAAACAAGATATGATTGTAACGCTTTACTGGCCAAACTTGCCGCAAGATACGCGCACTTCGTTGCGTCATCCGACCAATTGTTCACTGTGGCCACTAACTCAAAATGTGCGATCCACTCGGACACGTCACTTTGACCGTCGAATGTTCGGGGCAATAATATAGCGCTAGCCATTGTAGTTTAATATAGTATAATATAATAACGTACTGTCCCACCGCTGTCACGGTTCTTATTTATTACTCTTATTTCTAAACTACAACATCACAAAGAATGATTACTTATTAATACGTCTATTAAATGCATGTCTTGAGTTCGTCACACGCGTCCATTACAATCAGAAAACACGCACTCTAGTGTTGACACTCACAGACCCATTGCTCGACTGTCTCTTGTCACACCTGTCTGGTTTAGCCCTACACTCAGCCCGTTGGAATGTCCCCCACCCCCTTACTATGAGGGGTGGCCCAAACCTGGTGACTCTTCAGGGCTGGCTCGAGCATGGTCTCGCTCGCTACAGTAGTAATAAAGTGAAAGACCATTAGTGTCAATTCAAGGGCTTCACCTAAACAAGATATAAATGGGATGAAGAAAGGGAGGGGGGGGGTAGCTGGGCTTACAAAAAAAGATGGAACTATAGATAATACCAAAATGGGGTTGGGGAGGAGAGGTAGAGGTGGTTCGGATAACAGACCAATCTAGCGGGAAACGGTTGAACTTTTGACATAGTTTAACCATGATTTAATTTAAAAATACCAAATTTTATTTAAATCGTCTTATAATAAATATTCATCGTGTATGGTAGAACATTATCTTATTCCCTATGCCATATGATAAATTCAAAACTATATTATTGTATTTAATGTTTGATTTAATTTTAATTTAATTAAAATTATGTTTTATTGTAACTAAGTAAATATTAACTTGAAACAATTTTTATAATTTTAGTTAATATTCAATTTACAAGTTAAATAGAATGCAAAAAAAAACGCATGTTGTTATTATGTATAATTTTTGAGAAAATGGCTATACAACTTTATCGTTCTTATATAGTAGGTGTCCATCTGAATCTTAACTGTGGAATGTAAGGACTCTTTGAAAGGGCGAAGTATAGGAGGGGGAGAGGGGTTATTTGGGTGACTGTCATAGCTACAGTAACACACCCATAGTGAGGTGATAATACATGAAACTACTTGGAAGAGATTTGCAAAACCTAGAGATGTCAATCCGAATCTTAATAGTTATCTATGAAAAAAATCAAGTGCTGTTAACAAGTACTTCATGCTGGCAAATGAATCCCCAGTTGCTATAAAACGTAACGTTAGTGCTAAGCGATCTTTTACTGGCATTGCTTTAGGGAACTTTGTGTCCTTCGCAATTTTATGACCGAGAAGGTTAACCAAAATATCAAAGTCTTGAGATGACATTGGGATGGAATTTCGGAAATGTCCTTCGTCCAATCCCCTTAAAAGTTCTGTATTTTGCTAGCATCAAATCCATTTTGAGAATGAGCTACAATTCCTGTCCTGTTCGTGACAAAATTGGCGGGAACAAGTCGAGTACCAGCAAATGGTCCGAAGGCTCTAAGTATCCGAACATATCATTTGTTCGCGCTTGTTCTGTTCGTTCGGAGTAAAATGTTCAAGTGAATACGCACCTTAAGATAAACAACTTCAGTGCAACCGCTCGGTATTGGACCTTAGACTTTTGGTATAAAGTCGATTATATGCTCGTATATCGACCGTTCTTCCACCCTTTGGAAGACGGTGTTCACAGCTATGTTCACGTACTAGTAGTCACACAGTATAAGGCGTCACTCTCGCAATATACTTAATTAGCTGTGATGAAGAGATTGGGCACCAGTAATGTTATTGTTTTCCCATTTCCTACCCATGTTATTATTATTATTATTATTGTTATTATTAGCACAGCGTCTTACTACCCATTTGGTTTATACGCACTTACGCTAATGTTTAATGGCAGGGTGATAGTGAGGTGAAATGAAGGACCTACAGTTTAACGTAGAATTCGAACCACGGTGGAGGCCTGGCATTTCACACATTCACAAGTTGTGAACGTTAATATTGCTGCATTTCTTCTAAGTTTAAGATAGACCTTAGATTAATCAATTAATATCCAATGCGTTACACATAATAATTGAAAAGATAGATAAGCGATAGGAACTAATTATTTATAAGAGATTACAATATAGTCAGATCACCATCGTTGACACTTATATAACAGTTATAAAAACAACTAATTTTAAGTAGTCATAAACATAAATTGTTTTATGAATCTGTCCCATTTAACAGGTGATGCTAAGTTCTAAGCTTGTAATATAATTATATGTAATGTTTTTATGTTTTAAATGGCTTCCAAACATGATTTTGTACCATTTTTTAAATTATAAAAATTGTTCAATATACAAATGTTTCATACTTTGCAGTTATTTTATTTATTTTTTGAACATTTTCGTCCTCAAGATGGATATTGAATTTTTTTTATTAACCCATGAATTAGATAATGAGGATCTTACATCATGTCTGTCTGCCTGTTACCTGGGTCAACAGCTTAAACGGTTTAATGAATTTTGTTTAACTTTATATTTACAGACCTAAGCTGAATGTTGTTTGTGGTTGTCACACGTTTTAAGATGTCAAGTAGCAATATACTAAATTGCTGATGACGTGGATTTTGGGGTTCAGATTTTGGCCAGGTGCAATAGGATGCTTTTCTACGTGGGCTTTATCATTGTAGTTTTTCCATACACTCTTTATGCCTTCGGAACCCACCTCGATGGCGTAGTTGGCTAACGCGCAAGTTTCGTGTTGAGCTAGACTGCCGATGACTGGTAGATAGAGGTTCGAATCTCGGTCGGGTGATTTGGAGGTTGGTTTCTCCTAAATGGTTTTCCACTCTGCTTCCACGTAAAAGTGGATTCACTTCCTAGAAATTCAACTTTCCCAATTCCTAATCCATTAGCGTAATTAATACTTAAGCGTATAACCCGAACGGGTAGTAAGACGTGGTGCTAAATAATAATAATTTACGCCAACGGTTTCCAACCTGGGGGTTGCGGCGTGTTTTCGTTGGGGTCTAAAAGTTCGTGGAGGTTTATATTTTATATTTATTCTTCCAAGGATTATAATGAATATAGGATGAGAAATTCTTCAAGCTACTGCTTATGTTCCTTTTGGCTTGCTGACTAGTTTACTGTGGCCGCTAGCATGACATCCAAATATCCCCCCCGGGGCTTGTTGATTCTCTTTTACGAAATCCTAGTCGCGCTCATAATTATAATCATTATATAAGCAATTTTAAAACAAGCATCGTGAGCCACGCGGTCTTAACTTCACGCTATTTTGGTTTGGTTGGTCAGTGATGACTTAAGATATTGGCGCTCAGAGCATACAGTAAAACTTCCACCCCTTCCCCCACCCTTACCCGTCAGCATTGGAGATGTTAATGGGGTAAGATTTTATTATGTGACGTTTGCAGATATAATACAATACCTTGATAGTAAAAATATTGCTATTGCTATTATTATTGTTATTTGCAATTATATCTCCGTGTATAATTTGCTAATAGTATTAAATAGTAACAAATTTTTTAATTTAATACTTTTTATTAAAACTAACGTAAATAGGTAATACAATATAAAAGGGGATTATATGAGCTTCAATAGGGGTTGAAGAAGAAAGAAAAACACAGTAAGTAGTTTTAATGAAGAATACTTTTTATTTACAATTAATTTGACACCAGTTAATGAGGAGGCCATGAAGGTCACAGCATTCGTCGTCTACACTAGCCGCACCGTGCGCCTCAAATTATTCGAGATCATAGTAAAATTTACGGTTCCCCAAACCAAATCGATCCGAATATCAGGAGTTCGGATGATTGGGGTTCTCCTTTAATTGATCACCATTTTATCCTTAAAATGTAATTTAGTTTTAATTGTATACATATTTTTAACTATACCGTTTAAATAATTTCACATTTTTACATTTATAAAAAAAAACCTGTCTCGATGGCATCCATCTCCAGCCCGGCATCCAGGGCGACCGCCCTTGCTGCCCCACCCCCTCCCCTCCTCCACAACCTTGCTTCAGCTTTGGTTGACGGGAAGACAGTATTTCAATTTTGACCAGTTGTACTGGGGGTAATGTTTCCTAAACGTTTTCCCTCTCTCCCTAAATGAAAATACGAGTACATTTCCTCTAAATTATACCTACACTCTCGTGTAATAAAACTTGGGGTGACCGGATCGGTAGTAATATTCAGTGAAAAAAAATAATTTTAAAACTCAGATTTGAACGTGATGGTCTCGGAGAAAATTTAGGATCAAACGCTGGAAAAGGTTCGAAATCATTGCATTACCCTAATTCAAGTTAATTTCCTCTAGGATAAGCCTACCATCCCAATCCTCACCCCTTAGAGTGAATTGTAAAGAGTTTCGTTGCTTAACGTACTAGCAAAAAAGAACAACTTGTGCTAAAAAGTACATTTCCGGGCACAAAAAGTGGCTGGCTAACTTTACCGTGTCAGCCACCAGCTCCTTAGAATGTTGGTTATCACGAGTTTGAAACCAGGCTAGATGCATGAAATGGGATTTCCATGTATATACCCACAGTTTCTGAAAATATCTTAAAATTTAGTGAGCATCAAATCAATTTATTCCCAATAGATTCTACACAGCATGGTGGTAGTGGAATGAAACTATTTATTGTTCGTTGTTTTCTCACGAATCCTTCGCGATTATACTAAATGTTTGGCTTGGTGACAGAAAGGATGTTAGTTAATTTTTAGAGGGCGTGAGATGCTCACATTAGACCTCAATTGATTTCTGTCACTCTCTAATGCATTGATATTCAACCTGGGGTACGTCAATAAATCTCAGAGGGGACGTAAAACTTAAAATATGTATGTATATACATCAGAAAATCTATTTTGTATAGGTTAAAAAAATTGGTGTGGATTACAAAATAATGTTGTCAAAATGTATCTAATGAAATATTTTGTTGTTTCAACAAAAGAATATTGTTAACTGTTTTTTGTATACAGTACAAAACTATTTTTAATAGTATTTTGTGGTTTGCACAAAATGTATTGACAAACTATTTTTTGTTCTATTTAGTTGTTTACACAAAGAAAGTGGGTACTATTTATTACTCATTTAATTTTGTAGGCATAGCAAAATGTTTAATGTGTTTTGTAAAATCAGTTGTGATAAAGTTCATTTTATTTACTATGTGGGCCCAACAAAATATTTACCGTGGCCACCACAAAGTGTGTTATTGCTGTTTATTGTTCTGTTTTGTAGATACAGCAAATTTCCTATTTTGGTTTGTACAAAGCATTGCATTACTTTTTTTGTCGGTGAAACATTAGTATACTCGTATTTTGTCTATTATAAGGGATAATGCCAAATTACATCTAATTTAGCTTAACTTGTATTGAAGAATTAACTAATACCTTTGTAATTTTCAAACTATGGTGAAGTCATGGGTTGAATCCCTGCTAGGTATAAAAAAACAATAAAATGAAAGACCATCTTAAATACATTTCCAAAGGAAGAACAAAATAAACTAATTTCTTAACTTTTTGGTAGAGTTATTGATTTATTTTTGAATTAAGGTGAATTGTTTTAAATATTTAATTTTAAGCCAACAAGAGTGAGCTCTTATTTGGTTGAACACAAATATGTAAAATTTAGTTTTTTTTATCTGTATTATAATCAAACCAGTTTATAAGCCTGTCTCTGACAGGCTGATCTAACGCAAAGTGAGAATGCTATGTCAGAAGTCGATAAAAAAATCCTATCTACTGATACCTTATTCATCCTTGTAGGCTTTCTATTAGTTGGGAAAAAGGAATGTTGACAACAGAAATATGGGATTAATTACCAAACACATTTATACCAATATTTTGTTATTTGTTTGTAAACATTGTAAAAATACGAAAATATATATTTTATTAATAATTGTTTAAACATACAACTAATTTATACCCCTTACAATAAAACAGCAAACCCGGTCATTGTATGAATACATTTTCATCAAAAAACAATATTTCATACTTAAATGTTCTAAGGATACTGGGTTCAATTGCCGGCGTGGTTAAAAATATGTATTATTGGTGAGATTGTAGCTAACTTCCCAAGGTGATGAATTAACACACGCATAACTGTGTGTTGTGTTTGTTGTATAATCGAGTTAGTTTGTAGGTAATGTATTGATTTACAGGCACCAATGGTCCTACGGTATCGGGAGTAAGGTCCGCAATATATTAGTTTGTCAGTGCCTGGAGGTAAAGGTTCGAATCTATGCTGGGTGTACTAAAGATGGTTTTCCAAATATGTCTTTCCCATCCTTTATGCAAGCTAATGCAGTTTTATTTCTTCTTAAAACTATATTTTTCATATTTATTTTCTAAAATAAACACAACTAAGAAAAGTAAAGCTTTAATTAATTGGTTCATAAAATTCACTGTAAATAACTTAAACAAAGGCTTTAAAAATAACGTTTTTGACCCCTTCTTATACTTCCAGCACTGACAGCAGTCCAGTGTGATTGTACACTATCTCAACTTTACTCTGCCAATCATTAGTCAAGTCTTGACTAGTCACAGAATAAAGTTGAGATAGTGTACAATCACAGTGGAATGCTGTCAGTGCTAGAAGTATAAGAAGTGGATCTATCATAAAGTGTTTCGCTAATGTTGCTAATTTGATAACGTACTGGAACACACCACACACCGGCTGCACTCAAGTCTTATCATGGATGCAGGGTTGCAAATTCTTTTGGACTCGAACCCGCCTCGGTAGCGTAGTTAGCTAACGTGCTAGTTTCGTTTTGAGCTCGAATGTCGAGGACGGGGATATTGAGGTTCTAATCTTGGTCGGGTGAACTGGGGTGGTTTTTCCAAAATAGGTTTTCCACTTTCCCTCCACGTGAATGTGAGTTAACTTCCTCTAAATTCAACATTCCCAATTCCTAACCCATTAGCGTAATTAGTACTTAAGCGTATAATCCAAATGGGTAGTAAGACGCAGGGCTAAATTAAATTAAATTAAATTAATTATAACCTCTAGCGAGTATACAGACTTGAAATAGATTGTATTTTGCACGGCAAGATTCTCCCTTTGTTCTCATTATAAAAATACATGGCCGTAAGCACTGGAGGAGCGGGAGAGGGGTAAGGGTGGTTCAATCTCATTGTGAAATAAATGTACATTAGATAAAACAATTTCAGTATAATGAGACGAGAATAATAATGGTTCCAGTAGTAGATTCCAGCGAGAAGCGATATTTGTAAGAATCCTACTTAATTTATATCCTAGGGTAGGGGGGATGGGGTAGTAGGAGGTAGATGTTTTCATCATCTAAAGATTAAATATTAAAGAGCTAAGCCCAGTGTCAATTCTAGACAAAACAAAATTGTGTTGCATATAGCCTTCCGGTAATTAATCAACACTCATATGTGACATATATAAATACAAAATACATGCCCCAGATATAAAATATATAAACATTCATATTCACTTTGTTTTTGTAATTGAATGTAGTCCCTCAGGAGTAGGGGCTAAATAAGGTGTATTTTTTTTGGACGATTCGGAAGAAACGATTGTCGAAATTAAAACAAAGTGTTTTAAAACAAGTATTTGAGTGTGTATGTATATATTGAGGGAGGCAGGGGGGGGGGGGGATAATTCATGGGCGTGAGTTGAAGAAATACTTCAAATATTAATAGTTATCTAAGCCACTGTTATTAGCATTTCAGTATTATCAATCATTTTAGTGTATAGCCCGAAGGGGTATAAAAACGCAGCGCTAAAAATTAATATCATTTATTTATTTCCAAAATGGTATCGGTAACTAAAACTCCTTGGTTGGTCAGAGAATGACAATATGAAAAACTCCGTGTTGTCATTTAATTTCATGGGAAAATGACCGTTTTCATAATCTGACATATATATAAGGTCGTATAGTCATTAGCTGGTGTTTTACAACAAAATTATTTCAACAAAGAGGCACAATATTTAAAGGCCATATTTGATTACGATTTAAATGTATTATAAGAAATGATAAACTAGAGTAGTAACAAAACGGTTGAGAAACGCTACCTTAGCTAGGCAATTGGTCTCCATTTTGATGCAAGCTACGTTAGCGAATGAACTAGTTAAATAATCTTCCTGCACACGTTTAGGATCCATTCTAAGGAAATGTATTTGAATTTGCGTTGAGAAAGTATGGAAGTACAACCCCAACCTCCTCGTCATCAGTAAACCAGACAAGATAAGCTTTTCATCTATCCCCCGTGGCCACAAGTGCGGGTAAAACGTCAATAAGTCAGCAAATTAGATTTCTCTCTAATACCACATACCGCTAAAAGGACATCCTTGTCTAGTACATTGTCAGCCTCCACGATGACGCTTTCAAAGCGGACGTCGTCCTCGAAGTGCTCCTCTACCCAAAGAGCGTCCGCCCTGACCCTCGATGTATGTGGCATAAATAGTTCCACATTATCCACTTCTTCCACCCAGGAGAGCAAACCCAGCCCCGCGGCTATCAGTAGGATGGTTGACAAGCCCAACGATACCAAAGGATGGGATCCAATCGCATGACCTAGCCTGAAATCAAATAGAAAGAAAGTATTTCAACCATTTCGACTAATTTTATAACCTTTCTGTTTTTGATCTACCTCCACCTTGAATGAACAGAAGCGTAAATTTGAAATGGAGCGCTATCTCCCATACAATTAGAAGGGTAAAGTTTTTGTACCTTGCTCAATAGATAAACTTGGACTGATATAATAATAGCAGCTATTAAGAAATAACCAGCAGAGTGACTACTAGAAAAAGGAACTATGCGCATTCACATTTTCATTGTTTTCACCTTTATTTTGGGAATAGCTAAATTTATAGACCAAAAATAAAATGCCTTTCAGATGAATGTGCTTGTATATATTAGAACTGTAATAAATATTTGTAAACACTATAGTACATAATTGAAATTATATATAATAATAATAATAATAATAATAATAATAAT